>CM060955.1:65358348-65473348 GCA_030765055.1 Mantis religiosa | reverse complement strand
TCAACATGCCATTTGGTTACTATCACAACAATACACTGAATGCTCTAAGAAAACAGAAATGTACTTCTAATAATCACATAGCTAAAAAATTCTCACAAAACCCTTAGATACATTTGGAACTGAACTAGTGAGTTTCACTTCACAACATAAGAAGAAAATGATGACGTAGTTAAAGATATAAATAACTGAAATAGGCTACCAATAAAAACAAAATTATCAGTTACTTTCTACACATTTCTTTAGACAAACTACTCTTAAAATGGCTTTGTTTGCTTCATGTTAATCGAGATAAATGATTTTAGAAATAGTTCTATTGCTTATTTCACTTTATATGCAATGAAAATAGGGGGATGTGGTAGGCTTAGGTGAAAGTCAAATCTTTTAAGAGTTGGTCGCTATGTTATGTTTTGGACATTTCATCTTTACACGGCCAGGAAATTAAAAAGAAAAAAGAATAACCATTTCTGTTTTTAGAAGAGTATTGAAAAATCAAACCAATAAATAATATATGGAAAACTTAACGTCCACAAAGACTTTTATCTGACATAAATTGTTTGTTTTAAGGAGGTTAGGTTTTCTGCAAAGTTTGGTCTTCTCTGTTTCTTACGGTTTACCACTTGTGCAAAGGTCATCCAGAATAAAGAGGACTTCAGAGGATATTTCCAGAAAATTTGAGATAAACATTTAATTTTACATGAAAATACTTTCAACATACCTTAAAAATCGTCAGCCACTTTTGAGCAAATAAACATTTTCGAAAATGAATTCATTTAAACTGTAAAAGGCAGTATGAATTGAAGGAATTTCTTGAGAATCTTGTCAAATTCTTGGGTATATAAGATAAACTTATATACACAATTTATATTTAACGAACTTCTCGTTTTTGAGTTACACTGTTTACACACCCACACTCACCCAATATACACTCACACATTCACATGGGTCTTTTTCTAGAAAGTTTTTTAAATAGGTTTTCCGTGAAATATGATCGATTTTTTTAGTGAAATGTAATACTACCCTTCATACTATGCATAATAAAGAAAGTGAAAATGGTTACATTCACATGACTTTTTCAAACCAACTCTTCTAAAACTATTCTTACAAAAGGAACCAGGGTGTAGTGCGTCCTGCTTCCTGACACACAGGCTTTGAGGGGCAACATGCTACCTTTTTCTTCCTCCGAACCTAAAAACAAGAGAGTCACTCTACAAATACCTATTATGTGTTTCAAATGGGACGATGTTTGCCTTGAGCGCTACTAGATGAGCAACCAATCGGAGTCCTACGGTATTGTCGTATTGCATTCCCCCTAAGTGATGTGTGACGAGCGACAAACTAATCTATCTCTAATAAATACAATTCGCTCTAAGACAAAAATTCAGATTTTGCAAAAACTGATCGATGAGGAAGAAGAGAGAGTAATGAATTTAACATAACCGTAAAAACCTCATATTTTTAGCTCAGATAGTTTTCCTAATACAAATAAATAATGTACATAACATTATATTACAACAATGCATTGCGACGTAAGCATTGTAATGAATTTCATTATTGGTTGGCATGTATGCGTGAACGTATATTTGAAATTACTCAGAACTGAAACGTAAACATTTGACATGACGTGATAAAAGAAATATGTATTTTGAATAAGCCAAGGTGTTTGTTAAATTCGATGAGAGGAAACGATACACTTCTTGCTAGTCTGGCAGAACGTGTCTGGTCACATTATATCTTCGCTTATGTATGGTTCGTAATGTCACCCGAACGTCGGAACTCCCTATAGAACACGGCCGCGCCGTGGCTCAGTGGTTAGACCGCTTGCCTCTCACCAAGGCGGCCCGGGTTCAATCCCATGCGACAGCAAATTGAGATTTGTGGTGGACAACACGGCGCTGGGGCGGGTTTTCTCCGGGATCTCCGGTTTCCCCCGCCATCTCATTCCACCGGTGCTCCATCTTCATCTCCTGTATCAACAGTGTTATCGCCTGCGGTGCCGTATGTAGTAAAAGCGGGCGTTAAACACTACACGTTACACATATCTCTATAGAACTGGCCGGCAGTAGGGTCAGACGTGAAGGATTCTGGTACGCCTACCCATTTGTCTCCTGTCACTAACTGGAGGGATGATTAGGAGAGGGATCGCGGGCCACTGTGCCGCCTCTTTCCCCTTCCCCTGAGTTCTCGAACATACAGGATATTTCATCTAATCCGGAACCTTCTAGATTGGCCAGTTGGTCCTATATAAGCAACGCGTCGGGCTGGAGGAAAGTTCAGTTCTTGGCGAGCAGCGTGGGGAGCGCCCAGTGAAGGAACGGATTGTCTATGTGCATCGGCGGAGTATACGTAACTGCGTGCAGTGAACCTGTGACAGACGAACTGGTGAATTGTAATTGTGTGCATTACGTAATTCTGTGTAATCGGCAAGTGTTCCGATTGTAATTCGGTGGAAATAAAGAACATTTTTGAGTGGTGCAATTGGACTTTTCATTTCACGAACCCACAAAGTCACAGTAATCTCTATTTACTGAAGGGAGTTCAACGCAGCATTATTCAGTTACTCTTCCATGAAAAAGTGTATCAGCTGGATCAATGAGACGTGATCCGCCTTGTCCCCTTACTACTGGTAGAACAATCCAATAGAGTTAATGTGGGCTAAAATTATGTTGCAAACAGAAATAATATTTTTAAACTGACTGACGTTGAACGACTTATTCACGAAGAAATTGACAAGGAATACAACAAGACTGGGAAAACTGCGTGAGACATCAGATAAACTACAAGAAGACGACTTTTGGAAAGAGATAGCACGAAACGAGATTTTGGAACCTATCATCATAAATTTGCAGTACTCAGACGTTGAAGACAATGACGAATTATCTCTTAACGTAAGTAACATTCACAGCTATACGGATGCACCGCTGGTATTTTCGTTGTATTAGAAAAATAAGTAATTCATAAACTATAATCAACTTTAAACTAAATATTTAAAATATTTACGTAATATACGAATATTCATGTTGCGATTGTGATTCAACAACTGCTTTATTTAAAACTTAGGAAAATTCAGTTTGCGTTCCCTTACGTCTAGCGCCAGGAGCACTCGAAAGTGTGCGAGAGAGAGGGAAGTATAAGAAAATGGGGATAACGAGGGGGCAACGCTGAAGGCTCTAACGCATCGCATTCGCTACAGACGAGAACTCTTCCCATTTGAAAAAAACATAATAGTCAAAATAATACTTTCTGCGGCTGTATTAAATGTTGGGCATTCAGCAACAACATTCAGGCTGAAACTCAGCCTGCCAACAGCCATGGGCGGATGGGTGGCCGCTGTGTTCAAGTTTCAGAGAGTCAGTAAGCAGTTAGTGTGTCAAAGCGAGCTTTAGTGTCTGTGCTAACAGTGAGTTCTGTGAGAGTGAATGTTCCGTGAGAATCAAGAAGCAGTGAGAGTTAATGTGCACAACATAGGCCTAATAGTTATTTACGGGACTTGGGAGGTAAGCCATGTTTATTAGCCAGTCAAAAAGTTCAACGTCCGAGGTGTTAGCGTCGAGGGCTTAAGTTTCAAGAGCATAATAAACATCAAACCCCACTAGTCCCATACGTAGTTTTATGTGTTACCTAAGAAAAATTCGACTTGAATTATGAACTGCATAATTCTAATTACGTAAATGTATTATTAAAAGCACACAATCAGGAAATATACAAGTCATCAAAAATAGTGAACATTTATTTTCGCACGTGAAGATGTTTATGTGACTGAAGCTACGATATTTATAAGAAAACTTTCAGCCTCATGAAACTAAGACAGCTACTATAGAGCATAGTGAGAAATATTTCGTAAAATAAATTTACAGAATTTGTCAAATTTTTACTGAAATGTTGGTTTAATGTATCTGATTTTACTCTCAAAGCGTACTAGGTCAATTAACAGAAAACAAAAGAGTGCAATAGTCAGGGAAGTTAATTTTGTGCCTAATCTGCGAAAGGGATATCACTGGGGTGCTCAATTAAAGCAGGAAAGGGGAGGTTGAAGTCACTTCCTTCCATCCACTGCGATAGAATCGTGCGTTTACCTGTGGTTACTGAGTTCCAGTGGTGGAACATCACTGTCATTCTGACTTATAGGAAATCATAAGCATTCGCACTCATACTTTACTCCTTACTAACTAATGTTTCTTAGGATGACTTCTCTGACACAAGTTATGTTTTACAAGATCTGCAATATGTGGTGCAAAAGACGAAGTGCGCAGTCTCAAAAGATAAGCAAGGTGATCGTCTCTGATTTTGCTGTCATACTCAGTTTTAATATAGTTCATCTTTGTAAAGATTTGTTCGCAGATATTTGTAGGGCCAAAGACTGCCATTAAATTAGATACAAACAAAGGTAATCTGATAATCACAGTAGGGCAAAGATTTAAATAATTTCCATCCTTCCTTCTCAGAACATTTTACTCTCGTGGAATTTTGCAGTAAAAGTAGTTCCATTTGTAGCTCGTGTGGGGCTACACCACATGGAAACTTTAAAGGAGTGCAAAATAATAGAACATTTGTCTCAAATTTTGTATATGTTCAAATTGCGAAGGGAATGTGTCATGTATTTGCTTTAGAAGTTCTGCATACTTTTTCAGAAGTATGACGTTTAATGGGAACACGAAACGAAAGCAACAAAATTATATAAATCTACAACTACCAGTTGTCCTTCCCACAGTCGCAATTGTGCTATAAATAAGATATTCAATTCATTATCAACTCCCCTCAGAAATACAATTAACCGCGCATCGTCAGATCTGTCCACGATTCGTCCAGGGCTAGAGAAAAGCATGTTAATGACCTTATTTTGTCCCTTAATTGCCTTTCCAAATCACAACACAATTCTTCTATGCGTCTCGTTACTGTACCTCGAGAGAGTCTGACTGATGCAAATAAATCGTCTAAACTGGGATATAATTCCTTCGCAGCAACTAGAAAGCATTACTCGTGGCCTTCACAAGGTTTCACATTTTTCCAAATAAGTTCCGCCAGTTTATAAGAAAGCTGTACCACATTTTTATCATTAGGGTCATATCGAACAGGTACTTTCATGTCTTCCAGTTTTTGTGGTCTGGCTTCATGTAGACAAAGATAGTCGGCCCTGGTAACCATGATCATGACCATGACGTGCTGGCTGGCTGTATATAATCAGATGGTTTTTGCTGCGTGCCCACCCGTTAAGGGTTTTACCGCAGGTAAGGTATTCGAACGGGATTTTGTAGGATGGATATGGTTTAGGTTTTGAGATTGAAGAATTTTGTGAGGTTACAATTTTTGAACCTTCGGGATGAAAGGACAGGATGCCATTCCCTGCACCCTGGTGTTTTTAATTTAGCATTGGGCTGGGGAGAATTTTGTTGCCAAACAACTTAGGAGATTATGTGGAGGTCAGCTTTAGCTGCTGTTAGTATTAGCTCCTGGGTTATTTTGGGTGCCCGCATGCCATGCGGGGGAACCGATATTGTCTAGAACGGCGTCTAGTGGCGTCATAATCTCCCAGTGATCTAACAAGGGCGCTTGTATGAGTTGGTAAAGTTGCGTAGAACTTCGTCCTCCACATATGGAAGTCCCGAGGATTCGTGAAGCAACCTGGTAGGAAAATAGCGATACACAGAACAGATAGACCGTAGCCCACTATTCTGTGCACGTTGAAGCCATGCCAACCAGCTATCTGCGGCCATGCTCCAGATCTCGCAGGCATATAGCATCACGGGGATTACCAGCGCTCGGAAGAGGTATAACCTCAAGCCAAGCGGCATCGAGCTCGACCCCAGCATAGGATACAGGGAAGCGATAGCTCCCTGTACCCTTGCCGCTAGGTCTCTGATGTGTTGGCGAAAGGTTAGGCCTCTATCCAATGTTACTCCAAGGTATCGGACAGAGTTAGTCCACTCTATCCTTCGACCTCGGAAGCTGAAGTTGGGGCAGTCTGCGGGGGTGTGGCGCTTTGTGAAGAGTATGGCGTGGCTTTTGTCCGGATTTACGGACATCCGCCAACGGCGACACCACTGCTGTGTGAGACGGAGGTGTCTCTGTATGGGGTTGAAGGCTCTGAGTATGTGTCTGTCTTTGCAGAACAGAAGCACGTCGTCAGCGTATTGTGCCATTACGACTCGTGGTTCTGCGGGGAGATCTGCCATAAAGACGTTGAATAAGGTGGGAGATAGTATAGAGCCTTCGGGGACTCCGTCTCTCACTGGTCTAAGTGTTGATGTTTTCTCCGTGACTGTGACTTTAAAGGTGCGGTGTCGTAGGAAGCTGTGTAGCATGTTGATCATCTGGGCCCTGGTTACCACGGTCGTTAGAGCGTATATCTCTAGCGTTCCGTCACGTAGAGGGTCGCGGGTTCCAGTCCCGCCTTGGGCATGGGTGTTTATGTGTATAGTGTATATGTGTGAGACTAAAGAAAACAAACAACAAAATAAACGGAAACAATAAAAATGGTTAAATAAGGAAAAGAAAAATATATATCTTATACATAGATATGCGATATATTTTTAACTATAAAATAATAATAAAAAAGATATGCTAAATGTTTAATAGCAACGCCACTGACTGCTAACTCTGTCTCTCCCTGCCTTGGTCACTGGTGTGGGGAAAACAACCAGTGTAGGGGAAGGAAGCATGAGCTGTATAACTGAGCACCCCTGGTATATCATCTTGCTATATAAAAATTTCAGTCTTGAACAAACGATAAAGCCATTTAATAAAGTATGGTAAGTGGAATAGTTTTGAAGACTTTGGCAAGGAGTGAAATACTTTCTACTTTGTAATGCTTTTGTTTATCGAAAATAAAAGATGGTGTATGTTCCGTAAAAGTTTCCATGTGTACTTTTATATTTAGTTAATAAACCGATCCATTATCACTCCAGGTTTTTACTCTCACTTTTTAAACCTTCCTTGGACTTATACAAACATTTCAAAACCAAAATTAGGCAAATCTGTTCAGCCGTTCTCGAGCTTTTGTGAAACTGACAAACGTCAATCCATTGCCGAAGATAAGTTCAGCATAGTGAGGAGCAAAATAAGTTGTATAGCAAGTTCCTGTTTACCTGTAATAGCTACTTAAAGCACAGCAGCTTGTGACATACTTTTGTTATGCTTTTATAATGAATAACAGAATAAAGACTTTGATGTGGAATCAAGAGTGCAGAACTAAGTAAAAGTAAAGCATGAAAATGAAAAGAACAGAGCTAGATATGAAAAACATTAAGGGAAACAAAAAATAGCTGCCTGTTAGGAAGCCGTAGAACAAAAGAAAACCATTCTACAATTGAAAAACCAACAAACATGTGCGGAAGCCGTATTACATTTTCCGCCAAGGATTCGTAATTAAATAGAAAATAAATTCACATGATGAAAGAACCTTAGTAATACAATGCAGAAGTTCAGAATCTCCATGCTTGCCGTGTTTCTGTGGAATACGTCAGATATTCAAATCCAAAACAATATATACCTGTTGCTTGTAGGCATCACCATCAGTATACAATGATCCCAAAATTGTTTTCGGAACATAACCATAACAAAATATATGCTGTAGTTTATTTTAAAGTAAAATAGAAACACAATGTATGCGCTTACGTGGAAACGTTCCTAGAATATCTGTTGCATTCACATGCCTTTCTCTATTCATTATCGCTAATTTTTTTTTAAATCTCTTCTGATAATACTTCTTACGAAACGTCATTAGTAGTATTGAGAAATATATGCACAAATAACCTGAAAATATGCATGCAAATATGCACTAAAATTGCCAAAATATGCAACCAAATATGCACAAACAACCAAAATATGCGCTCAAATATAGTAATAATGTGCTGCATTATTGGAAACTTCTTACCACACTTAAGCTAAGAAAGGCACAAAAACAATAGGCTAAGGATAAATTCCACGTGACGTAATTTACCTAATATAAAACTTAAATATTAAACAAACAGGTCGCGCCATGGCTGGTGGTTAGACCACTTGGCTCCCACCAAGGAGGCCCGGGTTCGATCTCAGGAGACCGAAAAGTGACATTTGTGGCGGACAACATGGCGCCGGGGCAGGTTTTCTTCGGGACCTCCTGTTTCCCCCGCCAGCATTCCACCGATTCTCCAGTATCATCTTTCCTAGCACCTCATCTCTCTCGTACTTTCACTTCCGGATGGGTTGATCACTCTGATCATAAAACATCTGACCCTCAACCCGTTGCCTGCAGGCCTCGACATTGCGCGGCTGAGAAGACCCTATGTTCCCCGTAAGGGAACTACAGGAATTCATTCATTAAACAAACAATGTATTCCTTTTCCAAATCTGGCAGAACACGATTGTGTCAACAATATTTTAGACATTTTTTTCCTTGGAATTTTCTGTTACATGAACCAAAAAAGAGTAAGACACGCACTGCATACACCAAAACACAAAACCGCAGCAGAACAGCGACACCTTGACAGTTCTGCAACCATTAAGTAGAATATACACTTGGAGTTGTTGCCAAATTAAAACACGTGCTTTCTTGTGCCTTAACCTTGGTCAATTCAAAGAAAAGAAAGAGAAAGAAACTTTTACCTTTTTCTTTGGTTATCTGTTTAAACCTCCAGAGGTAGATTTCAATTGAAAGCTCTTTGCACTAAGCTTAATGATTCCATGGACAATGCATTAGTTACTATTATGGAACATAAACTAGCCTTTTCCAAGAATATTAAGAAGCCAAATGAAATTTGCCCTCTAATTGTCTATCTCTCTGTAAAATTACGGCATCAGGGTGGAAATAAGCTAAAACTCTTCGAAATGGCAAGTTTAATGGTTCCAAGTACACTACATTATAGAGGGTTGAGGAAAGAGACTATTTAAAATGCTGTTATCCAGGTATCTTTATACATAATCTATGGATAGATTTCACCCTAAAACTAAGCACAAAATATACCCTGACACACAACATATGCGCAAATATACAGAAAGAGCAATGTTCTAATCTTCTTAATTGGGTATGAAATGAGTAACTACAAAGTTTCAAAAAGATGTGACCTGTCGATAAAACATGTATTTGCATATATTTCTCAAAACTAGTCATTATCATGAAGGGAAAGTAGGGGAGGTATTGTATTAAACCGAAAATCCATATTTCGCCAGAAATATATAATTTGAGCCACCTCTGAACTTAGCACAAAAAGCATTTTTAGAAAGAGTCCGTGAAAGTCTGTGTCTGTCAACAGCATAACTCAACAAACTTAGTATTTAAGTTAAGGGACAATACCAAACAATAACAAAGAATACCTTGGAAATGTTAATGGTGCAAATAAATAGTGAGTTTTAATTGATACTTTTGGACCAATTAACCTTTTGTCTATATGTTATAGTTAATCAGTTATTACAAGATTCTACCTAGGTATAAAATTCGTTCAAATGAAGACTATAGAACTATCTTCTGAAGATTCTAAAATTATACGCTTTATTAGGCATGGAAATCGTGAAAACATTTTTGAGTACACAACAAATAACGAAACATTTTCCTTGTGAATGGTAATTTACCTTAGGGGGATCTTTGTTTACATCTTTAGGTTTGCTGAAATTAAATAGCAAATTTGGCACTTAACCGATTTTTCATTTTTGAGCTATACTGTTCACAACAGATACACACAGGATCGTATTCTAAAAATCCTTTTTAGGTGTCAGCGGATCTCAAAATATGTATTTTTTTTTTTTTCTGAAAACCGTATAGAGAATTTCCGGCTGGAATATACTTTGATACTGAAATTAACTCGATGATTATTAGTAAGAGATTTTATTTAACGTCATCAGTATAACGACACATTAAATAAATAATAAAATTCTAGGGACAGCTTAAAAGAATCCTTTACATATTATAAGATAATTAATAGATAATTAATAAGAAAATAAGATAGATAAATAAAAATCAGAATATAAATAGCAAAGAAGGTTAAAATAAGAGAGAAGAAGTAATAAGATAATAAATAAATAAGTATTGATTTGAAAGCAATGGTTGCCTAACGGACAAAATTTGAACTAAAGTACTGATCTGTTGGCAGCATAGCTTCGATCCACTTCACTTCAGGTTGGCAGCAAAAACAGATCTATGTATCGTTCTGTCTCTCAATTTTTTAAAAGAAATCAATAATTTATGAATGTATTGATTTATGAACACGCAAATTAATATTATATGAGGTGATCGACATATTTAAATATTATATCAAGTGTTTAAAGGAATAAACTTGAATGAAGAAAAAACTTTAACTCTGTGTTGTTTCTTACAATACCTCCGCAAACCCTGAGGATTACCTCCCATCGCTCTACAGAACAAGCTCGGGATCAATGCGGATGCTGATGAGATCTTCTAGATATTTTATATCGACGGAGAGCGTTTCTATTTCCCGCAACAAGTTCCTGTAGTTGGAGGCTGAAAGGTTAACATGTTTAGTCATTTTTAGGATTATAAATGCCTTTGATAAATGTTAGTAATATTACTGCTGGTTATACCCATAAACAGTATATAGGTGAAATTGAATACTATTTATGAATCTGATTATATATAGAGTGCGTCAGTTAACTTTATACACATTTCGAACCGTCATAGAAACTGTATTTGCCGTGCTACAAGGTTCAATTTCTGGGAGGAAGTAATATTATCTTTCTTCAACAGGTGGCAGCAGAACTGTCACTCTATTTATTCAACCCAGTCAGTGGCAAGGAAGTTAGTGCAAGATGGCGGACGTACGTTTGAGCTTTAATATCCTCCATGCTCTCCAGTACTTAGGCCTCTGGATTCCTTCTTATGAGGCATAGTAAAAGATGTACACGTAACCTAGATACACTTTGGGATGCGATTCAAGCGGTGGTGCAGAAATCCCATTGGACACATAGGTACGATGTAGGGTACTCAGCAATGTATTGATGTTGAAGGCCACAAGTTTGAACAGTGATCGCATTTGCATAGAAAGTGTAATTGTGTTTCAAATTGGACTTCAAGCTTTCCATTTCCAACAACTGAACCTTGTAGAACGGAACATATATGTTGTATGACGGTTCAAAGTGTGCGAAAATTTTTGACGCATTCTTTATAAAGGTTGTTTCAAGTGTTTTAATTGAGATTTTATACCTAATAGAATATATTTGTTTATTTTTTTCAAACTATGGAGACAGTTCTATACATAAGGGTCATCCGATATGGTTCAAAACTATGGATAAGGATTCAGGATAATAATTGACAGTTTGCGTAATTTACTCTCTCTTCAAAAATAGAGAATAAGCTCAAGTGTTTTCCTTGAACGATCCTGCTAATACTGACAATCTCTTTTAGGCGACTCTCAGATTTTGCTAGAGCAGAATTCCGAAAACATATAAAAAGTTTTGTGTTTTACGTTTATGCAAGCTTTTGGCTTTTCTTATCTTTAGGTACGTCTAGCTCTCATCTATACTCTTTAACATGATAATGGTGATGGTTTTAATCAGCCAAAGATATAAAGCAAGTTTAATCCATTTTTTGTTACTTTTTTTAACGTTATCAAGACCTTTAACCAGTTGTCATATCGTGCGATGAATGAAATGTGTAAAATAATGCTCAAACGAGCCCGGGAAAACTCTGGGAGTAACCTTACACAGGTATCTCACCCTAATCGAGATTCAAACTCTGGATCTCTTGAATGTAAGGTAATAGTAATAGTAATTTATTTCCTTTTACATCAACAAATGGAAATACAAATCAAGATTACAATTATAAAATCCACACTGAAATATGCCATATATTCCTAAATCCTGAAAATCCTATCATGTTATCATGTTGCCCACCACTGAATAGTAATTCAGCCCCCATACACCTAACCCTAGGTTTTTGTGTAATGGAGGCCCTCTGCTCCTTTTTACACTTTCTGCCATTTCACCTATCTCACTCTAAATTTTTCTCTTAATTGTTCTTAGCCATCTCTCTTTAACTTTCCCTAAATAATTCCCTATATTTCTCCTGTTCTTTTCTCCTTTTACTGACAACATTTTTCTGATTACTACTTCACCCCCCAAACTGTCCCATTTACGTAGCCAAGCCTGCTCTCTCCATATCTTTGTTTGACTACAATTTAATATACAATGGAAATCTGCATTCTCTTCTCCACACAATGGACATTTATCTAGCTCCCTCTCTTGACCTATACCTTTCAAGTTTCTCACTCCTGTTCTCGCCCAAGCAAAATCTTCTCGCCCTAACTTACTACATATATCTATATATCCTTCCCTCCCCCAGGCTATTTTTATTTCTCTATATAATCTTAGTGAGCTTTTGTCACTTGTATTGGCAAAAATGTCTTGTCTGTCAATATCTTCTAATCTTAGCTTAACCTCTTTCCAGAAGCCTCTATACCCATACTCTGCATTTATCCAAGAATGACCCATACCTATCTGCTTCAACAAGTCATACATTGAATGTAAGGTAGACGCGCTACCCCCACGACACAAAGATATTTTTCTGATATTGATTAACTACCAGTAAAGCATATTTTGGTTGATGTAAAACTGCTAAAACAAAGGGCTAAAAGTAGCAGTTCCCCTAGGCTTTTAATACATTTTTAGCGGATAGTATTATATGCGTTCAAGAACCATTTAGCCAAATGCACACCGGGTAGAACCTGAAAAAAAAGAGAAAACGTTAAAATATGACGAAACGAGGGAAGTTTTCCGTATCATCGGGCTCCCGATGTTTGAAATGGAACAGAATGGAGCTGAGTCAGGCATGACGCAAAACACCGATGGCGATGATCAGAGGGAGGGATGGAAGACAATAGCCGCGATGACGTCATGTCTACTTGAGGTGCTGGAGAACACCACTTGATATGATAACAGTGTGCATGTAACATGTTTCAACGAGGGTACAGTCCCAACAAGACTACAACGACACATATCAAAGAGGGATGACGTGATACTCGTATTTATTCACAAACTACGAGCTTCCAGTAGTGCGCTAGCGTGTCTGTAGAGAATTTTTCACTCTAGTGGCTGATTTACAAGACACTTTTTTACCTGTTGCTTTGAACATGGTGCCAAGAGCGATAAATGGAATGGATGGAATGAACGGAATATTAAAGAATTGTTTATTGTGAAATATTCACAAAATTACTGAACCTACATCTTTGCATAAACTATTGGTTTTACCTCCTCTGCGACTGAGAGGCAACATCTAAAATTTGAAGCTCAAGATCCCACTAAAAATACGAGGGCTGTTCAATAAAGAATGATCACAATTTTTTTAACAACGTACCTTTACTCAGTCTCATAATTTTGATGGACCTTCTCAAAATAGTCTCCCCTGAATGTGATGCACTTGTCCCAGAGTTTCTGCCAGTCTTCAAAGAAATGCTGGAAACCATTTTTGAGATATCCTTCAAAATAACCTCCGCAGCCTTCACCACTGCTTCTGATGATGGATAATGCCTCCCACGAAGGCGTTTCTTCAAGTTAGGGAATAGAAAAAGGTCACATGGGGCTAAATCCGGACTATAGGAAGGTGAGGGATGCACTTCACGTTGATTTTTGCAAGATATTCAGCAACAAAATTGGCAATATTCGGCCACGCATTAGCATGGTGCAGCATCCAGCCTGCTTCACGGAAATGGGGTCTTTTGCGCCTGATATGAACTTGCAATGTTTTCATGACATCGCTGTAGTACTGTCCAGTTACTGAAGTGTGTGCAGGTACAACATGCTGATAAACCATTCCATGAATATAACAGAATGAGATGGCCATAACTTTCCCAGCAGAAGCAACCACTTTTGCTTTTTGGGGGGTTGGTGATGAAGGAGATTTCCACACTAAGCTTTGCTGTTTGCTCTCAGGATTAAAATGATGTAGCCAAGTTTTATCAGCAGTGATTACGTTTGATAGAAACTCCGGATCTTCCTCTAACATCAACTTTAACTGCATGCAGACCTCCATGCGAATGTCCTCTTGTTCGGGAATTAACAGTCTTGGAACCCATCGCACACAAACACGTCTCATGTGTAATGTTTCTATCACCAAGGTGTGGGTGGCACCCAATGAAATGTTCAGTATTTCAGAAAGTGATCTTAAGGTAATTCGTCGTTCCTCTCTCACAATGGCAGCAGCAGTGTAGATGATTTCTTCCGTAAGAGCAGTAACTGGAGCACTGGGTCCACCTTCCTTTGAAATTGATTGTCTCCCCTCTTTAGACATTTTAAACCACCTTCGAGCTGTGCTGTAGGGAAGAACAGACTCACCACAGGCCTCTTGTAACGTTGTATAGGCCTCAACTGAAGATTTGTTGAGACGAGAGCAGAATTTCAAAGCCGCATATTGTTCCTCGCGTGTTACCTCCATTGCAGCAGTAGGCCATATTGAAATTGTCTGAACTTGCCTGGTTCTCACAGGCGGAAACCAGGAGTATCAACAATGAAACTACTACGGCGTGTTTGTTCCACATTAAGCTAACAGAATATAATAAGAGTGAATTTTAGTGCGAAAAATTATGACCATAAAAATTATGATCATTCTTTATTGAACAGCGCTCGTACTTGTTTTGAGTCCCCTTGAATCTAAACTCACTATTCTTATAAAAATGTTCTGCTCGCGTTTATGTATTTATAAAAAGCGTAACTACCATTACATGAACAAATGATCGACAGTAGGTACTAATTTTCCATAAAAATTAAAAAATCCATAAAAATTCCATAACGGATTTGATTAAAAATATACATTTAGCATACCGAGCGGGATGACTCAGGCGGTTTCATCTGTGCCCCGCATTCGGGAGGCCTGGGTTCGATTCCCGTGGCCGATCTACCTGACACATGTGTTTTTTCGGGGGCTTTCCCGGGTCTCCGAATTCTGGGTAGGTTAATTACATCCCCCGAATTTCCTGTGCCTCCATTTCATCTCCATTATCATTTCACATCATCTCTCATCTGGTGGTTTCTTTCAGGGTAGAAGTGTCGTCGGCAGTCTCGGCGGTGCATGGCAGGATGATATGCTCTGAGTGAAACTACTTCCTCCTCCGGTACGTCGGTTGCCGGTCTCCGCTCCTCTGCTGGGAACATTTCGGGACCGTTAACCAGGGACCTTTGGGGCTCGGCTTTTGGGCTCGTTGCCGTCCAGCAGTGGGGAAGCGTGTCCGTTGTCCTGGCTAGGATTTGGTTGGATTGGCTCTTGGAAACCAGTCTTAAAAATGTAAATCCGTGGAATTAAGAAGCAAAGGTCAATACAGCTTGATAATCAAGTTAAGTAGTTACGTTTCTTTGACGCAATTTTCTATACTCACGCCATCTCCTGACCTGGCATTTAATTTACTGAAAACAGTATTTTGTTCAGTAATGCGAATTTTGATAGTGTTTTGTCTTTTTTTATAGCTGTGTTATATCCAGTATTTCATTTGTGGTTATAACATTTTATAAATATCCTGATGATGGGAGAGATGCACACTCCCGAAACGTTGATATATAATCATCTTTTCACCTGGCTGGCTACCCGAGAAGAAAGTCAGTGGTTATGAACTGATTACGGAAAGAAAAGTGATTTTAGTGAGCGAAGTGAATGATGTTTTTGATTTATGAAAAATTAATTGAGGTTTAGCAATAATTACTGGTAAGAATATTCACAGAGCTGTGATAAGGGGCTATTTAAATGACTGAATCTGAATCTAACAATAAAATAAAATTATTTACAATTTAACTAAAAGTCAATGAAAATTTATAGAAAAGATGATGTGTTAAAGAGCAAATAGAATGTTAATTGAGATAAATATGGTAAACATTTCCTGGATTAAAGAGGAAAAATAGCATATATATATATAGGTGAATAGGCAGTATTGTATCACCATAGAATAAGGTGATAGATAGTAAAAGGATAATTGAAAGACTGATTTAAACAATAAGGGAAACACTTGGAAATTGACAGGTATCACCAATAAAAATTTACAGTTGAGCTCCAGCGGGAAGTATAATTTGAAACCAGTTATGGAATTAGTTCATATGTTAAATTGATTAAAAGTTAAGCAGTTTAGAATGAACTTAATCAGCATTTTAAATAGAAAGAACATATGAAATGAAGTATAAAGTTTTGAGAAATAAATATACCAAAAATATTTGGGACCATATTTAGTGACAGCTACAGTGTAAACGCAGATTTTACGTTTATTATATAATATTAAGCATATGCCTGAATTCGAAGTTCGGGTGTCCCAAAGCCCAGACCATCCATTTACATTAGTCTATTCTATTGTTATGAATCTTTACCTTAAATAAATAAACATTTCCGCTCTATGAAGCACGATTTGGAATTTTAAAACGACTACATAGAGCACTCTAACAATACCGTACTGAACACAGTGCAGGTATTATAAAACTTGAGTTTTGTTTTTCTCCCTGCACGTAAAGGTATTGAATAGTGCAGTTGTTGAGAGCGACGCCAGATTGCAGGTTCTTTTGTGTTGGCATGTGGGCGGAGAATATTTCCTGGTCGCATTATTTCTTTACTTGAAAAGCTTTAAAGATGGCAGCGTGATTTATACCGGGAACTCTCTACTTGTCGATTCCTCCAAGCAATATCACGCCTGTAGTGGGTTGAGTGCATCTGGGGACATATAAATCAAGGGAGGTATCAGTACCTTGTACTTCATCACTAGCAGGAGATAATGTTAACATGGCATTAGGCTGCTGCCTATCTCTTGTATTCATTTATTTTCTTCAGATTTATTAAAGAGGAAAGAAATGAATTTATATAGCGATCTGTAATAGTTTAATTTCATTTTCGACATCTTACATCTCTTCTGATGCAACGAGGTAGATGGTCCCACGGTAACGTGCGCGACTCGCATTCCGGGGAATGTCTGTTATATCCCGTCGACCGAAAGCACTGATTTGGGTTTTTCCGTGATAGGCGAATGCTGGGGCGGATTCACTAATCCAGAGATTCCTTTACTTTCTCATTTCACACCCTTTCCATACTTCAGGTTTGGTTTTCAGTTCGTTAGTTCCGGCAATTGCGGCCACACGGTGCAGACGTCTGCGCTGTGTATTTCTGATGGTCCTCTTGAAGTAATTACCTGTTTCTCTATGATAGGTGAATGCTGGGGTGGATTCAGTAATCCAGAGATTACTTTACTTTCTCATTTCACACCCTTTCCATACTTCAGGTTTGGTTTTCAGTTCGTTAGTTCCGGCGATTGCGGCCACACGGTGCAGACGTCTGCGCTGTGTATTTCTGATGGTCCTCTTGAAGTAATTACCTGTTTCTCTATGATAGGTGAATGCTGGGGTGGATTCAGTAATCCAGAGATTACTTTACTTTCTCATTTCACACCCTTTCCATACTTCAGGTTTGGTTTTCAGTTCGTTAGTTCCGGCGGATGCGGCCACACGGTGCAGACGTCTGCGCTGTGTATCTCTGATGGTCCTCTTGAAGTAATTACCTGTTTCTCCATGATAGGTAAATGCTGAGGCGGATTCAGTAATCCAGAGATTCCTTAACTATTTATTTCACATCCTTTCCATACTTCAGGTTTGGTTTTCAGTTCGTTAGTTCCAGCGGATGCGGCCACACGGTGCAGACGTCTGCGCTGTGTATCTCTGATGGTCCTCTTGAAGTAATTACCTGTTTCTCCATGATAGGTGAATGGTGAGGCGGATTCAGTAATCCAGAGATTCCTTAACTATTTATTTCACATCCTTTCCATACTTCAGGTTTGGTTTTCAGTTCGTTAGTTCCAGCGGATGCGGCCACACGGTGCAGACGTCTGCGCTGTGTATCTCTGATGGTCCTCTTGAAGTAATTACCTGTTTCTCCAAGATAGGTGAATGCTGAGGCGGATTTAGTAATCCAGAGATTCCTTTACTTTCTCATTTCACACCCTTGCCATACTTCAGGTTTGGTTTTCAGTTCATTAGTTCCAGCGGATGTGGCTACACGGTGCAGACGTGTGCGCTGTGTATCTCTTTAATGACCCTCTTGAAGTAATTACATAGGTAGCTAGGGTGGTATGAGAAAATTATGTGATAAACCAAATGACTATCCAACTGTAAGGACTTCTGCACATCTCTGTGCCTCCGCTGTGTCCGCACTCATCGACACGTGGTCTTACTTTGCTTCATTCCTTGTCCCTGGGGGTAGTAGAGCTCACAATGGATTCCCGCCGGGTAACATTACATCACATCACATCTTAATTGCCCTATAAATATACAAAACCATCAATGTGTGTTTGGAACGTAGCCAAAGTAAGGGGTGCTAGACAATTCATATGTCATTAGAATCCATATTTTTATTTATTTGTTTATTTTATATTATATCACTTCTTTTAATTGTTAAGATTATATTGGATGAAGAATGATTGCACTTATGAAAGCAACGTCTAAATAAGTTTAAAATCTAAGAAATTAAGATTTGCTGAAATTTGTTTTGGACGATGGGAGAAACAAATCTTATCCAGGCAGTTAAAGTTAACTGGAATTAATGGTAGAAGAAAAATTGTAAAAGGAATTTTCTTTGAACTAAAAAAAAACTAATCTGCGCTACGAGGCAGGTAGCACATCCGCATACTCTGTGGTGAGCTGATGTGTTATTTGTACAGTCTCTGCTTTATAGAGGCCACGAGTTGGGTAGTGAACTGTATAGTCACATTCTCTTGTGATATTCTATTAAGTCATTATACATGCAGAAGTATATACTGCAAGAGTGAAATAGCGCTGCTTGCACCAGGCATTTGCTTAGTTATATAAGGCTGTGAAACTGAATAGCAAGGTGTTATTTCTAAATCTATTAATGCTTTGGTAGATGCTTAGTGAAATCTTTGTAATGTTTAAATTTAATATCAATACTATTAGTCTCCTTCTTGTTCCTTCTCTTTTTGTTTGTTTAGCAACTCTCTTTAAACGTTAGTGATATTCATTTAGTTACCTCATCAGGTATAATTTAAAACACTTAAGGACTAATGTAGTCTTTAGGTATCCCTTTTACTCTTACATGGATCTGCTTAAATGTATCCACAAATTTTAATTTAGCATTTCCATAAAAGCATCTATTATAATGTTACAGAACACATACTAATTTAGTATTATATTTCAGAACGTTTGTAGTTTTCATAGATCCTAATATTCTCATGTTATGATTACGTCCTGAGGAATCAATTATTTTCTTTGTTATGCCTTTAATATTCATCAAATTCATTCGCCACCTTTGCAATAAGTAGAAGTAGGAACGAAGGAGTCATGGATATGTTAAGTCCGATTTTCCAAAAATATTCAATCACTCTGTGTATTAAATAGATGCTCAGTTTTCTAATACATTATAGTAATGCTCAGTATCACATGTTCAAGTGCTTTTAAGCCCAAAGAAATATAAATCTTGAATTTTCTAGAGATAGTCTCCGAATTCCTCTTCATTCTGTATGCCTTTTGTACAACCAGAAACCGTAAGGGACAGACAGAACATTTCTTCACAATATTTCTATGCTTTCTTGTTAAAACATACAATTATGTGAATTACATATTTTGTGAGATTAGCTACTTCCGGACATTCCTTATAATTTTGGTTTGAGTGTTACAATACTTACATTTTTATAAATGAAATTTGCTATTCATTCTTTTTGCTTCTCCTGCTTATACAAAGAGAACGAAATTTTAAAGCAAAAACTTAAAGAACATATCTTAAAAATTGAAAATGGTTTAAGACTACGGCATTTACTTACTCCCATTGTATATGCAAGGAAATATTAAATATTTACAAATATATTTTTGGATTAATATGAAGTAGACAGGACAGGTATTTGTAAGAATAGTTTGTACAAAAGTGAAGAGAATTATGTGAGTGTAGCAAATCAGATTTATTTTAACAATTTCGGAGATTTTCCTTGTCATTCCTTCTAATTTAGAAATATTTACACTTGGGAGAGTCTTCCCTAGTATTCCCACATCCCCTCCCCATCTCCCTTAATACCTTCTTTCTTTTTTATGCTTTTCTTCTCGAAGAAAAAAGCATGGCATGGCATGAACAAAGAGCGTGGTATTTCAAGGAAATTTAGTTGGTTTAAGAAGAAGTGGGTAAAATAAACACTTTTTAAAAACAATTTTCAGAGTGATGAGTAGAAAATGCAATACATTTGATTTATTAAGCCCCATCCGGTAACGGTTTTGTTGTTATTGTTGTAATTTATATCCTCCAACGTTAAGTCATATCGAACGATGGATGAAATGGACTCAAATGAGTCCGGGGTCCATGGAGCTTAGAGTTACCCGATATTCGTCTATCAGGATAAGGGAAAACCCAGGAAAAACCTTATCCAGGTAACTCACCCCAACCGAGATTCGTACTCGGGACCTCTTGAACGTGAGGCAGACACGCTACCATCTACGCTACCGAGGCGGGCGCGGTAACCGTAATGGAATACGTTGAACTGGCTGCCACTTCATCTCATGCCAATTGCCAATCTCTTCCAGATGAATCTACAGGCAGACTTATTTTGTTTAGTTGGAAGAAGATTAGCTTCGTTTGATGGAGCAGGTTACTATCCTCCTGATTGCCTCTGGATGATTTATTTCCACAACGCGTGAAGAGGAGATTATGGAACAGAAGTAAAGCAGAAGCTCCACTTCTGACGCTCTCGTAAAGCTCTTCTTTAACAAGAAAATAAACCTGTGCAGGAATTTGACTTTTTGAATGGTATGGAGACATCTGTTGAAAGGAAGAGTAAACCCACTCACTTATATTTCATTCCAGCTTTACTACGTAAGTGTTTTGGTTGATGTTTCTGAATTATGAGAAGGAAACAGTTGAATGTATAGAAGCATCTAGTAATACGCTCGAGAGAAGTCTGCATCTCTTCCGTCGCGGAAGAACACTTCCTACGACGTTCGAAAATAATCATAAATGCAACTGGTAGATGTTTTCATTTCATTGCTTTCTTTTAATTGCTTTTACTTTGGAATGTTATACCTTATACTTTATAACAATAACAACAAGTATAATATAATAAAACTAAAGACAAAGCATTTTTGTAACTATTATCTACTTAGCAATAATAATACGTTAAATTAGGAAGCCATTGCCTTTTTAAAATTGGCTAATTATGAGTCTATATTACCTTTTTATACAACTTAGTAGGTATATGCATTAGAATTGTGCTTTCTTGTTGTCTTAGTTGCTATTTCAAAAGAGTAGAGATATTTATGAAACAGAAAGCTAAAAGAATCTAAATATGCACTTTATTAGCTCGATTGAAAGAGCTGGTTTTGCAGTAACGTGTGCGGATCACACCCGGAAGGTGCTGGTTCGATTGCAATTGCTGAACTTAGGTTTCTCTTAGTTTTCTCTGGTCGGTAGGTGAATGCTGGGATGTTTTCTCCTTTAAAACGTCTTTTTTCCTCATTTTCTTTTATTTTTACTTATTATGTTTCAGGTAAACTCCTAGATTCTGTGGGGTGAGACGTTGTCGGACAGATGGAACAGGTGCTTGCTCTAGGGAAAGAGTGTTGGAAACTAGAAGGCTATCTGCTAGCAGGGAAATTTCATCTATTTAAAGTACACGTGCTTTTTTATTCTGAGCCAATGTAACCCCCTATATAGGCGTTGTCGAAGTTCATCTCGGATGTTCTTTCAAACTGTTATAAAAGCTCCAGTTTTGCCAACAATACAAAGCTCAGTATGCTTAATATAATATCATATTTCTCTACGGTTTTTTTGCAGCAAAATTCTGATTTATCTTGTGCTGTGAATACAATTAAAATATTTCTTCTGACGTTGCCATAGAGGTCCAAGCAGTTGACTTACTGTACGTTTATGCTGTCCTATAACAATTAACAGCATATTATGGTGAATATCGTATATAATTGCCTCTTTATTCATGCCATAAAGGTTACTCAGAAACAATGAGGTAATAGAGTTATTGAACCAATGTGCATTCATTCAGGTCACATTCTAATTTCCTCTTAATCTGCAAAGTTTTGCAGGTCTTCTGACTGCTTCATAGAAATGTGGAGACGATATCATGACCCAAACACCCAAATTATGTAAATGTATTTTAATTTCACCTTATAATGCGAAAGGACTATAGAAGTGAGTGTGAATGAAAAGAGAAATATTCACTTCAGACAATAATAGCCATGCTAACACTCTATAAAGGAAACTTTCTCCACTTTGTAGGGTAAAGGGAGGTATTTTCGTGACATAGGCAATTTCGTGATACTTTTTCGAAGGGACGTCACTGAGAAACCAGTTGGTGTTAACTCGTCTTTCACTGTTGGTAGTTGACATATTTGTTCCTAAAACTCAGGAGGTATCGGCAGACGCGTTAACACCATCTGGTTTCTCTGTGACAGTCCTTCGAAAAAGTATCACAAAATTGCCTATGTCACGAAAAATACCTCCCTTTACCCTAACCATGTGAGATAGTTCCGAGGTAACACGTAATGCATATATGCGGAAGTCACGGGTTTGATTTCCGTTGAGGCAGTATTAATGTGTCCATACCATAAGTTCTGGTGAAACGTAATTAGGTAACCTGAATTTGTTAATATATAACAGAAAATAATTATAGGAGGAATGCAATAATATGTTATCACATACGTAAAATTCTGAGGTATTGCACTCATATGACTTTCATACAAACTATTGTACAAAATATTTGTAACCTTTGTTAGTAGAGATAAATGTTATCTTATTGATAATTTTCTTGTAGGTGAAAGGGAATCTGAGAATGCAGTAGGCTTTAAGATAATCACATTTTATGTTGATAATCACTTGCCATGGCTTTGAAATTCTGTTCTCTTTGCATAGACTGAACAAAGATTAAAGACTACCCATTTAGAAATAATAAAATATTGGGAAATTCAAACAAATAACAAGGAGTATATCTGAAATACTTTACTCTACAGCAAAGTAAATAAATGGTGTGTTTTAAGGAGGTTTCCTTTTGTGTTAGTAAGCTTTTGTCTTTCTCTTACAGTTTATCAATTAGTCGAAAAGTCCAGATTGAAGAAGATTTCTGAGGACATTTCTAGAGAATTCAAGATATATATATATATATATATATATATTTCATTTGCCATATCACCAACAGGTGATATAATCAACATCATTTCTGAGCCATTTCTGAGAAAATCAAAATTTCACACCCTTGAAAGACGGTGAGCATAAATACCAACTGTGGTATTTAGGTGACTTTTCGTTCTTGGTTATGCTGTTCTCTCTCCCTTTCTCTCTCTCTCTCTCTCTCTCTCTCTCTCTCTCTCTCTCTCACTCACATACACCACACACAAAATGCCCGCCTCTGTAGCATAGGTGGCAGCGTATCTATATCGCGTTCAAGACATCCCGAATTGAATCGCAATTAGGGTGAATTATCTGGAAAAGGCATTTTCCGGGGTTTTCCCTTATCATGAAAGAGGAATATTGGGTAACTCTAAGCTCTATGGATTTAGGGCTCTTTGAACATAATTTCATTCATCATCTGATATGACTTAACATTGGAGGATGAAAAAAAATAGCACACACACACACACACACACACACACACACACACACACACACACACACACACACACACACACAAAGCCCTTTATATAGAAATGCCTCTTTAGATTGAGGGGACCTTAAAACATACTACTGAAATCTCGGTATAGAATTTTTGAGTTGAATACAGTGCTTGCCCTGCTTGCTGTAAGTACATGGTAGATAAAGTAAAGGATAAAAAAGCAGACAAGGAAGAAGGCCACCTAATATCTATTGCGGATAACACCTCCAGGAAGAAGGGATGAAGTAAATAAACCGCAGAAGGCTACAGTGCCACACGCTGAAAGGCCACAGAGACGCTGAAAGTTCTTAAGAAGTGTGCTGAGAATTCTTTATACTGGCGCAGGAGCCGCTGCTCAGCCACCAACACTCTGGTGTCGACATAGGTCGCCATCCCTATGCAAGGACAGCGATCACACAACGCCTCCTAGCACTCAGAGGAGCATTTGCAATACGCAAGCATTCACGCCATCTGCCCAACACCGTCAGCTCGGATACACACATAAAATGTCAAGGAAATGGAATGATAGAAAAGGAAATCGTGGTATAGAAGCAAGCTTCTCAGTATTACCCTAACAGAGGAAAACGTTGAAAAATTCAAGTTAAATTTCCGGTCGACGGGGATCGAATACCTGAAATCCCAAATGCGAGTCACATAGTTAAAGCGGAGCCACCACGTTTCCCAGTAGATAAAGAAAAACTGCAGATTAAGCTAGCAGATGCAACAGTTTTTCTTCTATTAATCTACAAATTAAATAATGATGCACACCATTTTCACTACAGTTTGAATCAACAAAATGTGTTAGACATTTCCAAACTGCTGTCAAACAAGCACGTTCTCCCAGAGTTCGTGCAGTGTTGCTCCACTTTTAGTCAGTGCTGTACCCATGTATATTGCGATGCTGATAGGGCATAGCGCCAGCCCCTGTTAAGATTAAGCAAGATTGGCTGCTTGGGCTTAGAGCCCGCTTAGCGAAACAATGTGAAGCGATGCCGGTCTTACTTCAGCTCTGCTGATAGAACAATTTCAATATAGGAAGCCTTGTTAAGAAATTCCTCCACAATGCCTTCCACACCCTTTTACCGTAAGAATGTAAACAAATTTATTGCAAATATTGAACAGTCTGATGTGTTATACTAACATAATTTCACTACATTTTTACAAACAATTCTAATATCCACTTATTCCTCTCTCTACTTCATATTGATCGAGATAAATATATACAGAAATTATCTTATTGCTTATTTCTTGTAGGTGTAAGGAACCATGAGAATACTGAAGACAAGCGATTTTTTGTTGTTGTAATTTACGTCCTCCAACGTTAAGTCATATCGGACGATAAATGGAATCGATGAAATGATGCTTAAATGTGTCAGGAGTCCATGGAGCTTAGAGTTACCCGACATTCGTCTTACAGGATAAGGGAAAACCCCGGAAAAACCTTATCCGGGTAACTCACCCTGACCGAGATTCGAACTCGGGACCTCTTAAACGTGAGACAGACATGCTACCACCACGCTACCAAGGCACGCTGAAGACAAGCGATGGTAAAATATTAAAATATCTCACGCTTTGTAATACATTGGAGTTCTATTCTCTTTGCGTGGACAAGAGTTAAAAAATATGAACGACCTTGCCTTTGAGCAGAGTTAAATGTTGTAAAATTAAGTCAAATAACAAGAAATATTTTCGACATGCAAAAATGTGCATTTGAGATAAACTGTGTGTTTTAATAAGATCTATGTGTACATCTTTTTGTAGTAAAATTTTGCCTATCTTTTACAACTTAGGACTTATGCAAAAGTCATTCAGAAAGTAGAAAATTCAAGACATTTAATTTGTTATCAAAATATCTTAGACATACCACTTTAATTAAAACCGTTAGAGACATTTTTGAGGAAATCAAAGTGTCGAAAAATGCTCCATGTAAAAGTGTTCTTGAAAATCTTGGTGTCACATCCTTAGAAGATACCAACTGTGGTATTTAACCAATTTTTCATTTTGATTTATGTAGTTCACAGATACACAGATACCTTTAAAAAGATTATGAAGGTTCCAGCATATATTTCCATTGGAATCTCCTATCCAATAGTTCTCTTAAATACTACACGTAATAGAGAAAGTGAAAACAGAACACGATGCCTTCTGGATGATAGCACCTTATATCTTTGACACCGTCTTCTCCATTATCGTTCTGTGTATCTGCTCCAGTGATAAACTAAGAGATCTTTGTCTCAGGATACGAAAGATATGGATACGGCTATAAACTCAAGTTAAATTTATTGATACATTTATTGGGGGCTAACAATGATCTATTTGAAGTGAGTTTCCGACTGCTAAGACTGTAGTTGGTTAGGTAGTACATTATGCAACGAGACTATAATGGTAGTAATTAAAACGCGAGTATTATTATTAACCGAGCTTCGCACGCTTGGTTAATAATAATGATAAAAGCGTTATAATTACTGTAATTATAGTCTCGTTGCATGCTACTGTTATTGCTCGATCATGTATCTAAATTAAAGGTTTCATTTCTAAGTATTCATTTCTGGTTTGAGTGATATATTACAATCTTTATTGCTTTGTTTATGTAGTACCTGCACGCAGGCGCAGGAATATTGATTACTTTCCTATAAACAGCTGTTAACGTGTGACACAGTTTAACCTAAAACATGAAAATAAAACATTGGTAACATTAAAAAACAAAACTTACTTTTATCATGAGGTATTTAATATCAGGTGCTTTATTTATAAATGTTTTCAACTCACCAGGCGTAAAAATTTTGGCTTTTTCCCCTTTATATCCTTCTGATTTGCGTTTTAGTAAGCTGTTCAGTTTTGAGTATTTAGATAAGTCAATTTGGTGCCTAATGTTGAGTGTTGATTTCAAAATAGAATAGTGAGTCAACAAGGTCAATAATTTCATATTTTGAGACAATGCTACGAAATACACTAGTAATACATTTTCTGAGAATGAATTTATACATTTTGATATTCTCCAATCCATGAATTGTGAATAGGGTTTCCCGTACATCTTTAATCTCCTTTGTGGCAACAAGCTATTGGTAACATTGAGTGCTTTTGCCGTAATTTCTGGGGGTGTAAGTTCAATGTCAGAGATTTTGATTTTTTTTTCTAAACTGGCGCTAGCACCGTTGCCAATGGAAACGACAATAATAATAATGCTTTCCCAAGTGGCCACTTCTGATTGATAGAATACTAATACTTTAATGAATAGGTGTACTTTAATGAGGCCCATTAAAGTACTGCTATCAATCGTATCAATACTAAAGTTTGGCGTGGTCGAGTATAAAGTGTTTTTGGATCTTACCCCTCGAAATGGTAACTATTGAATTATACCTGCTAACTTCTGATGTGCCTGACTTTAAGACTTGAAAATTAATAATAATAAACAAAAATAATAATAACAACACTGTTGAAGTGGTCTGAGGTCTACTTTTAAGAATTGTTGATGTTTTTTGTGTGGGGAAGGATTTGGTGGTCAAACACCATTCAAACGTGATGAATCATTAGTTTTCCATTAGGGACTTTCGTCATAGTCCAGTTTATTGATTTTGTTAAGCTCCATCTTATTAAAACAAAACCCAGTATTAAGTTGAATACTTTTTCAGTAATGGATTCCATTGTATGTGGCATTAATGTAAAACAAAAAAAGATTTAGGTAATTAATCTTAATTTGTGTTAAGGATTTGTAGTAATACAATTCATTTTATTGACATTTGTGCAATATACTGAGTTCAAATATTAATCGTTATTTAATTTATTATATCGTATATGTATAATTTGTAAAGTTTACTTATCTAAATCGTTATAGAAATGATTCTGAGTTTAGTTTTCTCTGACAGAAATTCTAATTGTAATTAATTTCTATAAAACTTATATACTTAAATATGTCATAGATATACATTTCTTTTTTGGGTTAATGATAGAAGCAAACATAACAAAATTGAACTTGTGTATTATAAATTAGGAAAATTTTACCATAATAGAAACTTAGTCGAAAAGACAGTGACAGTATATACTATGTCATTTACATTAACAGACTGTAAGCACGTGTGACAACAGTAGAACAAGAGGAAATGCCCATCTCCTAAAAGCCCAACTACAGTTCGATATATTCGTTGTTGGTTTTCAAACGAGTGTGTTTCATTATGTTCCATTTGAAACGACCGCTCCACTGTGAGGTCCTTCCGAGGATTCGGTTCGGAGAGTGCTGTGGGTTGGTCAGGAAGCTCTGTATTAGCTAGGACTATCCTATGGGAATGAAGAGACCGCTGTATTTAAATGGGCCCCGGAGTCTGACGTGCCCCCGAACAGATCTGGACGCAATCGTGGTTCTCTAGAGACGTAACCACAGTGGCTTTACCTGTCATCGTTTGGCTAGTTATCAGTTGCTCGCCTGCACAGCAAATTATATCACTACGTTCCTAACTGCTACGCTTAGACGTTCTGTAGTATTTATTTCTCCTGTCCAATATTGCATTCCTTCGCCAATTTATTTGTCGTGCTCCTGCAATTCTTTTCAATTTTTATCCTGCATTCCTTTGTCATGCTTTTCCCTTCAATTTTTATAGTCCCACTTCTCGTACTCTTGCATTTTCGTTCCTTCTCTGATTGATTTTCTGTGTCACGCTGCTACAAGTCTTCTTTTCTTATTATTTTCTCTTCCATATAACCAGAAGGTGGAGAATGAATTGCATTCCATCACAAAATGAGATACCAACATTTCACATAAAAATATTTTGTGGCATTCTAAAGAAAACGCAAAAACATTTATGTAAAAAGTTCGGTGTGTCAAAGAGTTTTAGAAATCGGATGTCTACAATCACATGACTTATTATACCCTCTCTTGGCAAACTATTTCTTATTATTCTTTCTAATTGATACTAATCGAGATACATTTTTATAGAGATGATTTAACTACGTACATCCTTTGGTACAACGGGAATAAAGCGAACAGAGGAGTACAGCACACTTAAGTGATAGATATTTTAAAAGCTGGTAACTACTGAAATTCCTTTCTCCTCGGATAGCCAAATAAATAAAAAAATAAGAATAACATATTGTGACTTTGTGGGTTCGTGAAATGAAAAGTCCAGTTTCACCACTCAAAAATGTTCTTTATTTCTACCGACTTACAGTTTAACACTTGCCAATTACCAGAATTACTTGCTGCACACAATTACAATTCACCAGTTCGTCCGTTACAATTTCACTTGTACTCACGATTACATCAACTCCGATACTCATACACAGTTACGTACAGTCTTCCGTTGCACAATCCTTTCGTTCATTAACACGTCACTGACTAACACTGCCTTCTTACACCAAGAACTGTCCTCACTCACACACTAACCAACTGACTGACTGACGCCGTCTGTCTGCAACCCCCCTTTATATAGGAATATCGCCGCTTTCCAGTGTCCGCGAGAATGTTCCAGTAAAAGAATGATCGAGAACCAGGTGTGAGAGAAACAGACGGCACAGTCATGTTTTTCCTCCGTCACCACCGCCTGTCACCACTATGAGACAGACGAGGGGGAGGTGCGGCTAACACGAACCTCCCCTGCCTTCCGCTCCCAGCTGCTTTCACAGGGTGTTCCAGCGCTCGCGTTACAATATTTATATTTAGAAAAAAGAAATTAAAATTCAAACCAATAACACAAAATGTATCCGATACAATTTGATCCACAATTATTTGTGGAATGTGTGCTTTAATGAGAGCCACTAATACGATTTTGTTTATTAGTTGGGGTTCACTAATTATGCAAAATTTACCCATAGTTAAAAGGATGAGCACATATGTACTACTTCAAGAAAATTCAAGATATACACTTCATTCGACAAGAAAATGTTTTAAGCATATGATATTTCTATTAAAACTGTTAGAATCATTTTTGAGAAAATCAAAATATTTTAAAAATAGAATGAGACTTTAAAATGCAATCCCACAGCCGGGATTTGAACCATGGATCTCCCGAACTCGTCTGGTTGCTCCTAACTACTGAGCTACTATGGCCAACATGCCGGCATGACACTAAATTCTCCAACTGACTCGTATGTTTCCCGGTATGCAATGAGATGCACACGTTTTTGGCGATCTACTTATGCTATAAGTACTTTTGGGTAAGTTACCTATCCAAATCATTGCCTACATACGGCTAGTGTGGAAGAACGATTAAACTTCCATCAATTAACCTAATAATGGTAACTATAAAGCCTGGGACTCAAGTATTTACAGCATAATAAATCGCCACGAAAGGTGTTATCTTATTGTATATGAGAGCCCCTAATAGTTTACCGGGAAAATACGGCCAGAAGGAAAATTTAACGTCATGCTGGCATGTTGGCCATGGTAGCTCAGTGGTTAACCAGACGTTAACCAGACGTTAAGAGAAACTTTTACGGTCTGACTACCTATCCAAATCTTAGCATACACACGGCTAGTGTGGGAAAATTATTAATTTCGATCAATTTTTGAAAAAACTTCCAAGTTACTTTGGGAACGAGCATTTTCTCAAACATTTTTGTTTCAAAAATCTGTTAGTAACGGTTTGAATTGGCATCATATATCAACATAACCGGTGGGCCGAAATTTCGTCTCGCTGAAATTCTTTTATGCGCCAGTAGATATACTGAAATGAGGCTATCACTTTTAGGTACACTTAAAATCCATCGATCTGAAGGAGATTTGAACCTCGGAATCAGTAGGCCAGCATCTAGTTCAGTCAACCAGATGCCTTCGTGTCGCATGGTTGTAAGATAAATACACGTTTGACTTTTAACTATTAGTTTTTGAGTTATGCCATTCACGGATACACAGATGTACAAACACCGACTTTTTTTTTCGTAAAACTATTATTTTATGGTTCGCATATTTACGTTGAAATTGCGACATCGAATTTTTGGATGGACTACATTTCACCTACTTAATACAGGTAAAATAGAAACTAAAAATGTTTTCTTTGGTAACAATATTATCAGTTGTCAGAATATATCAGAATCAGCGCTGTTTGTTTGCCCGTCTCGGTAGCGTAGATGGTAGCGTGTCTGCCTCACGTTCAAGAGGTCCCGAGTTTGAATCTCGGTTAGGGTGAGATACCTCATTAAGGTTATTTCCGGGGTTTTCCCTTATCCTTCAAGACGAATGTCGGGTAACTCTAAGCTCCATGGACCCTGGACTCTTTTGAGCATCATTTCACCCAATTCATTCACCGTCCGATATGACTTAACGTTGGAGGATGTAAAATTACAAAAAAAAAAGCCCTGTTTGAATTTCTTCCCGCAGCAGTTATATTACAAATCTACTGACTTGAGGCTGTCATTTTTAAGGACACTTAGAAACCCGGTCTTTGCCGGGTACCCGTAACTTTGGCAGAGCAGGCCGTGCTTAACCAACTGATGCACCCAAGCAGACTTTAAGTGTGTTGAACGCATAACTCAAAAGTGAAATACGGGATAATATGAAACTTTGTATCTTTATCTTCCAAAATGAGGATAGGAAGCTTTTCAGGAAATCCTCCTGGACCCGAGTCATTTGAGTATTTCACCAGTTTCATTCAATTTCCGACATGACTTAATTGTGTTTTTAAAATAGTCAACTGAACTTTAATTGGAAAATTGTTCATGAATTCTCTTATAAATACGATTTTGATACATTTAAGGTATCTGAAAAAGAAATTAAATATTATATATTGCATTTCCTGAGAATAACCTTAAATTCTCTTTCATTCTGAATGGTATATTGTTAATGCTAAACCACCAGAGATAGAAAAAGTCTGCTGTATGAAAGCACAACACTTATGTAAAATAAATGTTTTTTACCACGACCATTTCAGATATATCCATTCTTATTGGTTTTGAAATGAATTCTTTAGCCTACTGTATATATATAGGGTATTCGAGAGAGATGATCTTGCCATTTCAGTTTGTACTCTCTGAGTTTATCATTTAAAGTAAATAATTTTAGTTGTTCTCTTATTGTTTCACTTTTAATGTGATCTTTAAGACTACAGCCAGCTACGTACTTCAAAAATTTCATTACAGCCGTTTCAATTATTCTTTTATCAGTTCTGTTCAAGGTCCAGGTCTCGGCTCCATAATATATAACAGGCACTGCCATAGTTTTATAAAACTTTAATATGGTAGCTCTTCTTGTTTTGTTTTTCAATGTTCGTTTTACAGTGCCACATATGTTTTGAAATTTATAGATATTTTGTTTTAAATCTCTGTCACATTCATAGGAAATATCACATCCTAAGTAATTGAAACATTTAACGTGTCTATCGGTTAGTAAGATGTAAAAATAAAGTTCTGTAAGGTGAGGGAATAGAGAATCTGAATTCATCATATCAAAGTTTTTGCCATTGGAGAGAACGTAGGTTTTCTCGGGCGGAGTCAATATCATTTTAAGTTATTTCCAGGCTGTTATGTTGTGCCTGGTGCAGATTTCCAGGCGTTTCGTCCGCAACTTCTGTGGACATCTTCAGTCGCACGGTCGAAGATGTTCACTGCAGCTGTGGGTGAAACATCTGGAACCGCCAGGAAACAACTTCTAGTTATATTTTCTCCATATGTACAATGCTTAATCCAGCTGTTGTAAGATAATCACTGAATTTCTTGTATTTTTCTGTTCATATCTAGCGTTTTTGATCATTATAGTTGTCGTCATAACACCAGCATACCGTGTTCGCAAAGTTAGGCAATGTCTCTGTTTTTAATGCGGAATATTTTGATTGAAGTAAATTATTTTGTTCCTTCTCAGTAAGCAAATAATGCGCAAATCTCAGTTCAATGCATCCCGGCTTTGAGTATCATTTCAGCCGTTTCACTTACCGTCTCCGAATATCGTAGTTATAAAGAGTATTAATGACTTTAAAAAGAATAATCATTTTATGTATCTTTTAAAGCATATTCCAGCATCATTTTTAGAAATTCTCCTCCTATTTTTCTGATGCTTTTTCCACTCTTCTTCTGTTTCGTCTGATTTTTTACCTCTTGAATTCATTTTCCATAATTAAGGTTCCCTTTTAGTTTTGCCTTATTCAGTTGTTCATTTGGTGCATATGACCGAAGCAGACTTCTAGTGTTTTAGTTTTTCCAGGCTGAAGTCTAGATTGTTCGTCATATAAACATTTAATATATATGATTTTGATATATCCCTTTTTCTACTATGTGCACAGTAGATAGAGCTGGTATTGCATTCCACCCAAGATTTGATATCGAGATATCACTGGAAATATACATTTTGAGGTTTCCTGAATCACCCCCCCCCTCCCAAACAATTAATAGAGAAAACTCCGTGTGTTGAGTGTATATGCGCGTGTGAGTATCCATGTATCTATGAATAGCATAATTCAGAATCGAAAATACCAAATTTGGTATTTAAATTTAACACTTTCCAAGGATATGACACAAAGAATGATGGTAGAGCTTGAACAGGAAGTAAATATTCTGAAAGACGAAACTGGCAGAAAAGGTTGAGTGAATCTTCCGGAGCAGAAAGTCGACAAACAATGGCTGTTGTTCAGCCAAGGTTACTTAGCGCTAATCATTCCGTAGTCGTAAACAGCTAATTGACCACGTGAAGTATTGTACTAAACGTATTGCTGATTCAAGTGAATCTACCTGAAATTGTAGATTTTAACCTGAATGAATGAATTCCTCTATTCTCTTTAAATGGAACATAGGGCCTTCTGAGCCACGTAAGCTCGAGGCCCATAGGCAGGATCAGTGATTTCCTGATCAGAGAGATTCCGGTATGAATAATCAGTCCATTGCCGGAAGTGAAAGTATGAGTGATAAGGTGATAGGAAAGATGATGGTCGAGCAATTGGTAGAATACTGATGGGGCAAACCGGAGGACCAGGAGAAAACTTGCCCCAGCGCCATGTTGGTAGATCTCCTAATCTAAATAATTCCTAGATAACTTTATCGTGGAATGGTAGCATGGATAGAAGAATAATTTTTTGTATTGATAATATAATATGAAATCGATTAAAGAAAATGGTATGATCTACCACCTCATAAATTTTATTTATTTTCGTAATTGTCTTCTCAAGAATTGTTCCTAGATATGCATTCAGGTACTCTCTTTTAGTGCATATCAGGATGCAGCTGTAGCAGCACTAACTTTATAAATTAGATGCGAATTTTGAGTTTAGGAGCTGCGACGTTTTCCGAGTAGTAACCGTGTTGATTATTAATTTACACCAAGACGTGATATCTTAGGTTATATTAAAGTTTCAAGCTTAAGCTAGGTAATATATGGAAGTTGGAGATTATACAGAAAAGAAACTGGAGAGATATTTACTTAGGGTTTATTAACAAGGAACTAAAATCCTATACGTGAACAGCGACTCCGGTGGTTACATTTTAATTTCCGCGCTACACAGATTGGGCTTACGTGAAGCACAGCACTAACAAGCTTCTGCTGAAGGTTGTCAACTTAGCTTTGCTTCGTAACAAAGTTCTGCTAATAGCTGTCCCAGATTCATTTTGTTAAGGTTTCCCCTTAAAACGGGTTCCTGAAATTTTGAAATGGATGTGTTACTATGATACGATATTTTAAAACTGATTATTTGTAATTAATTTAAGCCCCAGGAAAAATAATTATTAATTTGTAAGATTTTTTTATGTTAGATATATGTTTATTGAACATTGTGATCAAATTGTAAACGTGTTAAAACATTTGCGTGATAAATCAAAGAGAATATTTAAACAATGTATAAAAAAGGAAAGAAGATATACATAGGCTGGCCCCGTAGCTTAGTCGGTAGAGCACCTCCCTGCTGTGCTAGGGTCCCGTGTTCGATTCTCGGCGGTGGGGGTGGGGATTTTTCGCCGAACAGGATAATTCCTCGTCTTCCCGAGAGTCTGGAAGTGTGAATGAGAGTGTGAATGTGTGCGTGATCTAATGATTAAAATCCAAGAAATACGAGTTAACACCTTCGATATGTTCCAAAGGAGAACGGCCGGTAAAGGCGGGATATAAATGGAAAAATAAAGATATAAATAGAAACAAATGCAATGAAACAGTTAGTTGTTTGGGCAACCCGAACGGCTGAGAAGAAATCCATGCTAACTGCCGGAGCAATAAGAACTGATTACACATTTAAAGATACATTCACAAAAACTTCATACCGCTTCAAGTGGCTTCACCAAAATCCATAATCAAACTACCGTAACAAAAATCCTGTTGCAAATGTCGCTGTAACGTGGTGCGTAAACTGAATTCCACGAAGGAAAAACTTCTAAACGCCAAAAATTACTTTGCAACTGGAGTTGTAATATCCACACATTTAATGTTGGCATATCATAGAGTCATCCCATTCTCCTTTCAAATAAAATGGCAGCAGAATATTTGGCGCATTTTCGACGGCATATATTAATGTTTTAAGAAATTATCACAAATATATAGGTGTGTGTGTATCTGTGTGTGTGTAGATGGGTGGTTAACTATATGTGAACAACAAAACTCAGGAATCTTGGAAATCGGGTGTCTTGAAAATGTTATTTGAAACAGTTCGTGTATTTTTAGGAAATCTGCAAAACTATTTCCGAATTAAAAGGACTTCTTAAGCTACTTTGAGAATTCAAGATATATATTTTTTCATATAAATGTATTTTATTAAATTTGATGTCAGTTTTGTAAACCTAAAAAGTTTTAAAGAAATCCATTTACAGCGAAGTTATTACGAAGAGCTTTTTCTCAAAATTCTTGGGTTCATGTCACTGGAAGATGCTGAAATGAAATACCTAGTTTAGTTTAAATTTACCTTGTTTTATTCAACCAACATTTCTTTTTTCAGCATTGCTGCAGAAATACACACAGAAAAAGGCACACACACATACGCACACACGAAGCTTCCTTAACAATGTGTTTTTATTATTCAGGAGGCTTCAAACCACATATTTGTGGTGAAATTTTAATATAGACTTTTTTTTTGGTAGGACAGAATGCTTCCTCGTGCCTACTATAAGGTAGGTGGTGTAAAGAAGTAAAGGCGATTGCTGATAAACTGGAATAGGGAACGGAAATGTCTGAATTAAGAACATACAAGAATTTTAACTTCACATTAGCATCTCAATGGCGTTGAAAGTGCACATTTTCACTCTAACATCTCTGTTAGACACACCTCTAACACACAAATATTCTATATAGAGTTTTAACCACAAATACCCGTTTGAAAGTCCCAGACTCCTTACCCCCGTAAAGTATGGTGTGCGTTGTGTGACATAGCTCAAAACGATCTGTACAGATAAAAATCAAATATTTATTTAGCTCCGGGAGCTTCAAATAACTGAAATAAGAATTTTATTTTAAAGGATAACGTTTTGTCATTTGTGATTTTCTCAAAAATGGCTCCATTGATTTATTTTAATGTACCACACATTTTTAAGATATTAGCATGACAACAACCGGTACTTCTGAGCATCACGAGGAAATTGAGGAATTACGATAGGTAGCGACCTTGGTTTAGAAAGCCAAATTTCCGGCTGGGGGTGCCGAGACGCTGACCACATCTCCTCCCCTATTGGTTGGATGATCGTCCACCTCTACCTTGCATATGTGGGTATGAGGCCGGCAGTCGGGTTGGCAGGCCTTGGCCCAATAGGGTCTGTTGCACCATGGTTAAGGGTTTTATCCTGACAACTAAATTTGAATTTGAATTTTTTGCGAATGTTGTTTTAAGTGCTTTTAATTATGAAATTATTTTATTTAATTCTAAACAACCTTTAAACCTTTAGATGCAGACAAAACTTAATACACATTAAACAGGTAGATCTTGCTAAATCACAAAGTTTTCACGAATAATATAGGTTGTTACGAGATATTTGTTGTTATGGTTCTAAATTTCAAATACTTTACTTTTTGAAGTATTGAATTACCATTCATTTATGGTGATTTTGCAAGAAATAATGTAAGCCAGTATTTAATGACCTAAAGTTTAAAGTTTTGAATATCCCCTTAGCGTCCTATATTATTCTTGCACCTACACGATATGTGCAACAAAATCATTTCTGCAAACATTTATCTCGATTAACTGGAAGCAGAGAGAAGAGTAATCTTTAAAAGGAATGTTGTAGATCCGTAGATACAGAAGGTACTTTGAATATAGCTCATCATAATTTTTTTCTGTAGCCCCAGCGGTTTTCTAAATATTATTTGTTATATCTTTAGATTTTTCCACGTTGAACTGACATGCGGCATGCATCTGATTCTTTTTCACGCATGGATTCATAAATAACAAAAGCCTGACTTACACGTTAGTGAGCATCCATATTTTGTTTACCGCTATGCTTGCAGCCAAGTACATGTTGCTTAGTTTCAGATTTGTTCTACCAGAACAATTACTGTTGGTGGCATAACATATTTAGAAGAATTACAATTTATATGGATGCTTGGTATATGAAGGATTATGTCAAATTGTAATGTGTAAAGAAGGTCGGAAAAGGGTGATGCATCAGTTGTTTTATTTCGAACCAATTCCTACAAAATCTAGTTCTTTTTTATATCTGGATTCGTATTCTTAGTCAAGCGAAATAGAAAAAGTTTTCTGAATGAGAGAAGGTGTACAGCTGTTAGCAGTTGTTTTTCCGTCTCTTCTTTATTTCTTCGTGTTAATGTACCGTTCAAGCATCAGTTGACTCTACAGCTGAGTGAACCAAGAATGTGGCGGCACAAAGGAGCGTATCAACAGCTATAAAAGGTAAAAACTCTCTCCACGGGGTTTATTTGGTGTCAGCGGTGGGATGGATGAAACGGTTAAAGTCGACAAACAAAATTTAAACCTATCTGCAAATATTTACAAGACGAATTTGAACCAGCTCTGGCGTTTTCCCATTACATCAGCAATCGGTGCGACAGGGGTGAACAAAGGGATGTTCCAGAAACCGACAGGAGAGGAAATTAACTTGCACAACTCATAACGTTATGTAGAACAAATTTTCAGTATTTTTGCGTGTCACTTGTAAGCAATGTGTTAGTAAACATGCATGTGTCAGTTGTTTTTATTATGTCTTGTTTCCTGGCACTCTTGACTCCCTCACTCTCGCATTTCGTGACATGTGTTACGTTATTGCGCACCGTAATTAGTCTTCAGTGGCGGCTTGTGCTTTTAATGTTTCATAAGTGACAGGATGATAGTTTCTAAACTAATGTATATTCTTGTGTATAGTTATTTCCTGCTGTTGAAGCACATTTACAATAAATGAATATGTCTTTTCAGGACCAGAATAACTCATAATTACTATAAGACTTATTCTCGATGAACCTGAAGAGAGTTCTAACATTGCAATGTGTCATTATTTCTATAACAAGACAGGAATATGGTCTGTTAGGCTTGTTATACAACCGGAACTACCTTGCTTCCCGTAAGAAGTGGTTTATATTCTGAAATAATAGGAGGAAAAATGTGATGTAACTTCTTAAACATTCATCCTACCGACATTTTTTTTAAAACACTATCACAAATATCATGCCTTTATTTATGCTACATTTCAAAGAAATTATAGCAGCTAGATATTTCAACCTTTTACATTTTGCGCCCCATAGAAACTTCTATTGCGGAATTTAATGTTCTTGTTTTGTTTACTCTTCCTATAGCCCTGTTATTCTTTTCTCTGCCTAGAAAAGTTGAATTAAGGCTCCTACATAATTCCTTAAACATAGGTTCACTATATGCGGATCGTTAATTGTTGATTATTGCCTCAACCTCCCGTATCTCTCTTACACTTACAACGAAATGTGTAAGGAAACCATTTCTGCAAATTTTTGTCTCGTTTAACTGAAGTGCACGGAAAAATAAACTTTTGTGAGACTAGTTCGTAATGGAGATATAAAAAAGGTGCAGTGGGTAGGGAATCATGTGAATATAGTATATTAAGGGATTTTATTCCATAAATGCAATGGATAGCAAAACAAATTGCTAATAGTAAGGGAGGTCTTCAACTCTTGCAATTTTATGGTAAAAGTTTGGAACAGCAGGATATTGGCGCTTATTAAAAAAGCAGAAACACAGAATCACAAAAGCATCTATAAATGTATTACATATCAAGGTAATGTTTTATCCAGAATTTCAACATGCATTTTTACTACAGACTTAAGATAGATGTATTTTCAAAAGATATTACTCGTATAAACGTAACTATTTTTTGTTGTCATACAAGACCGTGATAAACAGTTCAAATACTTTTGTATTGGAAACACCTTACATTATTCCATTTGCCTTAAGTTTTATTTGGCGGTTTACATTTGAACTGAAAGTTTCTGAATTAACAAAAAAAGGAGCAGGAATACGGTTTTATGGCCTGTAGAGAAGGAATCAGAGATTATGTTAATAAACAGATTTACGGCACCGAATTGTAAACTACGTGGTGCTGAAATCAACGTAGTATGGAAAACTGAGGCCACTGTCCTCTAATACTCCCAACTTGAACTCTGAGAAAATAATTATAAACAATAAATTAAAATAAAAGTATAACACAAATAATTAATACAAACAATAAATTCTTAACACATTTTTGAATATTTTCATTCACTCATTATTTATTTTCAAGTAACTTTATATTGTGCGACCACTTAAATTCTCTTTCACCTCGATCAGAAAGAACATTTTAGGAATTTCTAGAAGCTGTGGATTAGAATGAAGGGGTAAGAAGAATTATAAATCCTGGTATAGTATTTGTAAATGATTGCATTTGTTAAACAACAGTATATTCAAATCTTTATGGAGAGTATCTTTTTAACATACCATAGAGCACTTGAAGACTTCTGTAGAGTAGGAATTCGTTAGTCTGTGAAGAAGAAGCTGTCACACTGCCCCATGTGAGCTAACAGTGATTTGACATCATGTATTTTAGCTATTTAATGTACTATCTCACTTTAATTGAAACTGCAAAGTAACCATCAATCATTAAAAGATATGCATGATTTTGAAGAGGATATTCTTTTAAGCCAGTTATCAGTAATAACTCGATTTCAGAGGGTTCGTCACAACTCTGTTCGTTTGCGCCAAGCGTCAGTAATTTACAGAAGTAATTGCGTTGTGAAGCTATAAACTCACAAGTTTTGTTTAAAATAAGAATATCACAGGAAATGTGCACTGTTACATTTCAGAAGATTTCTGTGCAGATGAAATACTGCATGGTTGGAAACAGTTTTAGTTAGTGCTGTTTTGTGTCTAGTAGGGAAAGTACGGTTCCTTAGGTAACTAATGATGTTTATAGATATATGTATAAGATTTTTTTCTGTATGGTGAGCTTTATTATTAGATATTGTCATAAGAAAAAGCAAACATTCACTGAGAACTTCAGCTGCACTTTAGGTGCGAGGTTCATTCGAGTTCCTGCCAATGGAGGACTCTTAGGGCTGAGTTGCTTCATGAGAACAGTCTATAGGAGTTAAAGTATAGTCCATTTTACAATTAGACTGACAGTATAACTAAAAAGTCCGCAATATTCACCATGTCTCGCCACCCCTCTGCCCGTCACGTCCTTCATTGGCTGGAGTAGAGTTGCTATCCTGCTTCTATCACCGATTTTATCTTATTTTTTTAGCCAATCAGAGACATCAGAATATCTTCCTCCATGTGAAGTAGATCACGTGCTAGAAGAGTTGGTAGAGCTAGTGTAATGAAAGCTTGCCAATGTGCCAGATGCACTAAACAATATTTTCGTACCATACGCCTGTTGCAGGGTGACATGTCCGTTTTATCATAATGAATGATTACTATTGAGCAGATCTATTGTTTTGTGCTGTATTTTGTCGTTTGGTAGGTAATGATTTATTTATTCATTTAGGATATATTATTAGCTATCATATATCCATTACAATCAAAATTAGGGAGTGCTAAACCATGTGCCATGAATCGAAAACGAGGCAACCCCAGTGTGCCGAAGTTTCGCGCAGCTCCGTCTGGCAAGTTTTCGTTGCGTTACCTCTACCACTCTACTGCTGAGAACGCATCGGTGAGAAGTTAACCTTGTAATTGATGTTTGTGTTACCACGCTCAGTGTGCTGTTGCGTATCCACGTGCTGTCCGTTTGCAGAGTCAACAATATCCATGAATTATAACAGGCAGTAAAATTGTATATGTTGTATAAAACTTAGAATTATTAAATGCTTACAAAATAACACGAAAATTTCGCTAAATCAAATGCCTGGAAACGAAGAATCAGGTGAATACATGCATGTGAAAACGCGAATCAGTTTCCAGTGAACCTGCAGCTGTTAGCCATGTATCTGACTATAAGGCATTCTTACTACCTCCTGTAATCCTATCAGCTCTGTCAATTACAAGGTTATTTCGCAACGAGTAAAATTGCGATGCCAGTCTAATTTTAAAAGAGAGTATACGGTGAGGCGGTTTCCGTTCAGTGGCGGAGTCGTGTTATGACAACATTCTGGGATACCTGCATGTACTGATAGCTAGGATCTGTTGTTCCTACGGAGGCTAAACACGTGTAAATGTAGTATCCGCTTACGTCATCAACAAACGCACATCTCTCTAGCAAATTAACTATTGACTTAACGGGAACACGCACATTAGGAGAGCCATACCCTGGGCAATAGGGTGGGCGTTTGCACCGTGGTCGACCTCGAACAACATGGAATCTACAGACAGTTTTGTGATCCCTGCTCTAGATGGACGATCCCTCAGGAGGAGAGAGGTTTTGTGAAATCTAACCAATGTTCCGAGTAAATGGGTGCTCCGTCACTGCTTTCAACAGGAAAAAAATGGCTGACGGCTTGTAACAACTTCCATTTATTTGGTAAATAATGCGGCTCTGACCACCTCATGTTACTCCAAAGAGCGTCTGGGGAGATCTAGAAGCTGTCGGAGCGCAATGGAGATTGTATCCTCTTTCTTGTGCCAAGTTTACCTTTCTTCATATTTACTCCTACTTATTTACTCACGTGGATACTCAAGAACTTGAAGAAGTAACCTTTTAAAATAAACCTAGAATGTAGGTTAATATTTTAAGGCAATATTTCAATTGGCTTTAAACTGTTTTATTGGGCAGAGTATGCCAAATGAGAATGTGCAGACGCACCAGATAGTGTTAGAAAAGTCCGTACGAGGCAAATTTTAGAGATTCAAACGACGTCCTGAAATCGTTATCATTAATTTCGTTAGATATTTTCAAAAATACTCTTACAGAAGTTTATTCACCTACAAAGGAGCTCAATTAAGTAATGATATTGTTAACCATGGCTCTACTCTTAACATTTGAAAATTCGTGCATCATAATACAGAAATGTTTTATAACATCGAGTATTTCGGGAATGATTAGAGCTATTTAATTTTAATTAAAGGAAGCATTTAAGGCATACTTTTTCTCGCGCAATTTCAGTCTAATATAAATAACTGGAAGTTGTAAAAAAATTCTAAGTAAATATTAATTTATGGAAAGTATCAGGTGTGTGGAGCAGTACAAAACTGGATGGGTATTTATCTCTCTTTTCACATTTACTTTCTGTAATATGTATTTATAGTAGTTGAGAAAGTAATCGTACTGTTACCAATAGCTTGATGTTAATGAGAAGTTTGATCAGTATCAAACTTAGTGTTTTAAGTCCAGAATATCCTATAGAGCAGAATAAAAATATTTAAAAAGATTCTTCAAACCCTTTTCCTGTACATGTAAAATGTCGTGCTAAGGATATGAATGACCGATAGTTAATGAACATTTTCAAAAAAATCACCCTTTACTCCCTTTACTCTATAAAATAGTGTAAGAATTTGATGCAGTGTCTGTTCAATTCATTTAGTAATCCTAAGAACTCTAAATCCTATGAACACTTATAGCAGCACCTGACTTGGTGGCCTGGAAATAATGACTGACACAAGCGAGCGCGGTGAGAAAATTCAAGTATACTTAATAATGTTGTTAGTGCCACCGTATACAGTGGCACCGCCATAGTATCACTACTCTGCGCGAAAACTTTAAGGTCGGATACTTTTTAGACAGGCCTCGTACAAGGTGTTAGGGGTATGGGTGCGCAGACTGCAACGGCTACTTCCTGAGGTTAAGCTGAAACATAAGTTCCTGTGCCATTTTTCTCTAAGATGCATGGTTGCAAAAATAAAACATAAAATTAATCAAAGTTTTGCCCGCCTCGGTAGCGTGGTGGTAGCGTGTCTGCCTCATGTTCAAGAGGTCTTGAGTTCGAATCTCGGTCAGGGTGAGTTACCTGGATAAGGTTTTCTCTGGGTTTCCCTTATCCTGCAAGACGAATATCGGGTAACCCTAAGCTCTATGGACCTTGGGCTCATTTGAGCATCATTTCACCCATTCCATTCATCATCCGATATGACTTAAAAGTTGGAGGACGTAAATCACAAAACAAAACAAAATAAGTTTTGAACACAGATGCGTTACACATCTACAGTTTACTTTTGCACTTATGATGACGAGTTAGAGCTAGAAAAGATGAGTTATTTGTGTCTTTACCACGTGCTCCTAAAATGATTCATTTAGCAAAATGTGGCTTAGATTTAATTTTACATGACATACCTGAATGAGGTATTAACTAATTAATAGTGCATTTGTTATCTTTGATCAAACTGTGCGTAGTTTTTACGCAACTTTTAGTTTAGGTCTTGTGAATACGATTCTTCTTCTTCTTCTTCTTCTTCTTCTTCTTCTTCTAGTATAGGACAAAGTCCTTTTCATTTATGGTCCTCTACCCCTTATACCATTTTAGGCGACGGGTGAGGAAGGCACAACTATGGATCAGAGAGGGAGAGAGAGAAATCCAGGGATGCGTCATCAGCCCGGTCCCCGGAATGAGAGTGAGGGAAGTAGATGAACGGAATGAGGAGAAGTGAATGAAATTAAGGATTGCAATGGAGTAATTGGTGGAATGATAGCGGGGGAAACTGGAGGTCCAGGCCGTGTTGTCCACCAGAAATCTCACTTTGTCACCTGGAGTCGAGTCCTGGCTGCCTTGATGAGAATAAAGCGCTCGGGCACGGCACGGCCTGTGAATACGTTTGAACAACTTCAAAGAATAACACCCCACCCCCCTCGTTAGTAGCAGTAGCTGATAAACACACAGGCACGTGGCGAACCGGCTTTCAAGCACAGGCCTAGTTTAGACTTTCACCAATTGTAGGTGTGAACGCATGGCTGGCCGCAAACCAAAACAAAAACATTAAATTCTGAAGTCCTATTTTGTTGCCAGATAATAGCTAGGACACAATTGGTATATTAAACTTTATAAAACATGCATTTCTGGTTACATTTTGATTGGTACTTTGTGCCTATGCGAATTGAGAATGTAACTTTTGTTTCAGTGTGTTTTAGATTGGCCGTTTATCTATAGAAGAAAGACGACTGGACAACTTGGAGATACGGTAGCCGCCACTGCTTCATATGGCAAACATCTGCTGAAAACACCTTGGAGTATAATTTGTGTTCACTTCATCTGCTGGGTTTTGTTGTAGACAAGGATAGTCTATTGTTACACGGGCCCGGACAGCTTTGTTCTAATAATTATCTGTCACAACATGCAGGAGTAATACAGCTGTAACACTGTGTGCGCGCAAAATACATTAAACTAAACAGTTCTCACTCTTGCCAACATGTCTTCTTGGTGTGGAGGTTAAGATCTCTCATTTCAACATCTTCATGCTGGCCAACTTTATCTCAAGACAGCTGCTAAGGATTACGTTTCGCACTCGTACATACATACGTACATATCTACATGCTGCTATGTTTCCTGTTTCTTTTTTACTCCATCCATCACCATCTGTCTCTTTTTAAAATCCGCAATATTAAGTACAAAAAATATACCATTGCATTCAACCATATGATTTCTGCAGATATGTACCTACGTTATGAAGCCCATTGGATCCAATGAGGAACTTTAAGGGAGAAAAAGGCATTCACATGATTTTCTTTATCATTCCTTTTCAAATCGGGCGATAATGTGCGATTCCCATTCAGGAGGTCGCAGGTTCGAATCTCGTAGGTAGACAATTTTGACATCCCTTTTCCCCCCCTTGATTTCCCGCAGTCCAAGGACACCTTTCTTCTCTTTCGCATTTCATTCCCTTGTCATCTTTCAGGTTTGTTTCTCAGCGCGGCAGTTCCGGTGGATGCAGGTAGTTGGTGCAGATGCGTGCGCTAGGTAAAGCTTATTTCTTGAAGAAACTGCACATGCCGCTAGGGCCGCTTCAACGCCTTTTTCCCTGTGTGGTGGCGACAAGCTTCCGTGGTGCGTCTGGTGACAATCTGTTGGAGACTTCTGCACGTCTCCTTGGCTTCGCTGACTCTGCCCTTTGCCGCGTATGGTCTCCCTTCGTTTCATCCCTTCCCCTTTGGTGTCATAGCACATGACAGATTCCTACCGGGTCGAAGTGGGTCGAAGTGTTCCTTCGCCGTTCCTTCAATCACATTTATCACATGGAATTGTCCAAAGTAAACTAAGTGTATCAAAAGAAGCATTAACGTATTTATTGGTAATAGTATGGGCATTAAAATATGTTTAATCTTAATTCCTGAGTTATAAAGATGATTAATTATTGTTTAATTCATATTTTAATTTTAATTCAATTTATATATAAATTTTATTTTAATTTGTATATCAAAATGAAATTATTTGTTCAAAATATTCTTCTTCTTTCTACTTTCAGTTAACTTTCATAACACATTCATTGGTAAAGAAGGATATCTAGGGTACAGGAATAGCAAGATTTATAAAAGAAGGGCAGCATGCGATGGCTTTAAACTTCCATACTCTTTGACTCTTTACATGATTAGGAGAAGAAAGTATAAAATACTACCTGAAATATCAAACCAAAAACAAGAACATCTCGAAAATGGTTATCGCCAATACAATGTTTATCTGATATAAAGCGTGTACTTTAATGAGATCTACATTTTTGAACAGTGATGTTTTTCTATTTCTGCTTAATTATACACCGACTATTTCAAAAATTAAAGATTATTGGTTATGGAAATAACTTACATAATTTAATCAAAATCGTTTGTGCCATTATTGAGGAAATACATTTTTTCCAAACCTTTTTCATGTAAAGGGTAGTTCGGGACGAGGGAATAATTTTGAAGGAATTCATGTGGAAGATGCTGAACTTAAAATATAAATTTTGGTATTTAGCAAACAATTTTTGTATTTGAGTTAGACGTTGAAACACCTGTTTTCCAAAAATGAATTTAGACGGCCTCAAAAGATGTAGGTAAGAAATTTGAAACAAATATTTGGGTGGAATAAATACTTATTCTAATTTAAACACCTCAATCAATTTTGGAGTGATTCAGGAGACCTCAAATCATATATTTTGGGAAATTTCGATATTCTATTTTGGGTGGAATACATTGCCTGCTTTACCTACTAGGTACGTGATAGAAAAAGTAAAATAACTTCTATTTTAAACCCATCTGTTTATTGTCCAGAACTAATCTGGCATTAGCAACAGAAATTATCATATTATTAACGGAAAAAATATAAAACGTATAACAAAATGCGTGTAAACCTTATCACTGACATGAGCCTAGATGAACAATATGACATATAAATTTCCAAAAAGGATAAAACTCCATGGTCGAGTGTTCAGCAAGCCAACTTTTCCTCTGGAGAGCTCGAGATCGATTCCCGATTAGGGGTGGCAATCTTTCTTTAATTAGGATTCCATAGAAGCTGGAATCTCGGAAGTAAGATAGAATGTGGGAGTGAAACTAAGTTTAAAATGACGAAAATCAAAAGTAACCTAACTTAAAAGATTAAGTGGTAATGGATAAACAACAATGGGCGACATCTCGCACATTGCCACTTCCACATAGGTCTACTGTGGCGAAAATGCTATAGGAGGAAGAGATGAAGTGAGAAAACCTTAGGGGTCACAGGGTCGCAGACAGGTCACAGAGACGTGCGGGAGTCTTTCACAAGTACTGAGACACCACTGTGCATCACCAGTATTCCTGTCTACTGTAAAACTTCGTGATGACAGCATACAAAACACCGCCCAACGCATTTACAATACGCAATCATCCGCGTCATCTGTCCGAATCCACCATAACGAGCCTTTAAATACACCTGAAAGACGACAAGGAAATGGAGTAAAGGTTATTGAAGGAAATTTTGGAATGAAACTAAATACCTAATTCACATGTCGAAACTGTGAATAACCTAAGTCAGAGAGCTCTGTTAACGAGAATGGAACCCACGATCTCCCGAATACTAGTGCACAAGTTACCGCGGCGCTACCTAGCTCATATTAAAGAGTAAAACACCATAAGATGTCTCATTATAGCTATAGCAGTTAAAGCAGACTATGTAAATGAATCCAACACAAATGGTGGAAAAAGAAAGAATAGCAACATTCTCTATCTGTCCTTAGACTAGACACAACAGAAGTGAACACAGAGTCTGGCAACTTCGGAAGTCTGGCCAATGATTTGAAAACTGCGAGCCAGAAATCACTTGCTACAAGGGCAGTAGGGTACGGGGAATGAGGGAACGGTTCAATATTGTTTGTGTTGAAAAATGTGGGTAATATAGAAACATGGAGAGTTGGAGCACATAGCTACCCATGTCTACCGTGACGTTGCCAAAAACTGCTGTAGTGGGATTTTCTGTCACCCGCAAGATTAAAGTCTCCTGTTGGAGACGCTGTTTTGACAGGTTAAACTAAATGCATGTCACGCTATGCGAAGTGTAAATACAACATTACAACATTTTCTTGTTATGGAAAAATTGCTTTACACACGTTGGGTTATTTATAAGATTTCTTTCGTTTTGGATATCCTTTGGGCTAGCTCTCCTTTACTTGATTAAAGTTAATTTCTAACTCCACCAAGTTCAATAATTTTAAATGTAGCTTGAGTGGGATTTTTCATTGAGTAATAAGACATTACAAATATTAGAATTCCAAGTAATGGGAGTAAAGAACAAACTTATTATTGTTTTAAATAACTTAATTTTATGTGCATCAAATTTACCCATAAGAAGTAATTAATAAAAATGTTTAATAATAAAATTTTTTTAATATACACATATCAACGTAAAGTTACTTTGTGCTCCCGGTAAACAAACAGAAAACAAGATTGATAAAATAGGCTGGCACCGTAGCTCAGTTGGTAGAGCACCTGCCTGCCATGCTAGGGTTCCCGGGTTCGATTCCCGGCGGTGGGGGTGGGGATTTTTCTCCGAACAAGTTAATTCACCTTCATGTTCAACAGATTCTGGATGTATGAATGAGAGTGCGAAATGTGCGTGATCTGATGATTAAAAACCAACGAATACGAGTTAACACCTCCGGTATGTCTCCAAAGGAGAACGGCCGCAGATATGACCATTGGAGATAAATGCGAAGTATAAATGGACAAAAAAAAAAAAAAAAAAAAAATTATTCGCACGTGAGAAGAGTCGCAGAGAAAAGGCAAGACTTGAAGAACATTTCTATATTTATATTATAATAGGTTTTAGTTTTTAATGTTTAAATTACTAACATTATTTTAAGATATAAATAACAATTCATAACATCACTTATTAAGAGCAGTGAAAAAAACCCCACTAATTTACTTGTTAACTTAATGCTCAATTGAAGCGCACATTAAGGATGCAAAGAAGAACTCCCAGAAATTCCTTACCAATATATTTTATTTTTAGTCCTTCGCCATGGCATAATGAGCTTAGGGCGTTTTGCCATTGGTTTCCTGCCACTGAATGCATCCGGTTCGATCCCGTGGTGATTTTCCATTCAGCATCCTGAGGAATTTGAGGAGCTACAATATGTAGCAACAAAGTCAACTTTCTGGCAGCGGTTGCGTGATGCTGACTACAGATCCTGCCCGTACCGGTTGGATGATCGCCCCTCTCTTCCTAGCGTATGTGGGCGTGAGGCCGGTAGTCGGGTTGGATTACTCTGGCCTGCTTGCTGGCTTTTACGCCATGGGTTATTTATTTGCAGTTTCAATCTATCTAAACATCTGAGAAGTTTAATTAGGTCTAACATTAAGCTTATTTTTTTGTACACAACCTTTTAAGTCTTTTTTACAATTAGAACTTTCATATAATAACTGGAAAGTTAGAATAGAAAAAATTACTTAAGTAAAACGTGGCCTTTGGGGTAACCTCGCCCCACCACGTGATGGCCGGACCCATTTTTCAGGTGGACGCACCCAGAGGGCGGTGTCCATTACCTCCAATGTTAGGCTGATAGTGAAGATGTCCGTGAGGCGAGAAGACCTGTAGCTTATTCCGTGGACTTCGAACCACGTTGGGTATAAGACACACTTCTCATGTGCTTGACAGAGGTGAAGGCGTGGATAGGGCCGATTTAAAATCGCTAACCCCAGAGCGGGTAATTGAACTCGGGATCTTTAGCACGGGAACCACGAAGGAAACCACTGCGCTACTCCGGCACCCGTTTAAGAAAACATAGGGCCCTAAAAAGCATACATATGTCAAAAATTTCTGTATCCAAAATGCTTGCTGTTAATAGTACGGCATTTCATAAAGCAAGCAGTACACTTTGAAAACTAAAGTTATACCTTCATTATATACTTTACATTGAGTACAAGGCAAAAGACAAGGTTACCAGTAATTATTTTAAACAACTGCCTCCTCATTACATTCTCTACGAAAGAAATAAGAACACGAACAGGAAGTCATGCGACTGTTATACAATGATTTTTCAATAAGTATTATATTTTTATTGTTCCCTTTAATGAGTTGGTTTATACCTTGCCTCTGAGCACAAAACAGGATTATTATTATTATTATTATTATTATTATTATTATTATTATTATTATTATTATTATTATTATTATTATTATTATTATTATTATTATTATTATTATTATTATTATTATTATTATTATTATTATTATTATTATTATTATTATTATTATTATTATTATTATTATTATTATTATTATTATTATTATTATTATTATTATTATTATTATTATTATTATTATTATTATTATTATTATTATTATTATTATTATTATTATTATTATTATTATTATTATTATTATTATTATTATTATTATTATTATTATTATTATTATTATTATTATTATTATTATTATTATTATTATTATTATTATTATTATTATTATTATTATTATTATTATTATTATTATTATTATTATTATTATTATTATTATTATTATTATTATTATTATTATTATTATTATTATTATTATTATTATTATTATTATTATTATTATTATTATTATTATTATTATTATTATTATTATTATTATTATTATTATTATTATTATTATTATTATTATTATTATTGTTATTGTTATTGTTATTGTTATTGTTATTGTTATTGTTATTGTTATTGTTATTGTTATTGTTATTGTTATTATTATTGTTATTATTGTTATTATTATTGTTATTATTATTATTATTATTATTATTATTATTATTATTATTATTATTATTATTATTATTATTATTATTATTATTATTATTATTATTATTATTATTATTATTATTATTATTATTATTATTATTATTATTATTATTATTATTATTATTATTATTATTATTATTATTATTATTATTATTATTATTATTATTATTATTATTATTATTATTATTATTATTATTATTATTATTATTATTATTATTATTATTATTATTATTATTATTATTATTATTATTATTATTATTATTATTATTATAATATATTTTACGTTGTTCGAATGTTTAAAATCCACAATTTAAGAAACCCAGAATTACATACAAGCTATTTTTCGCTTTATTAAAGTGGACATATAATTTGAACCAAAGAGAGCTAGGCACTTTTAAGTAATATTCTAAAAATAGGCGCCTTTATTGGTTGTTTTAAATTAAATATCAAATCTTACTTTCAAACAGAACCTTTTCTTTTATGTATCAAGTATAGTTCTATGTGTTCACATAATGCACATGGTTATTTGAAATTTAGTGATCAGGCAGGCTCAATTTAATCTGATAAGTGTTCACAAACTGTTTTAGAAAATAATTAAGGAATGTTTACGCCTAACCTATCGCAAGGATTCAAACAGGAACTACCTAAGCAAAGCGTACAGTTATCACGGTTTGGGTTGATTACTCTTTGTAGCCATATTTTAATTACCTACTTTTAAAAACAAGGTGTTGACACACGCCTTGTAATGATCATTTCCATTTCAAAACTCCTTAAATGGATCCAGGCAAGGGAAAATTACACATTTACTTTTACTACTGCTTGCTTAGAGTAAGCACAGGAAGGAGTATATTTCATCCAGATATTGGATATCGAGATTTCATAAAAAAAAATAAAAGTTTTCAGGTTCACTGAAACGCGCTTCCGCAACACGAATCCGTTTGCATACAGGTCTGTGAAAATATCTCCAAAATGAGAAGTTGGAGGATAAACAAATTTTATAATTGGTTCTGACAGCGTATATAAACATACCCACGAAAATATTTTAAGAAGAGTTCTCCAACCCTAACGTCTATGCTTTACACAAAAAGAAATACATTATATTTTTATTTTATCACAAAATAATGGACAAGATACCAGCTCCTAAACTTTTCATGATATTGATCAAAATTTCATGTATGTGACAAATTAAATGTATCTGTTGAAGTTCCTGTGAAAAGCCTATGAATTCTTCTTCATATTGTTTGTAATTTGTACAAAAATCTACTTATAGCCTGTTAAAATAACAATTTGTCCCACTTTTTAGTAGTGTTAGACGTTTTGAAACATATCATGTTGCATTTTATATTTGCATTTTATATTTTAAATATTTTATACTTATCTCAACTTTGTGCGCTCTTTTTGCACAATTCTACACTTATGCTGAGTTACTTATATAACTAAGATGACACTGTCAATGAGTTATTGTGTCCTTGCTAATTAAGTATCGTCCGACTCGGTAGCGTGGTGGTAGAGTGTTTGCCTCACGTTCAAGAGGTCCCGAGTTTGAATCTCGGTCAGGGTGAGTTCCCTGGATTAGGTATTTTCCGGGGTTTTCCCTTATCCCGAAAGACGAATGTCGGGTAACTCTAAGCTCTATGGATCCTGGACTCATTTGAGTATCATTTCTCCCATTCCATTCATCGTCCGATATCGGGCCCAAATGACCTTGTTTTCGACAGGCCCTAAAACCCCACACACTCACTCACTCACTCACTCACTCACTCACTCACTCACTCACTCACTCACTCACTCACTCACTCACTCACTCACTCACTCACTCACTCACTCACTCACTCACTCACTCACTCACTCACTCACTCACTCACTCGTCCGATATGACTTAACGTAGAAGTACGTAAAATTACAACAACAACAAATTAAGTACCATTGAACTAATAGGTAAAAATATTTATTTAAATAAGATGAGAATAGTTCAATGGTTGACTACAAGGACCGCACTTTCATTGTGTAGAAACAGCCATGATGTTGATGACGATGATTATGGTGTAATAATAACAATAATGCATTGTAAAGACAAAGGCATTAAGCGAAGTCATAAGCGCCCGCCTCGATAGCTTGGTGGTAGCGTGTCTGCCTCACGCTCAAGAGGTCCTGAGTTCGAATCTCGGTCAGGGTGAGTTACCTGGATAAGGTTTCTCCGGGGTTTTCCCTTATCCTGAAACATGAATGTCGGGTAACTCTAAGCTCCATGGACCCCGGGCTTATTTGAGCTTCATTTCACCCATTCCATTCATCGTCCGATATGACTTAACTTTGGAGGACATAAATTACAAAAAAAAAAAAGTAATAGGTATGAAAACTCCAAGAAAAGCAGTGGGGATAACGGAACTTGATAGAAAGAAGAACAAATATATTAGGGACAAATATAGAACAAAAGGTATTTAGGAATTGACAGAAAAAAGAAGAGAAAAATGCACTGATCATACTAAGAATGATAAAACTGTACAGATATCTAGAAATAATATTCCAGCAGTGGGAACAAGCCCAGGAAATCAAGAGAAAGATAAAGAGCTTCACACTCTAGAAAAATCAAGCTGGTAACCTTGTTCAAAATAAATAAATAATAATAATAATAATAATAATAATAATAATAATAATAATAATAATAATAATACTAATAATAATAATAATAATAATAATAATAATAATAATAATAATAATAATAATAATAATAATAATAATAATAATAATAATAATAATAATAATAATAATAATAATAATAATAGGTCTGATATCTGAATTCTTGTGGACTAGACTACGATTAATTATAAAATTGTTAAATGCTTAAAATAATATTTTCTTAAAGCAATAATTTGAAGATAGCAATAAATTTATATTTCATTTCCTTATCGACTTCAGAAGATACGTTTGACATAAATGTGATGCCTGTTGTACATTTCAGTGGTGTAGGTCATTGTCAATCGGATATGTGCCGACTGCGCCTCTATATAAACATGGTTTCAGCCATCCCCTTATGAATGAAATTCTCTTGTAGATCATTGACAATATGGAGAGTGTTATATGTATAGAAGTTTGAACGTTGTTTCCTGGCGCAGCTAGGAAGTTATTGCTCTTTTATCGTAAAAAAATTGACAAAGAAATCGATCTAAATACAACAGATGTGTGGCAACTTCAGATAGCAGAAACAGTCATGTGAGGCTTAGGTATTTACAGTCAAATTCATGCAATTTTGGCCACTGGGGTATCTGAATAACAATAATATTTTCAGAAAATTTTAATACTTTATGCTCTACGGTTTACAGTTTATAAACATTTCAATTAATTACAATTTTGATTTCATAGAAATGCTTCTGGCGATATAGCTTTGTTTTGGTTGATATAAAATCCTAATTATGGATGCATGTCAAATAGTAGTATTGATTTTCTGTCAAAAACACAATTAATAAACTAAACTCTCTTCAATTAATACATATAAAGTTTTTATTTATGTGTGATATTGAAGATTGCTATGATTACCTCTTTTTCTCTGTTGTAGAAGCTAAACTTGCACAAATGTTATTTTTCCAACGATTGTGTTCTTTGATACACCCACTCTTCGTGGGACAGTTAAATTTCCTGATAACCTAATTTATCTGCAGGCTTTACCTATTTTAATGCACATAAGTGCGTGACTTATGCCAAATCTTCCATGGTTGAATATATTTGCATACATACAAATGAAATGAAATGTGTAGTGTTTAACGCCCGCTTTTACTACATACGGCACCGCAGGCGGTGACACTGATGATACATGAGATGAAGATGGAGCACCGGTGGAATGAGATGGCGGGGGAAACCGGAGGTCCCGGAGAAAACCCGCCCCAACGCCGTGTTGTCCACCACAAAACTCACTTTGCGGTCGCCTGGGATCGAACCCGGGCCGCCTTGGTGAGAGCCAAGCGGTCTAACCACTGAGCCACGGGGTGGCCTTGCATACATACGGTATAACGACACCTTATAGTTTGATTTTCCAATGTTAATGTTTGTAACGTTTTTACTGGAACCATCAAGTTCAACAGTTGTTATACTTAGTTTTATTTTTGCGTAAGTACAATTTCATTATCATTGAAAAAATACTGTGAAATGTGCTTTCCTTAAGTACAGTGACAAACCTGGGAAGCATAAAATATTCTTACACGCGAGAATAAGTAAAAGCATAGTAATTGTGGTACTTTCAACAGACAATAAAGGAAGACATTCTTTACATATAATACCAATATAACCAACAAAGATTTTCGGCTAATTTTCTTTGTTGGATAAATGTAATTTAAATATTGATATCGAATTTCGTATATGTAGTACTAGGGAAAGTAAAAAACGAGGAAAAAATTCAGTTGTAAGGACGAGAACTTCACAAATGATAAACAAAAGCAACAACAAAACTTTGGATCTCAAAATGTGTAATTCTGGTGAAACTTCGATATCTACTTCTTTAAATTAACATCCTCCAATGTTAAGCTATACCAGGTCATCAATGAAATGGGTGAATGGATGCTCAAATGAATCCAGGATCCACAGAGCTTGGAGTTACCCAACATTCATCTTTCAGGTTTTAAAAGAAAACTCCAGGGAAAATCAGCCAGACCAAGATTTGAACTCGGGACCTCTTGAACGTTAGGTGGATCAGCCACCGTAACGCTACAGAGGCGGACTACTTTGATATTGTGACTTTGTGGGTTCGTGAAATAAAAAGTCCAATTACACAAACTCAACAATGTTCTTTACTTCTACCGACTTACAGTTTAACACTTGCCAATTACACAGAATTACGTGCTGCACACAATTACAATTCACCAGTTCGTCCGTTACAATTTCCTTGTACTCGCGGTTACGTAAGCTCCGGTACACCTTCACAGTTACGTACAGTCTTCCGTTGCACAATCTTCTCGTACATTAACACGTCACTGACTAACTCTTACACCAAGAACTGACTGTCTCCTCACTCACTAACTGACAAAACCAACTCAACTCTGTCTGTCTGTAACCCTCTTTATATAGGAATATCGCCGGCTTCTAGTGACCAGGGGAATGTTCCAGATTCCGAAATTTCGAGAAACAGGTGTAGAGAAACAGACGACACAGTCATGTTTCTCCCCCGACCACAGCCTGTCACCACTATAGGACAAACGAGGCGAGGGCGTGGCTAACCGAACCTTCCCTGTCTCCCGCTCTCAGCTGCTTCACAGGGTGTTCCAGCGCTCGCGTTACACTGCTCCCTCCTCAAAGCTGTTCGCCCCGAACAGCCCCATCGTAGCGTGCGAGGCGGTCCAGGTGTACCACCAGCATCTGCTCGGAGTCTCAGCCAGAAGTAGCGCTGCCGTAGTTTGTGAATCATTCGGTTCGCTCCCAGGTGTCCTCCTGAAGTACCGGCGTGCTCTTCCTCCAAGACTTCCGGGACCTTGCTCCGGGGAAGTACCAACTGTTCTCTCTGCGCCTTCCCATCGGATGACTCCCGTACCCGGAACAGCACGCCCTCTCTGGTCTTCAACGAGTCCCATTGGGCCCAGTACGACTTGTAGTTGGCGCTCCTCGGTGCGATGTCCTCCCAGGTTGGTCTCGTCCCTGCGTCCACTTCCCTCAAGAGTGGCCCCAAGTCTGCGTCCGCCAGCTGCTCCCTCCTCAGGCCTGCGCTATCCCAGCCTTCAGCAGGCACTGCCACAACTACTCGGACTGCTGCGGCACGCTCCTTCTCTTCCACTCTTGTGCGCTCATGGCCGTCCTGGATCTGCGGTAGGACACCTCCAATGTAATGGTCGCTAGCGTCGGTGTCCACAATGAAGGCGCCACCCGGTTGTGGGAAACCCAAAATTGGAGCACTGCACAGGGTCCCCTACGGGTGCTGGAAAGCGTCTTCGGCGTCCTCCGTCCACACATAAGGCCGGTTTTCCTCCGTCAGGCGGGTGAGGGGTTTTGCGATGTTGTCGGCCTTTTCCTCTAAATCATTAAGGCGGTCGTCTACTTGACCCTTCCGCTTGCCCAGGTTCGTGACGTCATCCCTCACGCCGGCCAACCGTTCCTCAAACTTTGCGGCGAGAGCCTCGTTCGCCGCCTTCATTTCCGTGGCCAGACTACCGTTCGCTGCTCTCATTTCTGTGGTTAACTCGGCCTTCATCTCTTCCATCTCCGCGGTGATGTTGTCGTTGGCCGTCTTCATTTGTTTCAACTCGGCGATGCGGTTGTTGTTTGCCGCTTCTATTTTTGCAGCGAGGTTTTCAGTTGCCGTCTTCATTTCTTTCAGTTCCGCTAAAATCTTTTCTAATGCTGCCTCCATGGTTGTAATGTTCGGTGATGTTATGTTGTTATCCCACTCCTGACACCAGTGTGACTTTGTGGGTTCGTGAAATAAAAAGTCCAATTACACAAACTCAACAATGTTCTTTATTTCTACCGACTTACAGTTTAACACTTGCCAATTACACAGAATTACGTGCTGCACACAATTACAATTCACCAGTTCGTCCGTTACAATTTCCTTGTACTCGCGGTTACGTAAGCTCCGGTACACCTTCACAGTTACGTACAGTCTTCCGTTGCACAATCTTCTCGTACATTAACACGTCACTGACTAACTCTTACACCAAGAACTGACTGTCTCCTCACTCACTAACTGACAAAACCAACTCAACTCTGTCTGTCTGTAACCCTCTTTATATAGGAATATCGCCGGCTTCTAGTGACCAGGGGAATGTTCCAGATTCCGTAATTTCGAGAAACAGGTGTAGAGAAACAGACGACACAGTCATGTTTCTCCCCCGACCACAGCCTGTCACCACTATAGGACAAACGAGGCGAGGGCGTGGCTAACCGAACCTTCCCTGTCTCCCGCTCTCAGCTGCTTCACAGGGTGTTCCAGCGCTCGCGTTACAATATCGAGTGTTTGAATTGTACACAACACCTCCTCTACTTAAGTTAATTGAAGTGTCTTATTAATAAAGCTTTAATATTTGAGAATATCTGCAACTCTCGTGTAGTAACATCACAATGCAAACAAAGACCAGTTTTGAATACGTTTCTTCAACAATAATATTAGAATTCATTAAAGTTATTAATTCTATGTTATTTGCAAAATTCAAAACAGTGAAATCGTATGGGAGCATAATCATACGAAACATTTATTGAGCATTGCAGCTGCACTTTGGAAACTCATGGTGGTTACGTTTTTTCGTGAAACTGGCAAAACTACAGTTTTATCTACGTTACCGAACACGATTACATTTTCTTTTCTTATTTAAGTCTTCTGTATTCAGGAGATCACACTGGAAGATTGTATATTGCTTATGTGAACCTAGAGTTTCCAGTATCTCTCTTCATCGGAAGGGACGCCTCAGAAATATACGATACTTAAAGTTACTCCCTCCAGAATGTGAGTAACACGACTCCTCACACATGGACTGATCGTGTAATATGTTGCAAATCACCATCACCATCATCACCATCACCATCACCATCACCATCACCATCATCATCACCATCACCATCACCATCACCATCACCATCACCATCACCACCACCACCACCACCACCACCACCACCACCACCACCACCACCACCACCACCACCACCACCACCACCACCAGCACCACCACCACCACCACCACCACCACCATGAGCGTCAGCGTCAGCGTCAGCGTCAGCGTCACCGTCACCGTCACCGCCACCGTCACCGACACCGTCACCGTCACCACCACCACCATCATCATCATCATCATCATCATCATCATCATCATCATCATCATCATCATCATCATCATCATCATCATCATCATCATCATCATCATCATCATAAAGGATTGGGTCCTGTGACCCGTTCCGTTCTCTTCAAGAGCCTACTGATTCTTCCAGCGTAGAGCTGGGCGTCCCACATCTCTTCTTCCCTTCGTCATATAATCTAAAACTCTTCTTGGAAGTCGTTCCACGTTCATTCTTAAAATATGACTTTTCCATTAATTTTTGTTCTTTATTATTTTACTGTTTAAATTAAAAATCCCAAGCTCTTCTCTTATTTTTTTGTTTCTTACTTGATCTAATGAGGTTCGAAGATGAGGTTCGAAGTCCAGTAAGACAGCTCATCTAGGAGAGGACAACTCTGATATAAAACCGGGTCCTCCAGATGGGGGTTTAGCATTGGGCTGGTAACCTAATCTAGTAAAAAAAGGAACTTACTTACAATTCTCATAAAAAGAGCCGGACTGATGCTGCAAATAATGAAAAATAAAATATTTAATTATCTCTCAAATAACATTTATTCAAAGGATATACAACGTATCAAGGGAGAACAATCCTAGGTGGCCTGATGAACTTTAATTTCTGGTTCTCCTCAACATTGGAGTCAAAATTGACGAGTTTTCCTTCATTAATCTTCATGATCTTTTCACACTGGATAATGCTGTTGGACCTCAATGCCTTTTAATAAATAAATTGTTCTTCTTGCAAAGATGGTGCGACACTACGTATTTATTTATTTCTGATTTTTCTAAAATATTCTTTAAGCCTAATATTCATGTTTCTTTTGGTTTTCCAAAGTATAAATACGTAGAATATTTTACGTTTATAGGTAAATATATGAACTGTAGGTTTCTTAGGGCTCTTTTATGTGCTTTCAGAAGATTTTGTACACTGACTGTATTCTTGGAAATCATGCACATTTTCAGTATATTTTTTATTGCTGACTGCGGAGACTGTAGTTGTCTGCATCTCTGATATCTTCTAAATTTATCAATTTTCTTTTTGTCCAGCCGGTGAAGAACTCTTGATTATAGCATGCTTCTGTTATCTTGTTGATTTTATGATACTTTTTGTATGTGTTTCTTTCCTATATACTATAAAATTATAGCCTTTTGTGTTTTCTGATTAATATTGGCAATAAAATGTAGCATGAAGCTTATTTTGGGTCGAAATGATATTGTTCTGAATATTTATTAACATTATTATATACCTTATATGCGAATTTATCAGCTTAGAAATCATATAACATTATTAATTTGACTAATGTAGTATGCTATAAATCATGAAATTAGTCTTCATTTTAATTCTTCCTCAAATAATCTTAGTAAACATGCACATGGCTTTTCTTTGAAGTTATTAATTTTGACAGTATATTTTGTGATAACCAGCCCAACATGCTCTAAACATATGTCCTCAAGCATGCCAGTAAATATTATTTTATTCTCCAACACTTGTACAAATTTGATTCTCGACAGCACTGTAATGCTAAAACAAAATGACTCAAGCGAGCTTCGAACTCGATATATCAGAAATGACAGATCTTTCGATGCCTGTCATTCATACAAATACCGCAGGCAACTGTCATTTTCAGGCCTGGTTATCGATTTTGTGTCAGTAAAACTTTTCACATTGGGCTCTTTGGTGTCTGCAATGACGTCATTCCTGAGGCGCGTCGCGATCTATGATAGGAATTCACTACTAAATATTTTAAAAATTAATGTGGTTGTTAACTAGATGTTAATCAGCAATTTCATCCTTTTGCTTCATACCGGCACATTCAAACTTTCCAGAAAGCAGGCCATAAAGGTTCTTTGGTTTTAATCTAAGGCCGCTTCAAGATGACGTAATAACAAAAGCTAGCGAGCACAGTGACGTTAATTTTAACTACACCCACCAGAGTGCACCGCCCTGCCTTATTGGATGCATTCTTTATGTACAGTACCCTTGCTTCTGATAAAATCTGCAAGCCTGGCTGCTATTTCAGAGTTTGAGTGCGTTAATTTCCTACTGATGCAGTGTTTCTTGAGGAGGTTTAAAGGGTTTGTTATAAACAACTTCTGCAGATGTAAACACTTAAGATGATGGCACGTGTTCGTTATCACCGAACTATGGCACGCTTAGCTGAATATCTACCAACAATATATTACACTTTAAGGTGTTAAAGGATAACGGGATGTGAAAAAAAGCAATTATAAAGGGATGGTTTTTTTCTACATTAGTCATGAACTCAATCTTTCTGCATATTATTTACATTTCAAACATCTATTAGTTGTAGGTATGCAAACAAGGCATTTAACTGAATGAACTAAAATTATATAATATTCCTTATTTTTATTTGCACTCCTTAAAGGGGCCTTTGTTTTTACAGTTAAATAAGTCTCAGTAAATTGTGACAAACTACAGTTGTATATCAAAGCAAACCAGCGAATTTATTCCGCGTTATCGTTCGGAGGTCCCAGGCACGATTCGCATCGACTGCCTGCTATGACCTTAAGTTTTGTTCATGGTTTTCCCTGGTCGGTCAACGAATGTTGGCATGGTTTATTATTTACCACTATTTTTCTTTTCTCATTCATCTAATTTCCATCTCTTGTTCCAGGTGTACTTCTAGGTTTCGTGACTGAAGGAGAGGTGACGCAGATGCTTGCTCAAGTAAAAGTATGCCCAGTAGACTATTCGTCGCCCGCTCTGGTTGACTCAGTAGTAGTTTGTTTATTCAGGAACTAAAGGGACTTTTGCCCGTCTTTGTGGCCTGTGGCATACAGCCTTCTGTGGCTCCTTCACTTCTTCTTCCTCATGTCTGGTAGTCGGAATAGAGCTCATGTAGCTGGCAGTGAGCGAGGTGTTCTCCTTTGTTGTAAGGCACAGACATATACCTAATGGGCTGTAAAGCTGATGCCTATATTTGCAGTCCTTTTCAAAAGTGTATGTTAACAGCTGTTGGAATGGAATTGCAAATTGTACTTTATTACACTACCAAAGAAATAAGGCGGAAGTTACAATTCATTTAGCGTAATATGCCGTAAAGTGGAATTGACTTAAAGTTGACAAAGCAATAATCTTCTTCAAATCATATTCACAATTAGCACCTAATCCTGACATCAATATAGTTAACAGTTAAGTGCAGAGGCTCTACTTAATTAGTCCAAGACCCGTAGGTCCTAGGACCCTGGTCTCCTTCAACCCGGGAGCGATGGATAACTCAGGGGCTATTTCCATAGGGCAATACCTGATTTCTTAAAAAGCCCCCCCCCCCCCCGTTGGCAACAACGTCAAGACGGGATGGAAGTGGATACGCCACTTACGCGCGCCAACCCCGCAGGGAAGACTACCGAAAAACCTCGGTAGGGCCACCTGGTGATCTAGCACCCCTTCTACTAGCTCTACAGTCTAGTACCAGGGACTTATGAGGCAACCCTCTACCCCCTCCGGGTGGCCGTAGCTTGGCCGGAGGTACCCAATTCACCGTGGGTGTCGGGAACACCCACCCCCCTCGAGTCCAACCCAATCCGAACAACTCCCCATCGGGAGGGGCTTGGCAGTTCGGCCCGAGGTTCCTCTAGTAACGTCAGAGGTACCACGACTGCTAAGGGTCCGCAGCGCTCGCACCACAGCAGATGAAGGGGACGGATCCAGTGCTCTACGGGATCAATGTAGTTAACACTTGTTTTATCATGATAGACTTTTTTTTCGCCATCCTTGAATACAGTACGATCAGCACAACAGATGAAATAAAGGCGCACATAAGGCCACTGAAGTATTTTAAATATTAATGGAACAGTAATCCAATGAGAGGAATTGGAGAATTCTAGATACATTTAAATGACTTAAGTGATTAGACTTTTCCACTGTATTTTCATTTCCAAATATAGGTTTAGTGAGATTATTTAGTACTTTTGAGGCGATGGTCGCTCATTGTCTACTTCCATAAGCTTAAGCAGTTAGGAGAACTATCCTTGAGACATACATAATGATGCATGTTACTATTTAGCAATAGGAGTAGAGGAAGTATTATACTCTACTCCAAAAATTCGATAACACAGTTTTACCGTATATAAACATTTGGAGGCTGGTAAGTCCAGTTGTGTGTATCTGTAAACGACAAGACTCAAAATACGAAACTATAATTGTTGTTCCATTTACACGTTGCCTCAACTTCTATGATCGTGTTGGTGGCCCCTGCAATATACAAGATGTAACAAAAAGGCATGTCACAATTTGAGAAAAAAATTCTTGTGGATAGAGGATAAAAATGTTACATGAACAAAGGTCCAAACGTCTTTTATTTCCTTTTAGAGCACTTTTACTACAGATGAACCCCCTACAACAACACTCAATGACCGGAAGTTGGGAAAACGGGAAATCACAAAACATGACCAAAATGGCCTCCATTAGGTCTAATGCATCCCTCAAACCTCCGTCATATGGACTCCCTATCGTGCTGAGTTAGGTCTGGAGAATTTCATATTGTCTGTCAGCCTTCCACAATACAGCACGAAGAGTCTCTATATCTGGAATTGGAGTTGCATAAACAAGAGATTTCAAGTGCCCACGCAAATTAAAATCTAGCGGGTTTATGTCAGGTGAGCGTGGAGACCATGGAGTTGGTCCACCTTTTCCTATCCATCTACCAAGAAATCTCTATTTAGAAAATATCGGACAGAAAGCCTGAAATGAGGGGGAGTTCCATCGTACATGAACTCATAACTGGTACCTAACAAGCACACTAAGTACTATACTGTGACTTGGTGGGTTCGTAGAATTAAAATTCCAAGTTGCAGATATTCCAAATGTTCTTTATTTCCGTAGAAATACACTGTTCAATTCTCACGTAACAAAATTACGTCACATACACAACACAATCTACCAAGGTCGATGGAAATAACAAACAGCGCTCTGATTACATCTGTTTACAACATCAGCTCAGCTGTTTACTGCTTACTACTGACTCTTGGGGAGTCGTCGCTCCCTTAAATACCTCATTGATAATTCTAGATATTTCCGGAATAAACGAGAAATCGAATGTTCTATACAACAATCAATATATCACTACAATGTCCCATTTAACTCACTTATATGTGTAGGTAAGTCTTTTATCTCCGGCGCTATGTTTATCTGCTTATGCAGGCTCTTTATCTCCGTGGAACACTATCCGTCTGTTATCTATTTGCGCCGAAACTTTTACACCCGTTGCCGCGACAATACTGTAGCACAGTGACAACAATGGTGAAATTGCATCATCTCTACCCAATTTAACCAGATGTAAAAGCGAATTTCTGTTGTAAGGTTATGGCCATAGGATAGTTAGGAATTACACATCTCACGCGTAGGCAGAGTTGTAGAAAAGGATCTCTACCATGGATATAAACAATTTCCGGACCTATGTTCATAAAACTCTTTTTCATCCTCTATATGTAAGAATTGTTTTCCCAAAGTTTTGATATACTTTTTAGTTACACCCTGTACTGCCAATATTATAAGGTGGAGTTTGGGTATTTGGGAGTTTTGTAAATTACATCACATACACAAACACACACGCACACATTCACAGTCTGATTCATACTTCCAGACTCTGGAGAACATAGGAAATGATTTTGATTAGAGAAAAATCCTTAGGAATCCCCAGGCGAGAATTGAACTCGTCTCGGAACTTAAGCACAGCAGGCAGGCAGGTCCCTACCAATTGAACTACGGGGAAGCCCCGAAATGAAACTTCATAAATAAATTATGCACGTTCCAAAAATGCGACATGAACACTTAAAAAACTTCTCACTCGAAACTACTCTTGCATATAAAAATATTAGTTTCGATTTTCTCAAAATATTTAAATATAACATACGATTGGTACCGTTATAAATAAAGAAAAATCTATCTATATTGCTCGGAATAAAATGTAGCACTTGTGTATACATTTCATAAGGAGTACAGCAACCATTTTCTGCTCTGTGTCATTCTAGACGAAGGCTTTCAAAATCCCATTTGTCTGTTAGTAATTACTGAATTAAAATTATAAAGTACTTTGTAGTCAATGATCGTGTACAGGATTTTGAAATTATCCAAATTACCACACACACATACGTATATACATACACACATACATATATACATACATACATATAAACATACAATAAAAATTACCTCTATAATATTAGTATGCAATGTGTCCATAAAAACCCTGCCATACTTTAAACTGGTATCACGTCGCTTCGGAAAACCGTATTTAAATAAATTTATAAATATTTGAAAGAAAAACTGAAAGTTTGGTATTTATATTTTCGGGAAGATCCTGAATGAGTGGCTTCCAGGAATATGGATTTGCACATGCCAGAAATGGCGACGACGACGACGACGACGACGACGACGACGACATCTTCTACATTTGGCTCCCGAGGTCGCTTGACTTGACGCTCTGTGATTTCTTTATTTGGGGTTGCATAAATGATTTTGTCTTTGTAACCTAAATGTCTAAAAGCCTGCAAGAAGTGCATTGTAACACTACTGCCATCCAGTCAATTTTATCAGATATGTTGGAGCGTGTTTGGCGTGAATGGAAATGTCGCTTTGATGTCTGCAGCATCACTCGTGAGAGCTAGATTCAATGTCTACGAGTTAAAGTAAAATATTAAAAGCTAATAACTAAACAAACATAATAAAACCAATATTTGAATTTTTCTTTCGAATGTCACCAATTTTATTTCGTTGTGATGATTCAAAGTGACGAAGTACCAATTTAATATATGACAGTATTTTTATGGACGCTTGTAGACTAGAGAACTATATATTAGACAATTTCAAATGTATTGCCTTATAATCGTCTTTTGCTTGCCTTTGTAATGATAAACAAACGCACATTGTATCCTGTTTTTATTGCTTATTGTGGTCAAACCAAGTTTTTTAAAACTTATATCCCATAATGTGAACATTTAATTTGTTATTTCTGGATGATTCTTTATTACGGAGCCACTGGAAACTATATCATTATCAAATCACCTGCACCGTTGCGTGGTGGGCTAGGGCGTTGTGCTTTGGTTCCCTTCCACGGGAAGCACCCCAGTTTGATTCCACCCCTGGACCGTGCGGATTCTAAGTCCCGGGTGTAGGACCGGTGTCCACTCAGCATAGTGAGGAATTTGAGGAGCTACGATAGGTAGCGAGTCCCGGTCAGGAAAGCCAACTTTCCGGCTGGGGCTGCTGTGATGCTGACCATATCTCTCCGTTTCGGTTGGATGATCACCACACCCCTGCCTTGAGTATGTTGGCGTGAGGTCGGCAGTCAGATTGGCAAGCTCTGGTTCCCTTGCGGGCTGTTATATGGTAAGTCGGAAGAATATGACATACTTAACGGTTATTTTCTTTTGTCATGGAAATGGGAATTGAGAAAAATATAAAAATATCTCAAGATATTGCCTATATATTTACTTGTTACCGGAGAAAACAGTAATCAGTGTTCTTAAATATGAAGAGATAAGAAGGTACAATTAAACTAATTGCAGAAAACTTACACCTTACCCCATCATTAGGGGAAGATGGGAATTAACAGTGGGGAAGATGGAACAACATAGGGGAAGATGCAACAACACGAAGTTTGAAATGATAGAAACAAAGTAAATTGAGCAATTGTATTACATTTAAGACACTTTATAAAATATAAATTTAACGCATATTAAAGACATGATACAATGGAGAAAGCAGCATAGTTTTGTTTAGCATTTGTTACAATGCACACTGTCCTTGCAGCAGATTTCCTGTATTTATTTCTTACATTTAACACATTCAGTCCAATCACCTTTTGGTCCCTTCTTATCATAGCAGTGTCCATTACACTCAGCACAAAAATCATTATCTTCATCTTCAGTGTCATTGTCATCACTACTGTCTATCCCAATATTCTGAACTGGGGTAGTTGAGGAGGATGATGACGAAGTCACTTTCCTTTTTCTCCTGTGGGTGTTTATATCCTTTTGGTTTCTATGGAATCTTCTTTTACCTTTTCATATGCTCTCTTTTGTCTTCTGTTGTCAGTACTCAGCGGATTGCTTCTTTCTGCCTGTTGGCTTAGATTACCTTATGTTTGGTACTGGGCTGATTTCTTCAAACGAGGTAGCAACATCATCTTTGCTTGTTGAGGGAACTGCCAAGGTGTAACTGGCTCACTTGATGTCTCAGCCAAAGCCTCTTCTGCAATATAATAAATTTCAAAGGCATGATCTGGGGTTTACTGAGGATTATAGAGATATATCCCACATGCAGAAAATACTGCAGTGGCGTTTCCAACTGTGGCCACTCTGCTCCATGCAGCACTCAGGAGAGAACCAAATTGCAGTCTTGTAACTCTCCGGCCAAAAATTGGCTCTAGCAAAAGGTAAAATGGCCATGAGTATTCTAAGAGCATGTTTAAGGAAATTACCTGACATTAATGTCAAATGGCTGGAAAGGAGCTATACTGCCATAGTAGAAAATAAGATGTTGCATGGGACAGAGATAAGGGGAGTGGATAAAGCATGGGAAGAGGTGGATGTTATTAACAGATCTTTCTGTAAATATATTTTGGGCTTACCGGTAGCTTCACCCAATGGGGTATCACAATTAGAGTTGGGAAGATATTCAGCAAGAGTTAAAATTGTCTCAAGGGTATTGAAATATCTATATAGAGTTGCCAATTCGGAAGAAAACAATATTATCAAGGAATGTTTTCTTTTGCAGATGAGAAGCAAATGGGGAGAGTCTTGGGCGCAAAAAGTAAGGGAACTGATGGAACAAATAGGTATGGGACATATTTGGAGAAACGAGGAGTATTATTGTAGGGGTATTATTATAGAGTATTATTATTGGAAATAGGTAGAATTAAGGCTGGAAGATTTAGATAGCGAAGTTATATTTGCCAGTGTAAGGGAGAAAATATCATTGAGGACATATAGGGAAATACAGTGTGGGGGATGAAGAAGTACATAGATGTGTGTAATAAGTCAGGGCGAGAAAAACGTATTAGATATGAAAAGGACACAGGGAAATGCCCAATGTGTGGAGAAGAGGATACAGATTGGCATAGTATACTTTATTGCAAACAAACCAAGATATGGAGAGAACAAATTTGGCAACAAACGTGGGAAAGTTTTAGGGATGGGGGAGGTATTAATAATAAAGAAAATGTTATTGGTAAAAGGAGAAAAGAATGTAAGAAATATAGGTGAATATCTGGGGAAAGTTAGACAGAAATGGTTAAGATTGATGAAGAATAAATATCAATTAAGCACTGGAAAACTAGAACGAGGAATACAAGGGAGAAGAAGGTCATCAATATACGGAAACCAGGCGTTATGTGTATTGAGACCGAGACTTGGGGCAAGCAGGTAGGAAGGGTATGTTAGATGTGAATAAGTCATTTTGTTATTGTGTGAAAGAAATATTACAAATGTCAATGTATCAATGAAATTGTATGTAGAAGAAAGATAAGAAATAAATACAAATACAAAACTCTCCTACCAGGGTTTGAATGAACCCAAGTATTCAAAGTTTGCTGCCAATATGTTTTCAATGGTTTGAAGAATGATCGCTCAAGCGACTGCAGATACTCAGTGGTGTATCTCGGCAGACATAAAAGAATAACGCCATTTTCCGCTGCATCATCTAACACAGCAACATCCGAACAATGCGATCTGTGTCCATTTGATTTCAACTTCCCCCAATGCCTGGGGGAAGATGTGAGTGAGCCTTATTTTTGGTGTACGCTACCAGCCATATTGGTCCGAGCAACCAAGTGACCACAAAGACGCACATGGCAAAATACTAGTACATGGCAAAATATGCAGTACATCAAGTGCTAGACTTTACGTATGGGCAACGAAATGTTACTTGCTTGTACTTACCAAGCTCACAGATAGTAGTTTCTTGTTTATCACTGAAGCAAGATATAAAACGGAAGAACACAGCAGCACACTTCCAACTGGATGCTCCTATGCTAGGCTGAGGTAAGTGCTGTTATCTAGTCTCAGATGAACCCCCACTCACCTTACCGTAGATTATTATAAATCACATTATTAGTTATTTTGGCATATGAATTTCATGCCAATAAACATATTTCCAGGAGAACCACGTGTTTACATGTGAAGTATTTTCTTTTTAGTGTACTGGTTGCATACGGCAACAAAATGTTCCAAGTTAACAAGCCGAAGAATTTGTTTCTTCATCCAGAAGTTTAAGCATGGGGATGAATATCAAACTTATGCAGACAGATTAGTAAACATACTTAGGCTCTCTCTCAAAAAATCCCTGTTGCATGGTCCCCTTATAATTACCTCTCGTCTCGTCTGGCTTTTAACGGCACTTAAACATCGTGGAGTACCCACAGCCATTGTTGGCAACGCGTCTCGGCTCTTCACTGCCTCCTAAATTATTAATGATTCCTACCTACAACTGTGGAAAGCATTACCTGCTCTGTGTTACCTGAGAAACCAAGATTTGCATGACTCTAGGTGCCTGACACTATTGCAAACATTTCCGCTAGAGTAAACCACTTTCAGTGATCACTATAGCTTGTTAGCAGAGGCTTTAAAAATAACGTAATGCTCGTCTTAGTTTGTCTTTCCTCAGCTGCAACCTCGTGGGATGCAAACGAAGCGTTATTTAGCTTAAAGTGGCTGTGTTCCATAAGCATTTGCTTGCAGGCAGAATCACATCTACGCTGGCTTTATTGCATTAATAATAGAGACACAGCGTTGTATTCCTTGTTCTATTGTTACCACCCTAATTTGAGGATAATGTGGGTTGTTAGGATCGGACGGGTTGGGGATGTAGCTTCGAAGTTGTTGGGGGAGAAACAAGTGAAAAGAACGTGAAACTAGAATAACTTTATTTGAGCATAAGAGTACTACATGCTAAGCAAACAAAATTGAAAATAGAAGTGATAATTGACAAGAAGAAACCTATGCACGTACATAACTATGTTGAACAACACTTGACATGGCTCTTATAAGTTCTACGCATTCTTACAAAAATATTAGCAGTCTAAATGCAAGTAGTTAATCGAATTAATTACAAGATGTGGACCTCTTACCTTTAGAAATATATTACCTTACAACTCTACAAGAAATAGTTATATATGTATTTAAAGGAAACTAAACTATCTAGCACAAGAGCCCGATGCCAGGACAAAGATCTACTGCCCGACCGCTACGTCCTCACCTCCGCTCACAACGGGCATAAGGAGTGGGATGCAGTATTGGAGGGTGGGAAGTTGTTAGTGGACTGAGTCATTCGGCCGGTGAATTGGTCTTCGCAGTCTGGAGTCATTGCTTGTAGCTCAAGCGGCTCCTCAAGTGCCAGCCCCACTCACCAGGGACCGTATAAGGTTTAGTGCATCCGGACCAGGTGTTCCAGCGAGAATCAAACCCAGATCCGCACTTGGTAAGGATTTGTACTCTGTTACGAACACCGGGTAGTTGTTTGGGTCAAAATATTGACTAGAAACTCTGAGCTTTCAAAATATATGTGGCATGTTGGGTTTTTCAGTTGATAACGGGGTTTTCATTTGGATGTTCTTACTTGGTGAGTCACTGATGTTATGGACAAATTTATATTTAATTGCAGTTAACCGCAACTTGTACTTTTCATGTTTTAGGTACAGTTTTCTGTGCAACCAATTAAGTTACATGGATGAAATTTTTACTGATAATTTCTCAGTCAAAGAAATAGTGATTCCACATGAAATTATTCCTCAAACTGCTAAACATAATATTAACAACTTATATGCTTGTAAAATTTGATATGAATTCTGTGTTCAAAATGTACACATTCTTTGAGGGCAGATATTTTCTAATGTAGGAAGCAAATTTATGATGAAATTATCAAATAACGCAAGTATTGAACCATATAACAATTTCGGTAAAACTAATCAACCGTTTTAGAAGAAAGTGTACCTGAATACTCACTTTAAACTCACTGAAACTTTAAATTTTGTTAATGAACAGTTTGTAGCATTGTCTTTTAGCATGATGATAGTTGGCGTTACAGGCCATGTAGGCCCTTGGCCTCCCTAACCACCCTCTTCCACTCTACTCGGTCCTCTGCTTTTCTTCTCCAGCATTTAACCCCCAACTTTTTCAAGGCATCTTCTACATCATCTACCCATCTTTCCCTGGTCTTCCTCTTTTCCTTCTGCCATCAAGATTTCCTATGAATATCTTCTTAACTACACTGGTTTCCGGCATTCTCTGCACATGGCCAATCCACCTTATCATTCCTTGTTTAATTTTCACTACTATATTTGGCTGTCCAAATAGGCACTGTAACTCCAAGTTAGTCCGCGTTCTCCATACGTCCAAGTCCCTTATCACTCCAAATATATTTCTCAAAATCTTACTTTCCCACCGTAACAATCACTGTTCTTCTCTGGTTGTCAACAACCAACTTTCTGAACTCCTTTTAGCATGCAAAGGTAATTACATGGTTTATGTTCAGAAAAGATTTCTGTATTCGTTTCATTTGGTCAAATAGTTATTAAGAAACATGAAAGTCGGCACTAAAATAGCAGTCAAAAAGTTCCTCACTATGACATAGTATATTTAAGTTTTAATTTATTTAATTATTTATCTCTCTTTGTTATTTTTAGTATATAAAAGAATCAGGACTTATTGTTGGTTCTAGTATTTAATTGGCATAATGTAACCTAATCTAACAACTTCTGATTTTAAATGATCATTTAAAGTACAGATAATAATATCCTTTCTATACCTTCTTAAAAATTTCACACCGGTATGAAATATAGTTTACAAGTGAAAATAAGCCCTACATTAAAGGATTAATAGGTGGTGTTAAAACTATGAGAAAAGTGCTGCTTTTAAGAACATAAGATATCTTTAAATGAAACTTTAATTAAAAAGTTATAAATTTTTGCTACTTCAAATAATGCATACAGAAATGTGTCACAGTACAATATGCAGTAAGTACATTTAATTTTATTTAAAACGAGACCTCAGTTTTTCCATATTCCGAATCAGTTTAAGTGGAAGATATTGAATATTTTTCCAATTATAACTTAAATTTTACATATATTAAGAATAATTATGTGTGAAAAATCATGAATATAGATTTTGGTGTTATTGAATCGCCTTCGTCAGTTCTATGCCAATTTTATAGCCGGAACACATTTTAAAGTAAGTCATTCATTAATTTCAATTCTTGTATGTAAACCTACCGTTAAATAAAATTATGGTTAAAAGAGTAAGTTTTGTCTACATGAAAGTAAACAAACCAAGAGAGGTGTAGGGGATTTTCAAACATTAATCAACCTACACCGGAGCAAGAAATACCAACGAGGGCTTGTATATGGACTAAACGATTTTTATACATCATAAATTCAGAAAGTATTATTTTGGTGTTACATTTGTCTAACAATCTTTTCTAGAGTTTTCGAATATAGGTATATTTATAAATACAGAAAAGATTATGACGTTAAACCTTCCTTAACCTTTAATATGAGTAAACAACAGAACTTATACTGCATACACTTTTAAACATTCCCGCTTCATTTTACCTGACAATTTAATAGGATAAAAGAGATTTATATCTCGAATTTATGAGCATATTATTAAAGTGTTTAATTTAATGTGTTATTTTTTTCAAAAGGTACTTGCATCATGTCAAGCGATTTTTCCAAATAGTAAACAATGTATTAAAAAGTAATATATTGGGGATTCATTTAAAGCTAGTATACCTTGTGTACATGTTTTAAACCAAACCTTAGTTTTTGTAATGCTATTTAAATCAAATCAGACTGAAATTAAGGGTTTTCGAATACCACAGAGGACTATTTACTAAAATTCTTCCACCTGTTTCCCGAATTTTAATTATGTTCTATTCCCATGGAGCGATTTATTTTCTGTTCCCTTTTCGACGCTCCCCCTGCCTTTAGGTGGACGGGAGAGGCAATTTTATCTATCTTAGAAAAGACGAGAAAGGTCGTCAGAAGAAAGAGCAAGAAAAGGGCGGCAACTTAGAGAATTCAGATCAGAACTTTAAACAAAGCAAGGCAGCGTTGGTGCAGCGGACTAATATAAACACTTCATGACGAGTTTACTATTTCCCTTACCGAGATAGTGACGCCGTTCATCGCCAAACTGCCATAAAGCTGGTTGCCATAATAACAAACAATTAAATCAGGACGCCAGCGCTCATTAAATGTATATGTACATCCAGCTGAAGGCTTGGTAATCCTGACGCCTAGTCCGAATGAACGGTTTGCATTTTTTTTTCGATTTCAGAGATCGTTATAAACTTCCAGGAACGTGCGCAAATCGAAAGAAAAAGAGTTATCAAGCGTATATTTACACCCGAATATACATTTACAATACGATACCGTCTAAAGCTGGGAAACATCAAGAACAAAAAGAAAAAAGAAGAAAAAAATCCATAAAGCGCTTTAATACGCGAGAGGGGGAGAGCAGTTCTCGTTCTGTATAGATTTCATATGTTCCTATCGAAACACCACGCAGGGCACCCTTTGGTCTTCGGGAAGGGAATTATCTCTAAATGTAGCAGCTGCTGAAGTTTACACAGAAGGAGAAAATGGTGCTATAAAAGTAGAGACGCAAAGTCTGCCTTAAAAATGAGGTGACTCGAATCAAAATATTGCAAACGACAAAAGCAGTTCTGGAGATACGCGGCGATGCATTATAGAATAGAAATATGTAGAGACAAAGAACATTAAAATTTATTGATATGTTTTACTGAGCACTGAGTGTTAGACAAAAGGATGCTTTCTTTCAGTAATATTCATACACCGTGGGTAACATCGAAGCTCAGGGCATGATCAGGCCACGCCGTGGCTCAGTGGTTAGACCGCTTGGCTCTCACCAAGGCGGCCCGGGTTCGGTCCCAGGCGACCGCAAAGTGAGATTTGTGGTGGACAACACGGTGTTGGGGCGGGTTTTCTCCGAGACCTCCGGTTTCCCCCGCCATCTCATTCTACCGGTGCTCCATCTTCATCTCATGCATCATCAGTGTCACCGTAGGTAGTATGTAGTAAAAGCGGGCGTTAAACCTTACACATTTCATTTCAGGGCATGATCGGAACATCAACCTCCTTCGGATTATTCTGATGGTGAAGATAAATCATTTACTCGCTTACATCACCGAGCCTGGTGTTAGGAGTTGTTCGGATTCTATTAGCCCGGAAAGTCGGGGCGAGGGAGCCAAAGCATTGACCTGATAGAGGAACCAGGGTTGAGGGGGCAGCCCAAATTCTGGGATAATGGCAAGAGAAATGGATGATAGTATGAGAGTGAAGTGAATTATAGGAAAGATGAATGATGGAACAATTGGAAGAATGATGGCGGGGGAAACCGGAGGATCCGGAAGAAACCCAGCCATGTTATTCACCACAAATCTTACTTATAGGTTGCCTGGGATCAAAACCGGGCCAACTTGGTGAGAGCCCAGTAGTCTAATCAGTCTGCCACGGCGTGGCCTATAATAATAATGATAATGATAGTAATGATGATGATCATAATAATAATAATAATAATAATAATAATAATAATAATAATAATAATAATAATAATAATAATAATAATAATAATAATAATAATAATAATAATAATAATAATAATAATAATAATAATAATAATAATAATAATAATAATAATAATAATAATAATAATAATAATAATAATAATAATAATAATAATAATAATAATAATAAGAATAATAATAATAACAATAATAATATTCTTGATCCAGTTATGTACCTAGAAATACGCCAGAGAAAATTTAGAGTTTGTATCGTACGTTATTCGCGCAGATGCGACTTCATGTTGACTGGGAGTTTGAGGGAATAGAGAGGACCTTTTTCTTTCTGTTCACGCATCGACTTTCCTAATAGAAAACCACTTTAGGAACAGCGTATTAGCTTTCTGCAAGTTGGATTTATTATCAAGGTGTCATAACAAACTGCTGAACACGAAACTACTGTTTTTGCATTTGAAATATAACATTCTTAATTATCCTAAGTTAATGTTATGTTTTTTCAATAACCGTGTATGTTTGAATTTACTTTTAGGTGGCTTTGGTAGCACTATTTTTATTTTATTATATGATGAGAACGTTCTTCACGTACTAAAAGTAGCAACTATAAGTAATATTTAGCTCTTTGCACGTCTTTTAGGGTAGTTTTAAGCGACGTATAAATGCAGTTTAAAATATAGTAAATATTTGCACATTTTACTCTATGAAATTTGACTTGAGGTGGACTCATAGTGGCGTATTTAATGTGATATGACATTGTTATAATATTTTCCCTTGAGTAGTTGAAGTTCTTAAAGCGTTATACTTTTATACAACATACTTAATGTAGAAATAACCTAATACTATAAAAATAGGAGGTTAATCTGTATTTTATATGAATTGTACATGCCATGGGTTTAATAATAAATTCGTTTTCTAAGACACTTCTACCTACCTGCTTATCAGTGGAAACCAAACATTGAAAAGTATATGCCGACCTTGTCTGATATTTAGCTTAGCCCAGTCAACAACAAGATTGAACAACCTAGCGGACAACAAGTAGGTTTCCAGTCTTCAATTAATGTCTATAAATCTCCTGTGCACTAGGTATGATAGGTTACGTAAGTTGAGAAGTAAGACAGACTTCTCTAAGCAGGAGCTGGCATTGAAGGTGCGCTGCGTGACCAACTTGTTCCGTCAAATATCGATGTAGTATCTTAGTTTGGAATGCAATACTTTACTTACTGTAGGAAAACAATAAACTAAGCATTTATAAAACTAGCTTGCACGGTGGTTTAAAATGGACAATAGTGGTTAGAGGTGATGTGAAGTAATACAATCATATGCTAACTGTTAATTAGACGTGTTAGAAGTTTGTACATTACTTTTATCTTTCATACATTAATTTATTTCAGTTATCATTGCATTGTAAAATCTAACATTAACTGAGCGAACTCTTTCTCGCATAACAGTTGTTACAGAGAAGCTTTAGAACAAACATTATATTGGAATTTAAGTGTTCTTTCCCACTAGCCGTGTGTAGAATGCCCTATACGAGGGTGCAGTCACCGAAAAATTCAACGCTATAGCCGGGATTTGAACCAAGGATCTTCTGGTATCCGTCCAACCGCTCTTTATATTATATTTACATTATATCATAGCATTATTTTCATCTGTTATTTCCAGGGATAGGTCCTCGATACTTGCGATATCGCGATACTCACGAAGTTTGCATGTAATCGACTTCGAGAAAATTTACTCGGTACTTTTTCGATACTTCGGTAATGATTCTGCAATTTTTATTTAATTTTAAAATCACAAAATATTACCCCAAGTAGAACATTGGGTAGTCCGAGAAATTGCCAGGAATTTGGTACCTGCACAGCAACATTGCGCAAGAAAATAATCGTCTATCAAATTCAGTGCCATTTGCCAGTTCCCAAGAAGAAATCACTAATATCTCAACGACGACTTATCATTTTTTCCTGGTGGATTACTGAAAAAAAAATCAAATTTTCCAGAACTAAAAATAATAGCCGTTGAATATTTGTATGTTTCACTCTCAGCAGTTGTCTCTGTAAAGCTATTAGCATAGCAGGAGTCATATGTGAAAAAAAAGGAAATATTGACTCCGAAAGAACGAAAATGTGGGTATTTTGGACTGGTATACTTTTAAATGTCTAATGAAGATAGAGTTAACATGAAAAATTGAATGCCTCGGATCTGCAGGAGATCCGTGGTTCAAATCCCGGCCGTGGCATTAAATTTTCCATGTTGACTCTATCGAAAACCTTAGCCTATATACGGCAAGTGTGAAAATATGATTAATTTCCATGAATTCACTAAAATAATAAGAGTTAAATGATGAAGTCTGGGACTCAAGTACTTACGACAGTAAAGTGCCACAAATGGTGTATCTTGAATGCGAAAGCCCCTAGTGGTTTGCCGGAGAAATATACGAGTCAAATGGAGAGTTTAATGTCAGGACGGCAAGTCGGCCATGGTAGCTCAATGCATTAGAGTGACTGGACGGAAACAAGGAGATTCGTGGTTCAAATCCCGGCCGTGGCATTGAATTTTTCATGTTGACCCTATCAAAAACCTTAGCCTATATACGGCAAGTGTGAAGATATGATTAATTTCCATCGATTAACTTAAATAATAAGAGTTAAATGATGAAGCCTGGGACTCAAGTACTTAGGATAGTAAAACTGGCATCGACCCATTCCTAGTTATTCCAAATGCGCTATGTTTTATTTTATCTTGAATTTATACATGCCTAATTCCTCTGAAACTCTTTGAATTTCTAATAAATTGCTTATTAAACCTCATTCCTGCTGCCTGCACTTTGCTTTTGCCTCTTTTTTAATATACAGGATTCATGAAAATAATCATTTCTTCCACACTAGCCGTGTGTAGTCTAAGGATGAGTAGACCAGACTGAAAAATTCAATGCCATAGCCGGGATTTGAACCACGGTTCTCCCGCTCTCCATGCGGTTGCTCTAACCACTGGCCTACATACCATGGCCAACGTGCCGGCATGGCATTAAATTCTCCAACTGACTCGTATGTTTCCCGGTAGACCATTTGGAGTTCTCATATGCTATTACACCCGCTACTTTTGTGGTGACTTACTATGCTGTAAGTACTTAAGTCCCAGGCTTAATAGTTAAACCACTATGTCTTTATTTTAGGTAAATTGATGGAAATAATAATTTCTTCCACACTAGCCGTGTGTAGGCTAAGGTTTGGATGAATAGAGCCAGACTAAAAAATATTTCCATCAACTTACCTACAAATAAACATAGTGGTTTAACTATGAAGCCTGGGACTTAAGTACTTACAGTATAGTAAGATGTCGCCACAAAAGGTGCGTGTGTCATAGCATATGAGAACCCCTAGGGTTCTACCGGAAAACTACGAGCCAGTTGGAGAATTTAATGTCATATTGGCATGTTGGCCATAGTAGCTCAGTGGTTTAGAGCAACCGCACGGAGAGCGGGAGATCCGTGGTTCAAATCCTGGATATGGCATTGAATTTCTCATCCATAGAGGATTCACTTCGATACACTAGAACCGAGACTGCTGTGGTATATAAAATTATAATTACACCTTTCCTTGTTGGAATATTTAAAGTTTTTATCATGGTTACATATATATGCTGAAACTTCTAATTTTTTTGTCTAAATAAAAGCATACTTGCAACACAAGCAATTTAAATTCGAGGGCTATTCTAAGTATTTACTTGTCAATATTTCATTTTGATCTCACCGAATACTTTCCTCGTTGTGCTCTTATTTTTGTTTTCTTATGGACATATTTAAATTATAGACATATCCTGAAGAAGGCCATGGAGTATAGAATGGCCGCAAGCTCGACATTTATAAATGTGGCGCGGCTAATCACCCGCGAAGCCTTGATTAAATTATATTTCTTACCCAGTAAATCCGTTTTAAACACAAAAAGTTGGAGGCTTTTTTATGGTTCTGTATAAAAAAATTTAAGCCCTGATCGATTGAAAAAATATTTACGAAAAGGGATTAACCAATAATAATTAGTAAAAGGTTTAAGTTACAGGCTAAGATCTATCGCGAACACTGCAATACGAGATACCCCTCTCTGAGTTTAGCTTGTCTTACGTTAGAGGACCTATAGAGCTTATAATTTTATAGCAGTTTATTGAAATACACAACTTTAGTTGGCACTTTAGATAAGATGTCACACATACGATGTGGCTATTTTATTCCTATGTGTGCTACAATATATGGGCAATTTGTTATACCAATATTTCCATATGTTTATTTCTCGCTGTTTTGATAAAATGACGGCTGGTCCGTGGAAATTCTAAGAATGTATAATGTTGTTCCTTAAATATTAAGATTTTATTAGATATTTGTATTTATTTTAAAATGCTTATAATTATATTTTTGTATTATCTATTATTTTTTAAAATATTATTATCTGAATACAAATATTTTATTATGTACATATTATAAATTTATATACATTACTCCGTGTTGAAAATTGTCCCTGTTTCTGTAATGTTTTATCTTTCTTTAATGTATGTATTCATGCACTTAACTGCTTATGCAGCGATACTCCGTATTTGTAAAAGAAAGAAAGAAAAAAGAAAGAAAAGGTAAATGAAAGAAATGAAAAAACTATATTAAATGTTTTATCTCTTTCACTCGGAGGCCGTACAGGTGCTGAAGTGATCCTTTGTCTGCAAAACTATACCTTATGCAACAAACATTAAATACCGAAATACAACAATATAACCAGGCAAGTTGGAAAATGTTTTTCCATATGTTTATTGATAAAGTAAGTTTTTTTAAGTTTTGCTAATATATTAATGAAGGTATTCCTAATATATATTCATGAAGGAGGGGGAAACACACTTAAGCGGCTAGTCGAAGGTTACCAAGAAACTTATAAGAAGCAATACTGTGTATACCACTCCAACAGCTACGCCTCAGTTTTTCCTTTGATTGACAAATTATGATAAGTTATAGATAACGTTTGCAGAATTCTTTCATGAAGTATAGTACTGTGACTTTGTGGGTTCGTAGAATTAAAAGGCCGAGTTGCAGAAATTAAAAATCTCCTTTATTTTCGTAGAAATACTCTTATAGGTTACAGCAGCATTACGTTACGTCACCATCAGTCTACCAAGGTCGATCACAATAACAAGCAGTGACAGCAGATTACATCATTAGCTCTCCTTAAAATAACACTTCCAGCTGTCTCTCGTTCACAACACTGTTTCACAACCCACTGTTTTACAACTTTGCGAGCCGTCACGTCCTTAAATACCTAATTCGTAATTCTAGATTGTTCTAAAATAAACCAGAACCGGAACGATCTCTATCACTCCAGAAATTTCGGAAAGAATAAAGAAACCAAATATTCTATCACATTCCAGAAGCGTAACTTAATCTATGCTGGCAAGTCCTTTACCTCAGTTATCTTTGCTTGCCGGAGCTGGTTTACAATAGCCGCGCTATTATTAACTGCCTAGCAAGGCTCATTATTAGCATGAAACTTTATCCGCCGACTGTTTTCTTATTTGTGCCGAAACCTTTATCAAAACTTAAAGAATGAAAAATTAAGCTCAAACGGATGTGGATATCGTTATTAGAGCCAATTGCTAAAATTTTCAGAACTGCGCAGAAAGATATAAAGGTAATTGAGTGTGGCTTCAGACGGGCTACCCATCATTTTATCAGAACAGAGGAAAATCAACCTTCGCAAACGACAATAAGCAAATCACCCATACCCTCTAGCATATTACTCGACAGAGCTTTGAGGCGTATTGAATTTCAGGTGACCAGCACTGCGATCGTCTCTTGTCAGGTCTTATCTGGTCGACAAAAGAGTGAAATATTAGTACGTTGACGTACAGTAAGTTACAAAACACAAATAGAGCTATTGGAAGCTGCGTGTGTCTATAAGATATGATTTCTCGCGCCTGCCGATGTACGACACATTGCTGTCCAGAAGACATGATTATATCTGAAAAGACTATACATACACTTAACTCACCGTGTATATGGAATAAGCTCAGGTAAACATCTCTGTGTTGCGAATTTTTTCTGATACGCCTTCTCGCTTTGCCATGTAGTGCATAGGAATAAAATAGCAATAGCGCCTACCTTACATAGTTACGCTAATGTGCAAAATGAACAAAATAAAATAGAGTTTTTGCAGACAAATTACAAACTCTGCATCTAGACACAGATTTCCTTAACTCAGAGTGAGGTATTGTAGCTTCTTCAGGAGATTCGAAAAATTAAATCACTAAAAATGATGATTACGTCTTTTTACGAGCACCTCTTTGAAGAACGCTTAAATTTTCCGTCTTTACGTATTTGTTCGAGTGTATTAGCTTCCTAATGCTAATCTTGTGGAATAGTTCCTCCCTTAGTTTACTTTGCGTTATCAGTATTATTCATATTTTACTTCACACATTATGATCGAGGTGGCAGTTGAGCTCGCAGTGCTATGCGCAATATGACAAATACATCTCCGATTATTGCCCCTGATTGTTCGGCAACTTCTCCTTCACAACTTCTATGAGGGAATGAAGCCTTTTCAGGCGACGTCAATGTTCGTCAAGCAAGGATGATGCAGCGAGGTAATCTAACGCATGAGAGATAAAGGTAATGTAGAAAACTTCTAATATAGCTTTTACTAAATATGTATATATAAATCTCATGTACCGCATTGCATTAGCTTATATATTTCTAAATATTACTGTTCACTTTTTAATATTTCCTACAAACTATTTTTACAAAAGCTTATTACTTTTTCTGTAATACTTATTGTAGGTAGAAGAAGTACTGCATTATAATCAAGTGTCCTACATCGATATTTGACTCAAAATATAGTTTTGGGGTCTCCTAAATATACAATTTTATTTAGTGAAAGAAGACAAACTTTTAGTAGCCATGCATATATTTTAAATAAGGTATCCTAATCAAAAACTTAGCGCAATTTTGAGAATCTCGAAAAATATTAAAAAGTTACACATTAAAAATGGAGAGATTTTCTTGAAAATCTTCGTGTCATTTCACTTGTTTCTGAGTTGCGCTGTTAACAGACAGATAGGCGCAAGCTCATACTTTTTATAAACATGTTTTTATTTATCTAGGGACCTCAAAACATGTATTTCCCACGAAATCTTAGGAAAACCTTATTTTAAGTAGAGTACAGTATTTTTGTCTAATATAAGTGGTATCAAAGAGAGTAATATTAATATAAATAACAGCTACAAATTGGCAAAAAAATTAAAAATCGCAGAAGATGTAAAAGAATAAGTACAAAGTAACCATAAGAAAAATGCTACTGATAATGTTTGACTTTGCATACAGAACTGATGTTAACATTTATGAAGCTGCAATGTAGCAAAACTAATACATGTATGTCATATATATATATATATATATATATATATATAAGAAAGGTGTGTACTATCTTTCAAGAGCCCGCCTCGATAGCGTGGTGGTAGCGTGTCTGCCTCACGCTCAAGAGGTCCCGAGTTTGAATCTCGGTCACGGTGAGTTACCTGGATAAGGTTTTTTCCCGGGGTTTCCCTTATCGTGAAAGACGAATATCGGGTAACTCTAAGCTCTATGGACCACGGGCTCATTTGAGCATCATTTCACCCATTCCATTCATCGTCCGATATGATTTAACATTGGAGGACGTAAATTACAAACACACACACACACGCACACACACACACACACACACACACACACACACACACACACACACACACACACACACACACACACACACACAAATAAACCGTCTTTCAAGAAAGTAAATGTACAATCTCCGCGGGTCAATATCATTCAGGCATTCCGTTACTAGAGGGCATGAAAGCTAAATCGGCCATATTCGTAAATGTATAGTGCTATAGTCACCATTTTAACTTATTTCGTAGCCACAATTTTTATTCACTTCAAAGTTTTCTAAGGCTGTATTAACCCAAACGACGAATGACTTACTAAGTATCATAAAGCAAGTAGCAGTTCCGTGGCAGCGGAGCTGTTAACTTGGAGGCTAAGCAAGAAAACGGAAAAGCCTTGGAATTACGATTTTAGCAGAACCAATATATATATAATCTAATTGTATATTGTGTATAAGGCACTTTCTAGGAACTCTTCTCGTAGCTGAGTGACAAAACGTAGTGACAAGCGGCACTAGGGTTTACGGTTCGAATCCTAACATATAGGCATACTTTTTATCTCCTTAAAGGTTTTACTTTGTTAGACGCAGTAACAACTAATTTACAAGTGTACTCTTGCAACTAAGCTGTCTCTACATGATATTCCAGAATATCAAAGAAAATGGAAAACTTGTAGAATGCTGATTTTAATGGAACATATATCTACATTGGTATATAAGCGGGGCCCTAATAATGATGGCTCTTGTAGCTCAGTGATAAAACGTAAGCTATATCAGCGGCAATAAGAATTCACGGTTCGAACCCCAGTCTGGAGCAACATTTTTTTATCAGTTTCTTTTTAGGTTGTTAGAAGCAGTAGAAATCAATTTACAAATGTTCTCTTACGGCTAAATTAAACTTAGTTGTTCTCTTACGGCTAAGCAGAGCCTACACTTTCATTCCTTTGAGCTGCTGTCAGCTCCTCACAACCTCGTGGATGTGACAAGCTACTTTTCTTAGTGGAAGATTCCAATGCAGTACATACATAACTTCCAGCAGTATTTTCGCATGCGCAAGAAATACATCATAGTGGTTCTATAAAAACCGTCGTTGCACGTGTTTTTCCTGTTCTTACATCTTCAAACTCCATGCAGTAATAACTTAGTCATTAGAGAACATTTTTAAATTAGTTCGTTACAGCGTCTAACAAAGTAAAATTTTGGAGATAAAAGGTAAGCCTACGCGTCAGGGTTCGAACCATGAACACTAGTACCGTGATTTTGTCACTCAGCTACGAGAACAGTTGATAGAACGTGCTTTGTATACAACAAAGGTATAGGTTATATTAAAATCATAATTACAAGGGTTTTTGTTTTCTTGTACAGTCTCCAAAGCCATAGGTATAGTTAATATTTCAGATGCAAAATAATTGATGCTTGCTTAATGACAGTCAGTGTTTTGCCATATTGGATTAATATAGCATTAGAAATCTTCGAAGTGATGAACAGGTTTAAATGGCGACCAGGACACTATACATCTACAAACACGGCCGATTTAGTTTTCATACACTCTAATAACGGAATTCTTGAATGACATTGACCTGCGGAAAGTGTATGTTCCGTCGTGGTGTAAGCTGTGGCCGTCAAATTAAAGCTCACAACCTATATGGACTGTATTGCAGCAGAATCGGCCAATTGTACGGAGAAGAAAATGTTTGACGCTCATATTGATGTATTTAATTTAATTTCTCAAAGATAGTGTACCATCATACTTAGCTAAACACTTTGCATAAATCACGTATGAAGAACGTTGACTAAGTCTACGATACTAGTTTCAACACTAAAACATATTACAAAATAACTAATTGCAGCTGCCATTAACATGCTTCATGTTTTTTCACACAACGATTCTCTATTGTCTTTCCTTTTAAAAACAGGTCCACTAACTTCCTTGCATACAATGTGACCAACTGTCACTGAACAGTGTACATTTACTTTTTTGAAAGATAGTGCATGTAGTCGGTCTACCACCGACTACATGCACCACAAGCTTATCGGGAAGAGACGAGGTAGCGTAGCCCACGGTGTAAGAGCCAGCAAGTGAACCAGAGCGTAGAGGTGGGCTATCATATAACCGATACGGGAGGAGATGTGGGCGGCATCACGGCATCCCCAGCCGGAAAGTTAGCATTCTAGACCAGCTTCACCATCTAGCGTAGCTCCTCAATTTCCTCACGATACTGAGTGGATACCGGTCCTATACCCGGAACTTAAAATCCGTACCCCGCTCCAGGGTGGGTTCAATCCCGGGTGCATTCCTTGGCAAGAACCAAAGTACAACGCTCTAGCCCCACGGCGTAGGGCAGTGACGTGGTACTACACGATATTTTTATCTGACTGGAAATATCTCAGATGCAATTGCAAGTTCTTTGACTATTGCGAGAGTACAAGCATTCAGTAAAGAATGGTAGAATGTGAGTTTCATATCAACCAACACTAACGACGAAAGTGTGTGCCATTAATTCCCACATGTGGGATTTGGAGAAGATGAAGCAGCGTCTGGGTGAGTGTTCTCCAGGATCTTCAGTTTTCCCCGCACCGACATTTCATATTTTCCACTTTTTCACCCTCATACCGAATATCGGGTTGATCTTCCATCCTGGATACTCTCTCGGATCCAAAGTTTCTCTACTGCTTATAGATATGAATCACAAATCTTTCACGTGAGGAGGGTAACATGAAATGTAAAAATGGATTAGATGACATTCTATCTTCTAATGTTTCCTTTTTTGTTACAAACTTTAGTGTTCCATATCCTAAACCACCATTTGTGTGCTTTGTGATACGGTTGCAAAACAAAACGTCTCGATGTAACAGTGTTGTACATAAATGATAACTGTGAAAATCGACTGAAATAAACGAGTGGAAAGAGGAGGAATTTAAATTGGACGCATTTTTGCTTTAATTTTTTCACACCGATTTTTGCTTGCCCCATACATGTGTGATCTGAACGCCATAGAGGAGCTCGGTCAAAGTGAAACGAATGGCTGGAGAAAGAAATGTAACTAACAGCTGATTTATCACCGCAAAATTTACGTGCTTGCGAGTTTGTCACTAGTGTCCGAAGCAGGGTTTTTGTAAACATTCCGAGGGGTACAAATGTGGTAGAGTGGAATACGTCATCGATAATATTGTTACCTAGCTAAGAGATGGCTCCACTGGTCTTTATTTTTCTCTTTCTCCATCAGCGAAGATGAATCTGTTCCAAAGAGCTGGACCAGTTATTTGAGATAACTTCTACAGAAATAAATACACAAATCTATTAACCTTTCAAAATACATATATATGTTTCATACAAATCGCGTGATTTATTTAAACATTTGTAACAGAATTATTTACATTGTCTGAGGTAAAGCTGATGGTAGATGCCCTAAATTTTCTTTCACAATTTCTAGTTACAAAGACAACTACAGGTACAGCGAGAATCTCATAATGTACGAGACACGTTTCATGAAACTACTTTATCGCACGTAAAGCACACTACAGAGTATTCCGGGTTACTTTATGCGAAATCTTGCAGAACTTCTTAAGTGTCGTATATAACGGGCAAGTTCTAAAATATCCATAACGATAAAGTTAAATAATATTTTAATGTTTCCATTACTGTCAGTTCTGCCTATATCTCCCTTAGTCATGCCAACCTTCGCAACGAACAAATCATTACATTATGGCGTGTGGTGGAGATCTTCATCACGAGTGTAACTTTGGGACTTTGCGATGCTTAATATTGTTATGTCTAACTTAAACTTATGCCGAATTTAAATTGTACTTGTGAGTTATCAGGAACTGTCAAATTTATAGCTCTCCATGGAAAACATGATCATAGATTTATATACATAACTTCTGTTGTACTCACACAACTTCGTCTATATACGTAATTTATTTTATAGCTATTTCAAGAATAAATAATTAATTGAAATTCTTTTAGTATGTGCTTCGTATTGACTATGGTACATCTTTATACACATTTTCAAATACGTTTTGTTATAGGTAGAGAATAACTTAGAGTCTGAAACAACAATAAAATGTTAAAACCAAGTATTAGGACACTGTGTATTTTTATATGATCTTACAAGAACGAATGACAGCAATTATATCAAATATAATAATGTTACTGGCACAAATTGTATGTTTTAACCAACAAATATTTCCTGCAGTAAGTTCTAGAGTTTTAGTTAATTGATGGAAATTAATCATTTCTCCACACTAGCCGTATATAGGCTAAGATATTTGATGGATAGAGTCAACATGAAAAATTCAATGCCATGGCCGGGATTTGAACCACGGATCTACTGGTTTCCGTCCAGTCGCTCTTAACCTTTGAGCTACCATGGTCAACGTGCCTTCCTGACATTAAATTCTCCAGTTGACTCGTATATTTCCCCGGTAGACCACTAGGGGCTCTCGCATCCGAGATACACCGTTTGTGGCGACTTACTATTGTAAGTACTTAAGTCCCAGGCTTCATCATTTAACTCTTAATATTTTAGTTAATTGATGGAAATTAATCATTTCTCCACACTAGCCGTATATAGGCTAAGATATTTGATGGATAGAGTCAACATGAAAAATTCAATGCCATGGCCGGGATTTGAACCACGGATCTACTGGTTTCCGTCCAGTCGCTCTTAACCTTTGAGCTACCATGGTCAACGTGCCTTCCTGACATTAAATTCTCCAGTTGACTCGTATATTTCCCCGGTAGACCACTAGGGGCTCTCGCATCCGAGATACACCGTTTGTGGCGACTTACTATTGTAAGTACTTAAGTCCCAGGCTTCATCATTTAACTCTTAATATTTTAGTTAATTGATGGAAATTAATCATTTCTCCACACTAGCCGTATATAGGCTAAGATATTTGATGGATAGAGTCAACATGAAAAATTCAATGCCATGGCCGGGATTTGAACCACGGATCTACTGGTTTCCGTCCAGTCGCTCTTAACCTTTGAGCTACCATGGTCAACGTGCCTTCCTGACATTAAATTCTCCAGTTGACTCGTATATTTCCCCGGTAGACCACTAGGGGCTCTCGCATCCGAGATACACCGTTTGTGGCGACTTACTATTGTAAGTACTTAAGTCCCAGGCTTCATCATTTAACTCTTAATATTTTAGTTAATTGATGGAAATTAATCATTTCTCCACACTAGCCGTATATAGGCTAAGATATTTGATGGATAGAGTCAACATGAAAAATTCAATGCCATGGCCGGGATTTGAACCACGGATCTACTGGTTTCCGTCCAGTCGCTCTTAACCTTTGAGCTACCATGGTCAACGTGCCTTCCTGACATTAAATTCTCCAGTTGACTCGTATATTTCCCCGGTAGACCACTAGGGGCTCTCGCATCCGAGATACACCGTTTGTGGCGACTTACTATTGTAAGTACTTAAGTCCCAGGCTTCATCATTTAACTCTTAATATTTTAGTTAATTGATGGAAATTAATCATTTCTCCACACTAGCCGTATATAGGCTAAGATATTTGATGGATAGAGTCAACATGAAAAATTCAATGCCATGGCCGGGATTTGAACCACGGATCTACTGGTTTCCGTCCAGTCGCTCTTAACCTTTGAGCTACCATGGTCAACGTGCCTTCCTGACATTAAATTCTCCAGTTGACTCGTATATTTCCCCGGTAGACCACTAGGGGCTCTCGCATCCGAGATACACCGTTTGTGGCGACTTACTATTGTAAGTACTTAAGTCCCAGGCTTCATCATTTAACTCTTAATATTTTAGTTAATTGATGGAAATTAATCATTTCTCCACACTAGCCGTATATAGGCTAAGATATTTGATGGATAGAGTCAACATGAAAAATTCAATGCCATGGCCGGGATTTGAACCACGGATCTACTGGTTTCCGTCCAGTCGCTCTTAACCTTTGAGCTACCATGGTCAACGTGCCTTCCTGACATTAAATTCTCCAGTTGACTCGTATATTTCCCCGGTAGACCACTAGGGGCTCTCGCATCCGAGATACACCGTTTGTGGCGACTTACTATTGTAAGTACTTAAGTCCCAGGCTTCATCATTTAACTCTTAATATTTTAGTTAATTGATGGAAATTAATCATTTCTCCACACTAGCCGTATATAGGCTAAGATATTTGATGGATAGAGTCAACATGAAAAATTCAATGCCATGGCCGGGATTTGAACCACGGATCTACTGGTTTCCGTCCAGTCGCTCTTAACCTTTGAGCTACCATGGTCAACGTGCCTTCCTGACATTAAATTCTCCAGTTGACTCGTATATTTCCCCGGTAGACCACTAGGGGCTCTCGCATCCGAGATACACCGTTTGTGGCGACTTACTATTGTAAGTACTTAAGTCCCAGGCTTCATCATTTAACTCTTAATATTTTAGTTAATTGATGGAAATTAATCATTTCTCCACACTAGCCGTATATAGGCTAAGATATTTGATGGATAGAGTCAACATGAAAAATTCAATGCCATGGCCGGGATTTGAACCACGGATCTACTGGTTTCCGTCCAGTCGCTCTTAACCTTTGAGCTACCATGGTCAACGTGCCTTCCTGACATTAAATTCTCCAGTTGACTCGTATATTTCCCCGGTAGACCACTAGGGGCTCTCGCATCCGAGATACACCGTTTGTGGCGACTTACTATTGTAAGTACTTAAGTCCCAGGCTTCATCATTTAACTCTTAATATTTTAGTTAATTGATGGAAATTAATCATTTCTCCACACTAGCCGTATATAGGCTAAGATATTTGATGGATAGAGTCAACATGAAAAATTCAATGCCATGGCCGGGATTTGAACCACGGATCTACTGGTTTCCGTCCAGTCGCTCTTAACCTTTGAGCTACCATGGTCAACGTGCCTTCCTGACATTAAATTCTCCAGTTGACTCGTATATTTCCCCGGTAGACCACTAGGGGCTCTCGCATCCGAGATACACCGTTTGTGGCGACTTACTATTGTAAGTACTTAAGTCCCAGGCTTCATCATTTAACTCTTAATATTTTAGTTAATTGATGGAAATTAATCATTTCTCCACACTAGCCGTATATAGGCTAAGATATTTGATGGATAGAGTCAACATGAAAAATTCAATGCCATGGCCGGGATTTGAACCACGGATCTACTGGTTTCCGTCCAGTCGCTCTTAACCTTTGAGCTACCATGGTCAACGTGCCTTCCTGACATTAAATTCTCCAGTTGACTCGTATATTTCCCCGGTAGACCACTAGGGGCTCTCGCATCCGAGATACACCGTTTGTGGCGACTTACTATTGTAAGTACTTAAGTCCCAGGCTTCATCATTTAACTCTTAATATTTTAGTTAATTGATGGAAATTAATCATTTCTCCACACTAGCCGTATATAGGCTAAGATATTTGATGGATAGAGTCAACATGAAAAATTCAATGCCATGGCCGGGATTTGAACCACGGATCTACTGGTTTCCGTCCAGTCGCTCTTAACCTTTGAGCTACCATGGTCAACGTGCCTTCCTGACATTAAATTCTCCAGTTGACTCGTATATTTCCCCGGTAGACCACTAGGGGCTCTCGCATCCGAGATACACCGTTTGTGGCGACTTACTATTGTAAGTACTTAAGTCCCAGGCTTCATCATTTAACTCTTAATATTTTAGTTAATTGATGGAAATTAATCATTTCTCCACACTAGCCGTATATAGGCTAAGATATTTGATGGATAGAGTCAACATGAAAAATTCAATGCCATGGCCGGGATTTGAACCACGGATCTACTGGTTTCCGTCCAGTCGCTCTTAACCTTTGAGCTACCATGGTCAACGTGCCTTCCTGACATTAAATTCTCCAGTTGACTCGTATATTTCCCCGGTAGACCACTAGGGGCTCTCGCATCCGAGATACACCGTTTGTGGCGACTTACTATTGTAAGTACTTAAGTCCCAGGCTTCATCATTTAACTCTTAATATTTTAGTTAATTGATGGAAATTAATCATTTCTCCACACTAGCCGTATATAGGCTAAGATATTTGATGGATAGAGTCAACATGAAAAATTCAATGCCATGGCCGGGATTTGAACCACGGATCTACTGGTTTCCGTCCAGTCGCTCTTAACCTTTGAGCTACCATGGTCAACGTGCCTTCCTGACATTAAATTCTCCAGTTGACTCGTATATTTCCCCGGTAGACCACTAGGGGCTCTCGCATCCGAGATACACCGTTTGTGGCGACTTACTATTGTAAGTACTTAAGTCCCAGGCTTCATCATTTAACTCTTAATATTTTAGTTAATTGATGGAAATTAATCATTTCTCCACACTAGCCGTATATAGGCTAAGATATTTGATGGATAGAGTCAACATGAAAAATTCAATGCCATGGCCGGGATTTGAACCACGGATCTACTGGTTTCCGTCCAGTCGCTCTTAACCTTTGAGCTACCATGGTCAACGTGCCTTCCTGACATTAAATTCTCCAGTTGACTCGTATATTTCCCCGGTAGACCACTAGGGGCTCTCGCATCCGAGATACACCGTTTGTGGCGACTTACTATTGTAAGTACTTAAGTCCCAGGCTTCATCATTTAACTCTTAATATTTTAGTTAATTGATGGAAATTAATCATTTCTCCACACTAGCCGTATATAGGCTAAGATATTTGATGGATAGAGTCAACATGAAAAATTCAATGCCATGGCCGGGATTTGAACCACGGATCTACTGGTTTCCGTCCAGTCGCTCTTAACCTTTGAGCTACCATGGTCAACGTGCCTTCCTGACATTAAATTCTCCAGTTGACTCGTATATTTCCCCGGTAGACCACTAGGGGCTCTCGCATCCGAGATACACCGTTTGTGGCGACTTACTATTGTAAGTACTTAAGTCCCAGGCTTCATCATTTAACTCTTAATATTTTAGTTAATTGATGGAAATTAATCATTTCTCCACACTAGCCGTATATAGGCTAAGATATTTGATGGATAGAGTCAACATGAAAAATTCAATGCCATGGCCGGGATTTGAACCACGGATCTACTGGTTTCCGTCCAGTCGCTCTTAACCTTTGAGCTACCATGGTCAACGTGCCTTCCTGACATTAAATTCTCCAGTTGACTCGTATATTTCCCCGGTAGACCACTAGGGGCTCTCGCATCCGAGATACACCGTTTGTGGCGACTTACTGTTGTAAGTACTTAAGTCCCAGGCTTCATCATTTAACTCTTAATATTTTAGTTAATTGATGGAAATTAATCATTTCTCCACACTAGCCGTATATAGGCTAAGATATTTGATGGATAGAGTCAACATGAAAAATTCAATGCCATGGCCGGGATTTGAACCACGGATCTACTGGTTTCCGTCCAGTCGCTCTTAACCTTTGAGCTACCATGGTCAACGTGCCTTCCTGACATTAAATTCTCCAGTTGACTCGTATATTTCCCCGGTAGACCACTAGGGGCTCTCGCATCCGAGATACACCGTTTGTGGCGACTTACTATTGTAAGTACTTAAGTCCCAGGCTTCATCATTTAACTCTTAATATTTTAGTTAATTGATGGAAATTAATCATTTCTCCACACTAGCCGTATATAGGCTAAGATATTTGATGGATAGAGTCAACATGAAAAATTCAATGCCATGGCCGGGATTTGAACCACGGATCTACTGGTTTCCGTCCAGTCGCTCTTAACCTTTGAGCTACCATGGTCAACGTGCCTTCCTGACATTAAATTCTCCAGTTGACTCGTATATTTCCCCGGTAGACCACTAGGGGCTCTCGCATCCGAGATACACCGTTTGTGGCGAATTTAATGTCAGGAAGGCACGTTGACCATGGTAGCTCAAAGGTTAAGAGCGACTGGACGGAAACCAGTAGATCCGTGGTTCAAATCCCGGCCATGGCATTGAATTTTTCATGTTGACTCTATCCATCAAATATCTTAGCCTATATACGGCTAGTGTGGAGAAATGATTAATTTCCATCAATTAACTAAAATATTAAGAGTTAAATGATGAAGCCTGGGACTTAAGTACTTACAATAGTAAGTCGCCACAAACGGTGTATCTCGGATGCGAGAGCCCCTAGTGGTCTACCGGGGAAATATACGAGTCAACTGGAGAATTTAATGTCAGGAAGGCACGTTGACCATGGTAGCTCAAAGGTTAAGAGCGACTGGACGGAAACCAGTAGATCCGTGGTTCAAATCCCGGCCATGGCATTGAATTTTTCATGTTGACTCTATCCATCAAATATCTTAGCCTATATACGGCTAGTGTGGAGAAATGATTAATTTCCATCAATTAACTAAAATATTAAGAGTTAAATGATGAAGCCTGGGACTTAAGTACTTACAATAGTAAGTCGCCACAAACGGTGTATCTCGGATGCGAGAGCCCCTAGTGGTCTACCGGGGAAATATACGAGTCAACTGGAGAATTTAATGTCAGGAAGGCACGTTGACCATGGTAGCTCAAAGGTTAAGAGCGACTGGACGGAAACCAGTAGATCCGTGGTTCAAATCCCGGCCATGGCATTGAATTTTTCATGTTGACTCTATCCATCAAATATCTTAGCCTATATACGGCTAGTGTGGAGAAATGATTAATTTCCATCAATTAACTAAAATATTAAGAGTTAAATGATGAAGCCTGGGACTTAAGTACTTACAATAGTAAGTCGCCACAAACGGTGTATCTCGGATGCGAGAGCCCCTAGTGGTCTACCGGGGAAATATACGAGTCAACTGGAGAATTTAATGTCAGGAAGGCACGTTGACCATGGTAGCTCAAAGGTTAAGAGCGACTGGACGGAAACCAGTAGATCCGTGGTTCAAATCCCGGCCATGGCATTGAATTTTTCATGTTGACTCTATCCATCAAATATCTTAGCCTATATACGGCTAGTGTGGAGAAATGATTAATTTCCATCAATTAACTAAAATATTAAGAGTTAAATGATGAAGCCTGGGACTTAAGTACTTACAATAGTAAGTCGCCACAAACGGTGTATCTCGGATGCGAGAGCCCCTAGTGGTCTACCGGGGAAATATACGAGTCAACTGGAGAATTTAATGTCAGGAAGGCACGTTGACCATGGTAGCTCAAAGGTTAAGAGCGACTGGACGGAAACCAGTAGATCCGTGGTTCAAATCCCGGCCATGGCATTGAATTTTTCATGTTGACTCTATCCATCAAATATCTTAGCCTATATACGGCTAGTGTGGAGAAATGATTAATTTCCATCAATTAACTAAAATATTAAGAGTTAAATGATGAAGCCTGGGACTTAAGTACTTACAATAGTAAGTCGCCACAAACGGTGTATCTCGGATGCGAGAGCCCCTAGTGGTCTACCGGGGAAATATACGAGTCAACTGGAGAATTTAATGTCAGGAAGGCACGTTGACCATGGTAGCTCAAAGGTTAAGAGCGACTGGACGGAAACCAGTAGATCCGTGGTTCAAATCCCGGCCATGGCATTGAATTTTTCATGTTGACTCTATCCATCAAGTTCTAGAGTGTTTGTGATGATGTTCCATCTAAGATTAATCAATGAGGGTGAGTTAAACTACAGCTTATTTACATATATATGTATATTATTCATCATTATCTATAAGATCTAAAACTTTAGAGTTAAAAGTTTTAAAATCGTTAGTAATTTTCAGAAAATAACATTTAAGAGATTATTTGCAAAGTAATAACTGCTTAGGCTGGGGTGGGAAATCGCTAAAATATTCGCCTTGTAGGCTTATAAAGGTTGTGACTTATGTACAGAATTTTATATTCCTCTGAATTTTGAATTGAGATTAAACTATTTATAGACAGATATGCAAATACACTTTTATAACAAGAGATCGTAAAAGTGTATATCTGGTGAAAACTGAATATTTATTTAATGTCGTGGACACTCTGTGTCTACATATTTTAGGTTAGTGCTGGAAATGAAAACGGGCAATAAAACGCAATATAAAGGAGGTACAGAATGCAGTCACAAGTTGAAAACACTGATCTGGAGTAAACAATTTTCACTTCCTGTTTTGAGAGCGATGTTGATTCTTGGACATCCAGTTCTCTTGAATAGCGTTCTGGCTATGCTTGTTTCAAGATACGGCGGATGCTCTTAACATGACTTAAATGTGACTTCAGAATTTCGCGTATAAAGTCCAGTAAAACTTTTGCGTCCTCATCAAATGAAACTTGAACATTCTCAGGTGAATTCTTCGCTTGGTAATACTTGCTGATTGTTGTTTTGTTTCTGGGTCAAACAGATATAACTAGTTCCTTATTCTATGACACACATATCAAATGTGCAGGCGGGCTGCAGACTTCATGCATTGGATGGTTCGACAAAGGCATACCTGCATTTGTAGCTATCAATGCAGAAATGTTAACACCAGACAAGGTAAAAATATATTTTATTATAGTGACACTAACTGGTGTGTGCCCGCCTCGGTAGCGTGGTGGTAGAGTGTCTGCCTCACGTTCATGAGGTCCCGAGTTCGAATCTCGGTCACCTGGATAAGGTTTTTTTTCCTTATCCTTCAAGACCAATGTCGGGTAACTCTAAGCTCTATGGTCCCTGGGCTCATTTGATCACCATTTCACCCATTTCATTCATCATCCGAAAAAAACTGGTGTATCTAGCGTTTTATGATTGAAAAGTGGAATCAAAGTTTAATTTTGATTATCTATAACACTTATTTTCGAGTTATTGTAAGATGATCTAAACCATTACATGTAATTTTCCCCAGATCTCTTAACTGTTATGTACACTAATTGCGTTTCATTGGTTGCTTTGTATAAAAATTTTTGTGTGATACAAATTACTTATTTCATCTGATATATTAGAATATTAGAATGTTATATTAGAATATTATTGTCAAATTGACACTTTCATAATCATATGAATAAAATATATGTACACTACACAGCAAAGTTAATGTATCTGGAGTGTATGCAAACCCTTATCAACAAATAGGTAGGAGGATAGGTCCTTCTGTTTAAATCCTTCACCTTGCGTTGCACAAGGCTTGTTTGTTGATACCGAAATTAAGAACTGCAATGAGTAAAGAATCGTAATGGATTTCAAAGGAGTATTGTATATTTGTTACGACACGAACAGATGCAGTTGGTTGAGTCGTGTAACAAAAGACACGGGAGAATCAGAATTCTAAGGGATAGCACTTGACTTCGTTTGAATAGATATTCTTCGGACCCTTAATAATGGCATGACCGAGACTAATAATCACAATGGACGAGATAGTTACAAAGGCAATCTTTGTGTGAAAAGAAGGCTTCAGAAGTGAAAGTTACACATCCACGCACAGCTGTGTATAGTGTGAGGACAGACTGTCCGAGGTATGAAGCTGATTAAGGTAGTCATCGCCTCTGTCTTGGGCAAGGCAGACCAGAAGCGACGAGAGAAGATATTTGTCGGTTCATATGTGCGTGAAGAACGAATTAAGTTTTATCGAGTAATAAGAATTCCACCTACAGTGACTCTAAACAATGATATATTGGTAACCCTTGGTCGGCAACTTCGAGTTTGATGTTATGATAAAAAGAAGCAGTCATTAAATAAGTTTTAAATGAGCATTCCAGTCTCATTAACACCATCCTTACTCATACATATGCACTCATACCCTGAGAGAAACCTCATTGTTTAACCCTGAGCTACCCATATTATTGTATCAAACTGCAGCGTCAACGTGGAATTGTGCGCCACCCATTATTTGTCGCTTCATTGTTATACATCCCCAAAGGTTAATTAGCCAATCAGGAGAAACGGAAAGGTAAACCAGTGCGAAAAAATACATATCAGTGTGGGAAGGTTATAAAGAGCATAATTTCAGAATTTATTAATATATCAGCTTATTTATAATGATGGACTAGAAATTTCTTAATATTCCTAGCAATAAGCAAATAATATTAGTGAGTACGGTGTTTCTGATCTCTGTAATCTCCTTCGAAAATCTGAAAAAATAAAATATTGTAAATGGAAATGTGTCTACCTAATACAGCAATTATCTACTAAATAACTTAAAAGTTTCACATTTTTCATAAGAGGTATATTCGTAATACTCTGTGATCAATATTTAACAAAATAGAAGTGTCACTGATACTTCAAAGATTTTTCATTGTATCATATCTTAGTTTTTGAAAACCGTATTGATTGTTTAACTTTGATGTTTACAAAATTAGGTTACCTGCATTAAGTAGAGCAAATACTAGTACTCTGACATAATGGCTGGAAGAACTGTAAAAATTGGTTTAGTTTTGATCTAGAACAGAAACAATTCAGTCGAAATTATTGGTATTTTTATTTAACATTATATTGTCATATCCATATATACTTTTAATAACAAAAATTAAAAATTACTTTCGAAATTAGTCACTCAATAACTTACGTAGTAGGACGTAAAATCGTGCTTGGAACCGCGTATAGAACATTCGAGAAATAACTGGCTTGGCTTCTACTAGCAGAGGAAAAGCGAGTCACTCTGCAAGATGCAGGCATAGGAGACGGACGTATGTAAGACCACACTCTCGCTGTGCAGAATTAGAGTCATAGCAGTATGTTCTTAAAGTATATTTGTTTTGTTGTGTCAAGTGAAAATCTAAAGAATAGAATACACTCTATAATAGAATAAAAGAGAATTCATGTGTGTGAGTAAGCAATGACTGCACATTCTGTGCACCAAAATCCCGAGTTCCTCTTGCGTAGCATCCCCCAGTATTTAATTTAATAACTGTACTAGTCTTTTGCAAATACTCCCAAATGTAACTATGGAACGTTAAGATATTAAGACCCGCTTTTAAAATTCAGAAATTTCTTCTCCATCAGTTTAACTCATTTATCAGTAGCATTTTCAGATTTTATAAAACGATTTCACTGCTGTTCTAAATATATTTAAAATAATTATCGACTATAATTGATTAAAATACAGAAAAAGGCCAGAGCACATAAATTTAGCATCGTTTCTTTCTTTCTGAGTGTTAAAATGAATATTTTACTCTGTTAAGGTGAGGTTATGGGTCAAATTTTGAAAACATTATATTTTTTTCTTTTTGTAACAAAATATATAAACCTTCTGAACACTTTTATCCACGGACTATTAAAAGTGGACAATTTATAAACCAATTGATAATTTTTAAAGTGACATTTAATCTAATATCTCCCTAAAATAGAAAAATTCGCTTCACCTCTAAGAACTATAATTTCTTTAAAAATTACTCTTATTATTGAAAGAAATAAAGCTAGAGAAATGAAACTCAGAACACTTCCTCAGGCTAACATTCTTGATGTGTGTAACTGCAATTATTGAACTTGGTTTATTCAAAATAAAATTTAAACATGTAATAACCAAAGAATTCTGAAAAAAATATTTATAATTTATCTCATGTAATATATTTGATATTTCTGCCACCGTAAATCTAGAGACACATAATTGTTAATCAGAAAAAAATCAGGGCGATATTGACAATTTAGCATTAAGATAGGAGGGCGCAGTGGTTTCGTTCGCGGCTCCTATACAAAGGGTCCCAAGTTCGATTCCCGGCGCTACGGTTGGCGATTTTAAGTTGGCCCTATCCGCGCCTTCACCGCTGTCTAGCACATGTTAAGTGTCCCCTATGCTCAATGTGGATCGGAGTCCACGGTGTAAGCTGTAGGTCCTCTCGCCTCACCGTCATCTTTGCTATCACCCTATCATTGGAGGTAATAGGCCAGCCCTCTGGGTGCCTCCACCTGAGAAATGGGTCCGGTCATCACGTGGTGGGGTGAGGTTACCTCGAAGGCCAAGGCCAAGGCTGCTACGTGTGGAGTGTTGGTAACCAACAAACATTGAGATAGGATAGATTAGGTAGCGGAGGGGAAACCTACTACCTCAACTCCCAACGGTTCTTTCGCATATACAAACAAAGAGGAGTGCATGAAATGAGGAGGTAGATGAGTACAGGACCTGTCAGTGCAAACGACAAAGGCGCACAACTTCCTAACAGGTACAGCTCGGCGGTGAATCGCCTAAACCACCGATGGGTGGTCTATATGCTTCCCTACAGCGGGAAAGCTCCTACCATCTGATGGAGTAAAGAAAAAATTCACTCGCACGCACTGCGCCATCTGCCCACCGTCGACGAACACAAAGTCGTCATTCGCTTACCGACCAGGGAAAACCATAGTCAGAATGGGCGGCCACCAGGAACAAATATTTAAATATTTGCAGCATAGCTCCTACAATCTCACCTTAATTTGATTTTTTTTTATACATTTTAAACTAGAAATATATACCTTCTGGAGTCGCTGTATAAATGTAGGATAGAGAAAGTAATAAACCTCCATAAGATTGTTACACTTATAATTAATATTTTCAGCTGTAACTACATATTTATAACAAAGCATAAAAACTGCTTGTGCGTTTTTAACATTCAAAGCCTTGTTATGAACTTTGCAGCTCGCTCCTGTTAGCGTTTAAAGAAGTTAATTGACGCACTTTGAAAGTAGATGCTGTGGTTATAACGACCTTTATGGCAACGTGAAACATAATTCAGCTCAAAATGAATCACGCGACATTAATTCAGCTCATGTACAGGTGCCTAAGACTGGCATCACAAGGTATCATGATAGCGTTTTTTACTAATCTATGGAGAGAGAGTAATGACTAGTCATAAAGCAGGACCGTCTGCTCTCAAGTGCCATCTAGTCGACATTTTCACCAAACTAACCTGTGTTATCACATTTCCGTACCGGTCCCGCCCGCGCTAGCAGGTATCAAGCGAGGCATTAACTTTGGCTCACTGCACACCCCGAGTTTTGTAAACTCAGGGGTTCATTAGGACATAAGCTAAGTTTGAGTAATTATTGCATTTGCCCCAACTCAATCAACTAGTAAGGAAAACGCCTTAGTTAGGGAGAGCGAACAAAATTTCTGCCTGGCATAACTTTTAAAGGGCTACCTAGGACTCAAATAGAGGATCAAATTCAAACATCCTGCTTTTGTTATTATATTTAAAACTCGGATGTACTTCATTCAGATTATTTTATCCCTAGTGGGATTTTATATATACTATTCATATAAAGTGTGATTTTTCTATCCTCCCTAAATTACTCCTGATACAGTTTTAATCAGTAATTGTTCCAAATTAAACTGGGAGGTTTCAAAACATGGAAATAGCATTCAAATGTTTATTTTCGCCTGCCTGCCATGCAAGGGGTCCCGGGTTCGCTTCCCGGCTAGTAGTGGGGACTTTTCTTCAACTAACATGGTTCCCCATCTTCCCCAGAGTCTGGAAGTGTGAATGAAAGTGTGAATGTGTGCAAGATCTAATGATTAAAACCCAACGAATGCGAGTTAACACCTTTGATATCTTTCAAAGGATAACTGCCGCCGATTTGAGGAAGCCGTGGTCACTGGTGTAGGTCTCTGAGATTCTGCCGCATGGTCACGGGTTCGAGTCCCGTCTTGGGCGTGGGTGTTGTATTATGTATATGTGTAAAACAATAGAAAACAAAATCATTAAAGCGTGGAAGTGTAAAACCGTGAAGATAACTTGAAAAAAAGAATTATATGTCCTAAATATTGAAGCATGTCTGTTAGTTGACATATACGATTTTTATTTTCAAATTTACGGTCTCCAACGTTATCATATTGGACGATGAGTGAAATGGGTGAAATGATGCTCAAGTTAGTTCAGGGCTCAAAAAGCTTAAGAGTTACTTGAGAGTCAGCTTACAGGATAAGGGAAAAGCCCGGCAGAAATCAAATAACTCCCCTGACCGAGATTCGACCACAGGACCTCTTGAACGTGAGGCAGAAACGTACCATCCAGCCATGGAGGTGGGCATGTTTAAAATGTTTAACAGTTACCGACTGCTTATTTTTCAGCCTCGGCAATTCACTGCTGCTTAGGGGGGCGCGACGTGGTGAAAGAACTTCGCATGCTTGCTCCATTGGCAGTAACGTCCCTCTTAAAGTCACTAATCCTCAGAAGAAGTAACAGTGTAATAAAGAGAAAGAATACCTACGTGGAATTTTATGCAAATTTCTGAGTGTAACAATATCCTATTTTTCTTAAAGTAACGTTCTCCAACGTTAAGCTACATTGGACTGTGAATGAAATAGGTGAAATGATGCTAAAATGAGCTCAGGGTCCATAGATCTTAGAGTTACTCGATATCAGTATTTCAGGATAAGGGAAAACCCCAGAAAAACAGTTTCCAGATAACTCACCCTGACAGAGATTCGAAGTCGGGACCTCTTGAACGAGAGGTGGGCATGTCACCACCTACGCTACAGAACCGACAAGGTACAGGTCTACTTGATATCATAATAGTATATTATGCCTCTAAACTATAATGGTAATAATTATGATACGAGCGTTTTAATTACCATTATAGCCAAGTTTCATACGACTGTTTTAGCTCGATTATGTACCTAAATTAAAGGATTCATTTTAAACTATTCATTTCTGGTTTGAGTGATATGTTACAATCGTTACTGCTTTGTTTTTGTCGTTATCTTTTTTCTGATACGTAGCACGTAGTACGCAGGCGCAGAAATATTGATCACTTCCCTATAAACAGCTGTTAACGTGTGATCCAGTTTAACCTAAAAGAATTAAAACAAAATATTGGTAACATTAAAAAATTAAACTTAATATTATCATGAGGTATTTAACATCATGTTTTCAACTCAACAGATGTAAGTGTTTTGGCCTTTTCCCTTTGTATCCTTCTGATTAGCATTTTAGTAGGCTGTTCAGTTTTGAGTACTTAGATTGGTGCCTAATGTTGAGTGTTGATTTCAAAATAGAATGGCGAGTCCACAATGTTGATGACTTCATATTTTGAGACAATTCTTCGAAATACCTAGGAATACACTTTCTGAGAACGGATGTATAGCTTTTGATACTCTACAGTCCATGAATTATGAGTAGAAGTACATCTTTCTTGACTTTTGGAGCAAATAGTTATTGGTTACATTTGAGTGCCTTTGCCGTAATTACAACAATTTAATATATACATTTTATTTCCCGTATGAATACATTAAACCTCTGAGACTTGAATGAATGGATTAATAAAATATAATTTTAGTTCGGTTTATTTATTGAACCCTTTTAAGTGGTATGCACTAGATTTACATCATGCTTCCTAATTGGTTTAACATGTTTCATATGCAATAACTTTTGGAGGAGATTAATTAAAATATGTAATAATTGTTCACATCGGATTTACCTGTAGAGTAAATATATAGAAATATTGCACACCGGATTCATTTCTAACTTGGTCATCACACTACATAACACAAAAGTAGATATGCTAACTGCTTATATTGGGAAATTTCCATACAATTATGAGTTTAAAATCTTCATCTCTAATAATCTCTAATTGTTCCAAGTATTACCCAGTTCTTCTTATCTCCAATAAATTTCTTGTTTTATAAGTCTTATTGTTATGATCTGTCTTATTTATGGCAACCATTTCTTTGTTATATTGTTCAGTCCATTTTATTTAAACAATGTAAGTGTATTTCCACAAAATAAAAAATAATGAAACATGTTGAATATTTAAGGAACTACGAGTTTGCGTAATTCCTTCAAATTTTCTTGGAAGATTGATTTCGAGAATATAAAAAGTACTGGAAAAGTATTTAGGAAAAAAGTTGGTGGATCTTTGGAAAATGCTTGGCTAGAATAGGAAGTATTTATGCAACCAAATTTTAGTTTTTGAGTTATGTCGATTACATACAAACATGGAGCTTTATTTTTCGTTTCAGAAATATAAAAAAACCATTTCCGGAAAATCTCTATTACAAGCTTCAATACTCCGGAATATTGTCGGTCGCAGAACGTAATATTTTCTCTACCTAGTATGACTAGGTGCTAGAGGAATTAAAAACGACACAAACTGCGCTTTTCACTTTCTCTTTTAATAACGAAATAGATAGAGGAAATATTGTATTGCGCTCAAATTTTACCGAGAGATCACTGAAAGTACGTTTTGACACTCTGTATAATGATGATGATGATAATAATAATGATAATAATAATGCTAATGATGATAATAATAATAATAATAATAATAACAATAATAATAATAATAATAATAATAATAATAATAATAATAATAATAATAATAATAATAATAATAATAATAATAATAATAATAATAATAATAATAATAATAATAATAACAATAACAATAACAACAACAACAACAACAACAACAACAACAACAACAACAACAACAACAACAATAATAATAATAATAATAATAATAATAATAATAATAATAATAATAATAATAATAATAATAATAATAATAATAATAATAATAATAATAATAATAATAATAATAATAATAATAATAATAATAATAATAATAATAATAATAATAATAATAATAATAATAATAATAATAATAATAATAATAATAATAATAATAATAATAATAATAATAATAATAATAATAATAATAATAATAATAATAATAATAATAATAATAATAATAATAATAATAATAATAATAATAATAATAATAATAATAATAATAATAATAATAATAATTTAGGAAAAAACTACATTTGTGCACATGTCTGCAGTATTAAGACATAGCTGATTAAGCATACATTCTTATATTTACGGCGATTTTGTTTTAAATTACTGTTTCCACACACTAAAATACACATAAGTCGTTTTTAAAAATACTTTTATTGATCAGTAGCTTAGAGTCTGCTTCTATCTTAATGTTTACGCCGAATGCCACATTTCATCTACCTTAAAGACAAAGCAGAACAACTTTACTGTGCTTCACAGCCACAATGAATATTTAAGCACCTGGTTTATAATTAAAGGTAGCGTAATAGAATCACAGATGTATACTGCCAAACTGCAGTAATACACTCGATTACCTATATCAGAGAAAAAGAGAGATCAAGAACTTTAGTCGATGTACAAAAGCCAATTATTAAAAAGTTGGATATATGGCGTTTGATGAAGGGGGCAACTATATTGACAGAACACTTGCAAGCACTGCACATTCAGTAATTCGTCTGACCTTATTACTGGATATAAATCCAATAGAACTGGGAACTGTAATCCCTATAAAAGAGGAGTCAATTCAGACTCTTGGAAAAGAGAAGGATCACGAACAGAAATAAAAGTAAAATAATCCTCAAACATTTTTCACACAGATGAGAAAATAATAGCGAGTGTACATAGAATGAAGAAGAAATAAAGAATAGATAAAACAAAAATGTGATGTGTTACGCTGGCAAGATTTTCTGCATTCATATCGTTTATTATTTTCTCTACAGGATATAATAATTATTTTGCATATAATTTGGGGTGGTTTACATTTAAGATGCAATATTTGAATACGTCGGCCTTACATTTTTCGTGTCTTAATATTTTCTTGTGGGTGTATTAGTTTCTGTTTCCTTTATATTTTGTTGACTTTTAATCTTGCTATGTAACAAAGTCAGTAAGTCTGTGTACCTACGCAATTAATAAGAAACCTAAGTACGTACTTATTCCTCCATACATTTTCTAATTCATTTGATTTTGCTGAAGGTAAATCTGAATTAGTTTCAGGATTTAATTTTGAATATACGAGAGGTGGTTTTGCTTTAATTTTTTTAAGAGGGTACTCAAGAATTTTATTTAACGAGCTATGCACATATATTTTTCTGAAGCAAAACTTACTTGTTCTTTATTCCTACAACAACCAAAGTTTCCAAAAATATTATATTCTCTTCTGTTTAGGGTATCTGAAGGTAACATTTCTACTTTCCACATTCTTTTGGCTACAGATTTTATTTACTGTATTTTGTTTGCGATGCAACATCTTCAATACATTTTTAACTATTCCCATAAAACTAAACCACAGGATTAAAATAAATGTGTACAACTTCTAAGATATATATATATATATATAATCTTAGAGCATAACAATAATTTGGAATTAAATTCCAGAAAATTTGAAAAATTAGTGATGTACAATGTTAAAAATTAATTTACCTGCCAGTAATGTTTTTTCTTTACCTTCGACTACAAACCATCTGACAAAAGTAAAATTTTCTCTCTATTGTATGTTAATTATATAAACGATTGCAGAAAATATTTCATTATAACGTTTCTTGCATCAAAAACGGATACAGAAGGCTCTACAAATAGTCAAAATTTGAAAATTATAACATTAATATTATACTAAATCACCCAACTGCACAGTCTTTCACATAAACAGATATGCCTTCGTGCGTTCAAGCAGTTGTAGAACGAAAATTGATTAAATAAAAATGACAGAATGACAAATTTTCTGCTGTATTTTTAAGATGCTGAACATACGTACATTTCTTTGAGCTTTTCGTTTTCCAGTTAAATTACAACCCTGTCTCTCTTTTTCTGGCTCTCTTGCTCACATACACATACACAAGAAGCTTTTTTCCATTTTTTATTCAATAGCCTCATGTATTTCGTAAAATATGCTTACAGAATTGTTAGGTAAAGTGCAAAGTTTCCTCTACCCACTATAGGCAAATGGGGAAAAATTGAAAAGGATTACTGCATTTGAAGATATTGATTAATGTATAGTATGTTTATATCACACTGTATTTTTAAATTAGAAAAATATTTGCTGATGGTTTATGTTTCTTTGACCATAAGTGTTAGCAAATGCGGTAAAATATTCAGTTTCCTGTACCCTAAATTGTATATCCTATAGCACTGTATGTGCATACACGTAGTAAATATTAAAGTACAGAAAAATGAGTCATTTGATGTACACGAGAATTTAAATTTTACAGTGTCGTAAACTTCTAAAACTTTGCCAACATACAGATGTGCAGTTATTATTCTATAAAAAGAAAACGAGTTATTTCTTGAAGAATGACAAACTTTTGTATATGATCCCACTTAAAGAATAAGTTCGTTGTCTTCACATTTCTGCCTATGGTAAGCAGAGGAAATATTGCATTCTGCCAAATCTAGAAAGCAATAATTAACTGAAAATACACGTTTAAGATCAATGGAATAAAATGTTTGAAAAAAATGTAGAGGAGTGTACTTGTTTATGGTGTGTGTGTTCGTGCGCCGGTGAATGAGTGTCGGATGAACTTTGTTAGCGACACTGTCTATTATCTAGGAGCTTCCCGGTGTACCAGCATTTCGACGCGTAGGAGCTTTTACAGGCCGATTATCTTATTTACAGGGGGTTGTGGCCTTTAAGCGCACCTAAAAGCCATCGTTCTGGGACGGGTTTTGACTTCACAACCTAGGGATAACACAATCTATGGATAAAGAGGCCAGTGCCTAACCGAGTCACCCAGGCCAACTTGAGTGTGATTCTGTGTGTGTGTGTGAGAGTGTGTGTGTGTGAGAGAGAGTGTGTGTGTGTGCGTGCGTGCGTGCGTGCGTGTGTGTGTGTAGCATATTCGAAAAACGAAATGTTAGTTAAATACCAAGTTTGTATATTTCCCAAAATATTCAGAAAGATTTTAAAGAAAATCCCCCACTCCAAACTAACTTTTAAGTGGAAGAACTTGCGCTATTTTCTATTTTTTCCAAACACTGTCTAACAAGTTTATTAAAATGAATGTGCAAAGCATTTAAGGACAAATGAAGCACATTTTTCAAGTATTCTGGGAATAATGTTTAGTACTATTCCCTATGACCTTTGTATAATTGGTGAACTGTAAGGTATAAATATCTTACTTCACAAAAAGTGTATAACTCGTTAAAGTGCAAAATTTATGTAAAATAACTTATTAATGGTGTATTCTCAAGATATTGGTTTTTACAGGTTTGAATTTCAAATAAGTGTATTTTCTTTAAATGATAAGTCGCTATCTTTTCTCTTTTTCTTCCCGTGGTCATATGAAATTAAAAAGCAATAATTAGATGACGATTTGCTTTTCAAAAGTCTGACTATCGCTTCAGCCTACTGTATTCTTATTCTTACAAATGGGCAATGTAATTTTATCTCGAAAAGGAGAAGGTTCACAGAGGAATCATATGCTGTAAGGGTAGTCTGTAGAAGAGCTAGTAGACAAAGTCATGTGAATCTATGACATATCATATAAAATTGCAATACTGTAATGTGTAAAATTGCGAATTTTATGTGTAGGAATATTTTGGGTTATGTGAAAATGTTTCTGGTTCCGGAGGAATATTAGTTTTATTTATATATGTAACTAGATTAGCTTCAAAAGAAATATTCTTTTATTAAAATAAAATTATTCTCATTATATTTTATTTAATTTAACTAATTATTATTCACTCTTTAGTAAAGACACATCTTTTCCCTCAATTAAAACATTAAAGAAAACATTAACTTGAAAATTATAACAAATTTATATTCAGTTTTGTTTAAGATCACTTAAAACTGTCATTTCTCAAAGAACTACTGATTCCAGCTAAAATTATTCCTCAAGCTGCTAATCATAATTTATTAACAACCTACATCTTTGTAAAATTTGTCATCAGTTTTATGTTTATAATGTACACATTTTTCTGGGCAGATAGTTTCAAATTTAGGAAGTAAATATACATGGAAATAGTCAAGTAATGCAAGTATTAAGGCGTTCAAAATATTCAGTAAAAGGTATTTGAAAGTTTTAGAGAAAAGTGTACCTGAATAATTTTGAAATTTTGAAACTGCTCATGTTAAGTTTGCATCATTGCTTTTTAGCATACAAAGGTCATTTTACAAGTATATTAAGTTCAGAAAATATTGTCTGTTAAGTGTCAAAGTTTCATTTCATTGTGTTAGACAGTTGTTGACGAACTAAAAATCAAAGTCAGCACTTAAATACAGTCAGAAATTTCCTTACAACTATCCAGTGTCCTTAAAAAAAGTAAAATATTTTAAGAACTAGTCGTTAAGCGATGACTCGACATGACTCTGCATATCCAGAAGTTAAAAACACAACTATAATGAGTTACCATTTGTGAAAAGTATAAGTTGAGGAAACTTCTAACAAATAAGAAGGAATATCTTGAAAATTTTCACTCCATAACAAATACATTTGATATAAATTGTTTTAACGACATATACATTTTTTACACAGTAAGATAACGGAATTACCTTAAGCATATGACATTTTAATAAAGAACTGTCGCTTAGTAAATCAAAATTTTAGAAAAATGTTCTATTTAAAGGGTATTCTGCGGTGGGAGATTTTCTTGTGAAACATCGTGTCGCATGCTTGGAAGACGCTGAATTTACTCCTAGGTGTTTTTGGGTTTTCACCTAGAATTCCGGTGCCGAATTTTTGGGTGGAATGCAATACTTTCCCTATTTACACCAGTAGAGAAAGTAATAAAAGTGAATTGATTGATAAGGCACATCTGGCAATGCCGAAGTTCTCTGCACAAAATGCTGTGTCCATAGGAACAGTCTGGAGTTAACGCAGTCGGTGAAATTCAAATGAAAGGCAGGTGCACAGGCTTGGAGTACAAGTTCATTATTCCGGTATCGAGTGCACGACAGCTGCAGTACTCGATTTATCAATTAGAGATAACATTTCTCAATGACATGGTTTCACCTTCTTGCAGCTGATAGGACCTGAATGGAAACACAATGTGAAGGGATCTCCCCAAGACGTCTAATGTGAATTTCATAAGGGACGCCACGTCCCCTTTCAAATCCAGTTACGTCACAGAGATAGGGAGGAGTTACGAAACGCTGTGAATGATATGCTGGAGCTTTCATCAGTAGGGATTAATGGCGAGCTTAACTGCATATTGCTAACGATTTTAGCAGTTGTGTTAGGTTTTGTTTTCTGAGGCGAAAACTTCAAAGGATTCCGTGCAGATGCTTACTGGTTTTATATACAAAGGTGCATTTCTCATTATCTGGCGAAGAAAAATATCATTCAACTGTAGGATCGAGGTAGCTTCTAGAATTCGGTGCGGGATATTTTTAAGGTCAGGGTTCAAGAAAAACAACTTTTTGATGCCAATATAAATCAACATCTTATAGTTAAATAGTTGTATACACACAATTCATGAATGTAAAACGTCTTCATATGCTATTCCCAGAAAATTATAAATATAGAGGAGAGGAAGGTATTATGGAATAGTCGGGAAATATGGAATACCAAGATTTCCACTCTGCTGCTACTATCATGTGGGAGTGCCATGAAGTGCTCAAGAAAGACTCCCATGATGCACTTCAGGAGAGTTGACAGCTTGATGTCATTTCATTCACTACAGATTAAACTGCGTTTTGTGATATTCAAATTTCCAAACATTTAACCTGTTTGTATGCATGTGACTTCAACATTGATGTTAAGTGTAAGGTACACTAAAGGAATTGTAGTTTATCATATTGTGGACGCTTATTAGCCGGCTATGCCTTGCCCATGGTTTTAAAGGTTCATTGTTCAAGATGTTATGTCGTGTATTACTCAAGATTGAAGATTAGATTTACTGTGCATATTCCAAAATTTTAAAATTTACAACTTTTGGCTACATTTATTTGTCTTTACCTTGTTGCTATCTTGGCTTACATGATACCCTGGTCTTCTGCTCTTAACCTCCATGCCTCCTTGTTACTTAATTAATCCCATTCTTCCCTCTCATCTTCCTTTCTTATATTCTTTACATTTCTAGTTCAATTTTCCTTTACTTCCTGCAAGAACTCACCATTACTTCATAACTTCCTCCCTGACCTTTAACATTTTTTAGCTACTATCCTCTTCTCTACTTTCTCCCATTTTACCTCCCAAACCTTTCTTTGCCACATTGCAACCTCATCGCACTCTGTTACATGTTGTTCTATGCTTTCTTTTCCCCTACACAAATCACAAATTCCCTTTTCCCTACCTCTTATCTTTCTTAAAAATATTGTTCCTGTTCTCATCCAAGCTAACCCTTTTCTCTCTTGCCTATTGCAGTAATCTACATATACTCCTCGTCCCCAATTTATATTTATTTGCTTGTAAAATTGTAATGATTTCATATTTTCTGGACTTCCCCATATTCCTGTGTTTCTCTATCTTCTATTCTGCATTTTACCAATTTACCCACATCGCTTGTGTTCCTTTCCTCTAATTTCCATATATATCCCATTTCTATTTTTTTCATAATTCTTCCTATCTCTGCCCACCAACTATTTGAGTTCGCTAATGTTTTTTGCTGTCTCATGCATAATTTCATAACTTCCCCTTCTTCTTTTAGCCAAACACTTATACGAAATATCAGGTATTTCTTAATACCCAACGTAAAAGTATAGGTAATGTTCCACATAACCGTACAAAGTAAACTGAACAGGAATAAACTTAAACACGAGTTTTGAGTATAATATCATTAGCTAAATAATTGTTGGTTATATAAATAGAAACATAGCCTAAATTAAATATTAATTAAGTATATTTAAAACAATTCATTGAAATGCAAACAAGACCTATTTTTGTGTTATTATAGACTTGGTATATGCTCTAGGCTTATATTTGATTTTAGAGGTTTTGTCCAATTTAAACCAATATATTTTATGTTTTATGAAACCAAAATTAATTTTTGAATGTATTAAACCACCTATTCCAAAGTACCCAACTGTTTCATATTAACCTTCATTTGCAACTTTTTTCTTAATACATTTTTTATAAAAACAAAACGAATAGCAATTTTTTTACAAGTAACAGTTCATCACAATTAGTTATAATATATACTCTTGATGATTTGGCGATGTTTGCCTAAGAACCAGTTATTTATAAAATGAAATTGATATTCCATACTTTAATCTACATAAAAGTATTTCAAAATATGATATTTTAGTCAGAATAGTATATATATATATATATATATATATATATATATATATATATATATAACACTGCGGAGAATATAAAGTGTAACCACATTTACCCATATAACACTGGGCAACAATGAAAATGTTTCGGGCTTAAAAATAGTGAATTTAATGTATTTCCATCTGTTGAATTAAAAAATCATTTCATTTTTAGAATGAAAATTTTAAATTTGGGGGAATTTTTGGGGGGAGTTGGCACACCTGTCATAATACCGTAGATGACAACTACAAGCATTTGGTGACAGTGATGCTGCAAAAATACCGTAACCTTGGATGCAACATGTCCCTTAAGATCCATTTTCTCCACTCCCACCTAGACTTTTTTCCTCCTAGTTGTGGAGCTGTTAGTGATGAACATGGGGAGAGATTCCATCAGGGCATTTCTGCTATGGAACAAAAATATCAGGTCTGTTGCAATGAAGTAATGCTTGCGGATTACTGTTGGTCTTTGTATAGGGATTCTGCAGAACTCCATCACAAGAGGCAAGCTAAAAGACGACGAAGTGAATAGGCCACCACATGATTCCCTTCAGACACGACTATCTGCGAAGTATTTTTTCAGTAATTTAGAGCTCTTAGCATGTAATTACCAGTTACAAAAATCAAATGCACTTTCATTGTTGTTAGCATGTATGTAATTAAAATGTATCCTTTTCTCTCAATATGTTAATATGTAATACTTCCACCTTGTGTATATCATAGAAACTAGAGCTAATAAAAATTTTCATTGTCATATTTGTTTTTCTCAACCCAAAATTAGTAGGAATTGCCTCATGAAGTGCTCGAAACATTAAAAAATTTTTTATTTCTTTTTTTGTTTTTGCTGCCCAGTGTAATCAGTAATTTAGGCTGGGGATAGTTTTTACTGAACAACTGAACATCTTTTTCTTGTAACTTTGGAAAATGTTGAGTTTAAATATCGTCCGATATTTAAAATTTAAAATTATTTTACTTGTCGTATTTGAGTTATTTTGCTCACACATACACGCGGACACAGAGAGAGAGGGAGAGGGAGAGAGAGTGAGAGAGAGTGAGAGAGAGGGGGAGAGAGGGAGAGAGAGGGAGAGAGAGGGAGAGGGAGAGAGAGAGGTGTGAGCGGAAACATTTTCTAAAGAGAATTGGTGTTCAGAGAACCTCAAGACATGTACTTCTGGCGAATATCGATATTATATTCTTGGACGGAATGCAACCTAATGCTTCCTCTACTGTCTGCTCACCACAAGAAGGCTAGGCAGATAAATGTGTAACGTAATCACTTTTGCTGTGTTAATGTTCGCCTCCCGGATATGCTATGGATGCTAAGATCATAGTTTTGTCACCCACCCAGGCATAATATATATCACCACAGTTGCTGCAACAAACATTAGACCCGGCAGCATGGGTGACTCATATGCACTCTCACACAATCATTTCGCCCCGTAGGGGAGGGGATCCGTCCCCTTCAGCTGCCAAAGTGCGGGCGCTGCGGACCCTTAGCACTCGTGGTACCTCTGACGTTACTAGAGGAACCTCGGGCCGAACATCTGAGCCCCTCCTTCGGGAGTTGTTCGGATTGGGATGGCTTCGAGGGGGCAGTGTGTTCCCGATACCCGTGGGAATCGGGTACGTCTTCGGACGGGGTTGAGGGAAGCCATTAAGTTTCCGGGTACTAGCTTGCAAAGCTAGTAGAAGGTGTGCTAGACCACCAGGCGGCCCCACCGAGGTCATATCGGTAGTCTTCACCTTTGGTGTTGGCGCGCGTAAGTGGCGTATCCACTTCCATTCCGTCTTGTGTCCATAGGACCAGATGGGAGGGGGGCCTTGTTAGGTAACTAGGTCTTGCCCTACGAAAAGCCCCACGGAGGATGCCGAGCGCCCTTTGGGACAGCTCGGATACTCCCTGGTTGAAAGAGGCCCGGGTCTTGTTCCTACGGGTTCAAGGCTAATGGGAGTAGAACCTCTGGACTCAACTCAACACTCATTCCGTAGTAAAAAGATCGACTTACAGTGCAGATAACAAGTTCAAGCTCCTCTCCCCTCCATTCCCCGCTTGCCTTTTGTAAGAGAGAAAATAAGGATGTGATAATGTTAGCGTGTAACACTGCATTTGTTTTGTATTTCTAAGCTAATTCGATGTGCTACTAAGAATTAGCGTGTTACAAAGCATTTGTTTTGTATTTCTAAGCTAATTCGATGTGCTACTAAGAAATCGTAAACGTTACATTTGAATTGTAGACGAATGAGAGGGGCACCTTGTGCACAGTGAACTTCACACAGATCTAATTTGGCTAACACTCCTCAGGAGGAAGGGATGAAATGAGGAAACGGTTTGGTGTTAACTCATGTTGTTCATATTACAATAAATAAGAAAGCAGTTGGAGAGATATATCACCGACCTTTATGTTTTTCTTTATTGTGATTCAGAAGTAGAAAAGGTCCATTTTTGTAGAAAAAAGAAGAAACAAAGGATATCGAATAGTTTGACTAAAAATCTAAGCAGGAAAATTAATGTCGCGAACCCATTATTTAAGATGGCCTTACGCGGAGTGATAACAGACATAGCTCAGTTTGGAGACAAACAGCTTCCCTAAGCACGGAGATAAAAGGTATGCCAAAACAGATAAAGTTAGAATGGAACATTCTAGTGACATCTTGATTGTCTTAAAAACATTCGATTTCTTGTTTATTACAGAAATATCTAGTAACATGAGTCGTGTGCAGCAAACACGCATACCATGTTAAATTAGTTGGGTTCTATCTGGAGCTATGGGTTCTGTTATCCTCAGAAGAATGGTTGTAGGAAATGGATTTTGGTGGTTGTTGTAGGCTACTCAGTCATATTAATAATACTTGGTTTGTTGTAGAATTATTTGGTTTAATTCTTGAATTTATGTTTCTTTATCGACTTGGATCGGTAACTACCTGTTAGTAAAATGTCTAACATTTCAGATTTCGAAATCCTCGCTTCTCTTCTTAATGCACAAGAACATGTTCTTCCTGTCGTAGTATCAACTTGTAAGTAAAGTTTTTCTTACTTCACCATTCAGTTTGAACTTTATTCTGATCCCCTCTCTAACTTTATCACATGACCAAACTAGCTCACCCTTATCAAATGTTCCATTATTATTGGTTTCTCATTTTATTTCGAATTTTCACATTGGTTTGCAAAACTCATATGACTCACTGACGTTCCGCCTACCCTTAGTTGAGGAACACCTACACTGAGCTGTTTGTAACGGTATACGTCGTTATCAAATCAGCGAAGTATATCTGTTTGGCGTTCATGTTCAACTTCATTTTGAAAGTTCTTTGTCCCAAAACATTCCTAGTTGAAAGAACACAATAGTTTTCAGACATTGAACTTTTATAGCACAAAGAAGGTAACGTTCCTTCTTTCCTGTCTCTGCAAAGTGTAGATTTTTGCAAGAATATTTTCTCTTTCTTGCACGGATGCTAGTATATATGTTATATTAAATTATATTCTTCTTATTCTTTAAGTCAACTGCTATTTTAATCAATCTAATTTCATATTATTATAACAAAGTTGTTATATTAGTTTAGCAAAGCATTTCTATTAATTTATCTTCTCTTTTAATTATTTGACTTCGATTAATTCGCCGCCTCCTAATCGCTGCCTGATAACGCGGTTACACGTGGTATATAAGGAAGCTGCAACTTGTCAAGGGACAGTTGTAAACACAGTTGTAAAGACAGTCGTAAATAGTTGTAAACAGAGACGTAACGAGAGCTATAATTGAAACTGGTATTTTGGAAGTGAACTCTTTGTTGTGGTCAACGACCTTGGGAGATTGTAATTGTGTATGCGACGTGTTACTGCTACTGTGAGTGTAATTCTACGCAACTAAAAAACATTTGGAATATCTGCAACTCGGACTTATAATTCTACGAATCCACAAAGTCACAGTAATAAAGCTTCCTTGATGTATAACCACGAGTTTAAAGAATGAAGCTATAATGGAGTGATCCTGAAGTAGAAACAAAAGGACACAATGCGTATTTTACTGACAAACTGCTTATTGTTGCTTTACAAACCTTACCAGAGGGGATAAAATATGCGAAGAAATGAAATATTTAGGCGTTTGTTGCTGCTATATGAATCTTGCATTTTCTTGCTTTCTGGAGTTAAACAGAGCTTCTCCTCCTGAATATTTTATGTAAGTACTCTGCAGAATGTGAGTCTTACCATCATAAGTTTTCCGCTGACTCAACGACAGAGCGATAATTAATCGCCGGAATTCTGCGTCAGAAGCGATGATTATCGTGTAATGTGTTTTACAACTTGTATCCAGAGCTCCAACTTTTTCTGCTTAAAGCAAACACGGCCCAGCCAAGCTGTTACGTCGTTTCTTTCATCACAGCGTGGGAGAGAGAGGAAGTCTTGTTGACAGAAGGGATGTCGTGCAGGGAAAAGCGTAAAATTACTTCGTAAAATGTATGAAGCTGGTGCTTCAAGTTAAAACGACCACGGAAAGTAAAACAAAACCATTGTAACAGGTGAATGGAGCCGCTGCTAATGCGTGAACGTATATGTGTGCCGCTACCACTGTCGGATTATGCAGCATTGTGAATTGCGGCACCCGGTCCAGATAAGCCATAATCACAAAAATGGAAATGCAATGTGCACAAAATTAAGTGATTATGTATACTCGCTCCAACTTGACATAAAAAAATAATGTCATCATTAAGTAGATCGAGAAACGCAGTAAACCAAAGCGCAGCATAACGTAACGTACCTTTTATATACAGAGTGTTTCGAAACGACACCGAACATATAGAAGTAGTAGTTCAGCTTCTATGTGACACATATAGATAGCTTTTACCGCCAACAGAGCTGCATAAAATGCTCCAGAATAAGTGTGGATTAGGCAATGACAGGAACAACGTCACGTGCCTCATGCTATCACACGCCCATTTGAGAAAAGCGCTAATATTGTCTGGACAAAGCCCTGAAATTTCTGGAGATATTTAGGAATATCCCTCAAATGGTTCTCTACACAAAAATGGTATTATATATAAATTGTGTGTTTTAATAATTTAATCATTTTTATGCAGAAAGATTTTGCAAAAGTTATCCAGAATAAAGAAGACCTTTAAAAACATTTCTAGAAAATTCAAAATATACATTTTATTTGGCCTGAAAATAGGTTCAACATATGGTATTTTATTAGCAGGGAACCATTTATGAGAAAATAAATACATTAGAAAAATATTCCACATAAAATGTAGTTTGGGGAGGAGAATTTTTTAAAAAAGACATAAAACCTTGATATAAAAGCTTATTATTTAATTAACTTTTCGTTTTTAATTATGCTGTTCACATACATATACATACACACACACTCTATTGACCTTTTCCTGAAAATGCCTTGTTTAGGTTAAAGGGTTCCCAAAGCATGTGTTTTCGGTAAATCCTGATACTGAATTTAGTTTTAGGTGGAATAAAATACTTTCCTTACTATATGTAATAGAGAAAGTAATCATTTTGCATAAGAATACTTCGTAGAAACCAGAATATAAAATAAATGATACCGAAAGATTCACGTTTTTTGTTTTTATTTGTAGTATTTAAACTTTCTTTTTATTGCACACGACACCACAGGCAGTTTCTCTGAAATGAAATGATTATTAGGAAAGGAAATTCAGGAAGAATATATTTTAAGCCTACATTTAGGGTACCTCACCGAAATTTTCCAGTAATGAGTACTGAGCAATAAACCTAAATATACCTTAGCCAGGGAGGTTGGTGTTGACTGGATCTGAACATGAACAACAGGCCCCCAGCTTATGAGTCCGTGCTTTAACGGGCTTGCTTCAACACTGGTCAAGCCTAATGCATTATAAAACCATAAGGCTAGCTGGAGAGCTACATTTAGATTGAAAAATCCACCGAATAATTAACTTTAACTCTGATTTTACATTTTCGACTTGGTCTTATACACGGCTTAAGTGAAAGAGCAATTTTATCATATAACACTGGCTGACATCGACAGAGAGAAAACAGAAGTGCAATAGCAAACTTAAAGTTAAATTTGCTATAAGCGATAAAGAAGGGTAAAAGAGTTTTAAATCAACAAAATATTCCAAAGATGTTATAGTGTTAAGAGAGGCTATATGAATATGTATGGCTTTGTTTGTATGCTAATTTGGCACAGGAGTCTGAATTAAGATCCTTTGGTGGAACTCCAATTTAGCTTTATCTTCGAGGCTAAAGATACCAGCTTTTGTGTGACCTCAAGGTTAAGT
>CM060955.1:65144839-65357348 GCA_030765055.1 Mantis religiosa | reverse complement strand
AACGAATAATTAAATACTTTTTAGGGCTTTAAGTACGGTAAAACTGATTTAAAGATTAATACCTATCGATGGAGACCACCACCACGCCATCTTCCAATGGTATGCATTTGAACTGTATTACTATGAATATGAATATTATTATACATTTACGACGTAATTTTTATTAGTCACTGAATAACGTATCCCCTATGCAATACAGATGTCATAAAACGAATTTTAATTATTTATCCCAAAATATTAGATGTTTCATAGAAATTAAATGTGCTTATTATATTAAATAAATATTAAAATAAATTAGACACAATTAAAAACTTGAAGTTATTTTAATAGGTTAATTCTACATGATTAATACAATGCTATTAAAGGTACCAGTGATTCTCGCAAACACCCAGTGGATTTTTAGTGTCCCCGAAAGCTTGATGATCTAAGAATCGTAAACTTCCTTAACTAAGTCTGATCTCATATTTCTGGAGCTAGTAGCTGCACTTCAATGTAACGTAACTGCACTTGCCATCCAGCGATTTTTCTTTACCTTTTAAGTATTTTATTCCAGTTAAATAAAAAATATTTCATAGATAAATTAGGACTCCACAAAGTTAAGCATTTGTGATGATTAAATATATCGTTAGATATATCGTGATTATCATTCTTGACAAATAAAAGCCCTGGATTAGCCTGCATCCTCATGTTCGTAATAATTTAACTAAAATGCTGCGATAAAATAAAGCACTCACACGTACATACATATATACATACATACTTACAAACACACAGACACACACACACAGAAAAATTCATATCAAGCGAGATGCCCAAGTTTGATTCTCGGTACAGTTTGGGGATTTTCTCCTTCTGGGAGACCTGACCTCAGGTCCTCAGCCCGTCAGGTCTTTGGGGAGGGCCGATTGAGGAACTACCTTGTGGAAATGTACGACTCTTGCGAAGACCGCATTCACCAGCCAAGAGGAACTCAGGGTACAAACCACGTCTCACCTTCCAGTACTCTACCTTACTCATGACGCCCGTTGTTAGAGGTTGGGGGCTCGGTTGGGCAGTAGGCCTTGACCCGCATCGGCTGTTTGGCCACGGAGTTTAGTTTTCAAATATCCAGCTCAGTTGTTTATATTAGCTTTTAGTTCACAGTTGTCTAAGTAAACAATCCCAAGCAAACTATATTTAACAGCACTATAGAACTCGGGAGGATCAAGACGTAGGAGTGAACGTTTAAATTATCCAAATGCACATCATTTCAGTCTCCTATTATGAGCTCAGCTATCTCTGAGAGAGTGCCTCTTAGGTTGTATATTACATAAGAAGCCATGTATTTTAGACATACTACAAAATGCAATTTACATTTGTTAGTTGTTTAATATGGAGTTTGTTGGAGTTGAACGTGTCTTACTTAATTAAATTTAATATGTCAGCCAGCTTAAGAAAAATCATTGGTGATTTATAATATACAAAGTATTTAAATTTAATATACTTGTAAACATCCTCTCTGTAGAACTACAATGCAAGGGAATACGGTTTCCATTTCCGGTACACGATAGGTATGTTTTTCCTACCGACCTCTTAAAATGCTTGAGGATAAATTGAGAGCTATTTAATGATACCAAAGAATTCCAGTAACTGTTCACATTACTGCATTCTTGCCTATAATAATATCTTATGTAGGTGGTGACATATAATGCAGAGATCTCATGAAAGTCTTTTTGCAATGACTAAAATGTATTAAAACAGTAACAGCTGCCAATATTGCATGATAAAAATATTCCTTAATGAGTTTTACTTTATGTTTTCAAACGTCAATCTATTTTAATGTAAAATATTGTCACGTGTATAGTTGAAGAATACTTAGGAACATATCAAATTCTGTAATGTTATTATTCAATGCTCACTTCCTATGGCTTGACTCATTTGCACATACTAAAGTCCTTAATTCTGCTGACCTATGAGAACAGCATTTTGCCAGATTTCTCATGACTTAGCTTACGACATCAGTTTCCTGTTTACTCATGTAGTCCACGTACAGGTGGTCGGGCATGGACTGCGCTGACCAAAGTAATCTGAGTCATGTAGACGCCGAATCAGTTTAGATGTTTTTGAGGAACCTGATCTGGCTTAGTTTAGCTTGGGAAACGTCTACTTAGCTTCTTTGGCATGAGAATGCCGAATTAGCAATATGTCGCCATACTGAATGTAACAGGGACTGCATATTTTGGCAGTTGTGGGTCATTATCGTACGGGTCATTCTAGAGGTTTACTCTTGTTTGGGTCTTCCGGAGGTCACGCTGATCTTAGATTCAGGCTCGTCATGCCGCCCTCCAGTGACATCTGTTCTATACGAATTCTCTAGCAATACACACCACATAGCCTCAAGGTAAGCCCGTAGCTGTTAATACTATTTCACTCCAAGTCTCTTCAGGACTTTGGGAGTGCTATGTATTTAATATCAGGATATAGTAAACTGGCTTATTATAGAACTGGGCGTTGTCTCTATCTCTAATCTAGCGCATACCTTGCTCTACCACTTAGCTCTATCATCTGCTTCCGTATTCTTCCAACTATGCCCCAAATTACTGAGTAGATCGAAAACCTTTTAGTGGACGCATGATAAGTATACACAGTTCTACTGGTAACATTTGGTGGAGTCTCCTGGGTTACTGGTTACAATATTCTAAATAAGATTTTTGTTGTGTGTATTAGCTAAGTATGAAGGCAAATTCTCTTCGAAATAAATGAAACAAAGCTTACTCAAAACAAATGCCCTAATGAGATACATTTGTGTCTATCTTTGTAATAAAGTTTCTCTGCTACTATATATCATACACGTAAGAAATTTCCTTAGGGATTTTCATACGAATCTGCTTTTAAATCAACTTAACATGATTTCGTTGCTGAACGTATTGTGACTTTGTGAGTTCGAAGAATTAAAAAGCCAAGTTGCACAAACTCAAAATGTTCTTTATTTCCACCGAATTACAGTTGGTACACTTGCAAATCACAGCAGGATTACGTACCACACACAATTAGGTAACACTCACAATTACAATTCACCAGTTCGCAGGACGCAAGTCCACACTGCACTCGCTACTCGGCACCTTGCCGTACAACTCTCTCTAGAATTGACTAACTAAAACTGACTGACTCGTCCAATGTATCGCTTATATAGACAAATCGCTGTATCTGGAATTTTCCGCAATTTAACGAAACATCACAGTCCTCCAAGGTGGCAGGAGAAGGGGGATCTATTAGTTTCAGGTTATTTCTCTCCACACCCCATCTCTACTCGGCAGGTCATTAAAGCTTCGCATTAGCGTAGGCGCGGTCTAGCACCATTCATCTCCCTTACCTCCACAGCAAGAGCCATTTGGTCACACGAGTAGGCGTGGGCTCGATGCCATAAGTCCCCCTTTATGGGCCATCCCTTTCTGCCAGCTGCTCGACGATTGGGTAACAGTATGTTGTCAAACTTTTCTGCTTGATATAATGCATCTTAAGACAGGGCAGCAGGAAGTATAAATTGTAGTTAAATTTAAAAATTAAGTTTGTTCATTCTGTGGCAGAAATAATATTTATTAATGATTTTTTTTGATATTATTTTCAAATACTGTAAAATTTCCAGGTCTCTATATAAAGATACCATTCAGTTTATTTATGATTTTACTAAATTTTAAATGCATCCACAAATTTCAATAAGATATCCACACCATACAGGTTCGGTTTCTGTATTGTTTATGGATACATAGGTTGCACACAAATGATCACTGTAGATGCTCAATAGTCAACAGGATGGTTAAAACACATTCTCCATTTACACTGTCTAAAAAAGAACATTGCAACCTGAGAGACTACTATGTGGTTTGGATTTGCTTTCAATGTTGTAAATTGCATTAAGCTTTAAACAGATGGAGGTAATCTTTTTTACAAACTGGACGTGTTAGCACAAAGGAAGCCTATGAAAACAATCATCTTAATGATAAAGGGCAGGAAATTATTGATGGGCCTTTCCGTTCCCACAGGGATTTTGCTTTCTAACGAGGGCACCAAAATCTCATTCTTTATCCCAGCTGGTAGAGCAGAAAGGATTTGCCTTACGGGTTGTTCGCCATTTATAACAAGCAAATGAGATTACTGTCTCCCTCAGGTAATTTAAAAGTGGAATAAGAAGAGTCTACAGCATTTGTGTGCACCAAATTGGATAATTAGAGAAAAAATCCTTCCGAACATTTGATTTCAATAAGGAAATGAGACACAGAAGGCCCAAACAGCAAGACAGAAAGTGCATATAAATAGCTAATTTATATCAAATGGAAGCGATGAATCTGTCTTTCAAATCTTAAGCGACACTTCAGCCCACACTAATGGTGGCGTGTTTTTCTAATATGTCTGACAGTCCAAAGTTGAGTTTATATTCTATGGACCCTCTTTAACTGCTACAGTTTTCTTTTTAATGTTATATTCTATACTGGGCGTGATGAATAACTTTATTTTTGCTCAGAGTACTGTTTATTAGACTTGAGGATTTTTTTCCGTAAATCACGACAAGAGCTGCCATATTTATTTCCCTTTCGAAGGGAGCCAAGCTAATGATTTCTACTCCCGAAGAAATGCGTTGCTGGGTTTGAAGCCCCGACTTCGGGAGCTACCAAGTGGTGCTACTCCTATAACACGAGGACAACTTCCGAGGGTTTATCGAGCTCAGATGCTTACTTAGACTTTTTTCCATTACTTGGCCCCCTCCCATTGGTTTTCCTTCTTCTGAAATGAACTCTGGGCAAATTAGAGCTTTTCCATGAAGGTTCAGGATTTTATAAGATCATTACATTAAATGCGGATGAGAAGGGTATAGATGTTTTTAAGTCAGAGGAAAAGCTCACCGACTACACTAAATACTTTTTTTTAAATTTATAAACTACGTACTTAGAATAAGTACGAGAAGTATCGTATATCACCGAATATTTCATACCAAAATTGCACCGGAAATCTGTTTTCACACTACATGATAAAAAGGCAGTTTTAGAAACATCTTTCCCTCTTTCTCTGTGTTTGCGTGTAAACGAAACACCCATTAAATACCAGCTTATATATAAACTCAGCATCTCCTAAGGAGCCCGCCTCGGTAGCGTAGATGGTAGCATGTCTGCCCCACGTTCAAGAGGTCCCGAGTTCGAATCTTGGTCAGGGTGAGTTACCTGGATAAGGTTTTCTATGGGGTATTCCCTTATCCTGAAAGACGAATGTCGGGTAACTCTAAGCTCTATGGACCCCGGACGCATTGAGCACCATTTCACCCATTCCATTCATCGTCCGATATGACTAAATTTTGGAGGACGTAAATTAGAAAAAAATATATCCTAAGGAGGCATCACTTTTCAATAAAAATTCCACTTAGACCACACCCTTTGCATGGAATATTTTCCAAAAGTTTAGTTTTCTAAACAAATAACATATGTTTAAAATATTTTATGTCAAATGAAATGTGTAACTTGAAGGTTCTGGGAATGTCCTCAGAAATTTCTTCATTCTGAACAAATTTTGTATAACTTGTAAAATGAAAAGAAAAAGAATCCTTACTCGACAACAAATGAACATATGATTTAAGTCAAATACATTTAAGTGAACAATTTCCTGATTATTTGTTTTAATTTTCAAATACTTCTGCTTTTTTCAAATAGGAAATCGTTCGCTTTGTTATGTCCTGAACATGCAAAGACAACTGGATTTCAAAGCTTGCATATAGCGACCAGCTCTTGCAAGGTGTCGCATATTGTACTTTTGCATTGTTGCTGCTTCATCCCCACTTTCCCTTAAACTTTTATGCCACATAAAGAGAAGGCACTATAATAAGTTCAGATTTGCTGGGTAGAGTCTGTGGTAAAAGGCAGAATTTATGAAATTGCCGCGGCGTCTAATAGAATCATTCCCTTACATGGGAGAAAGGTGAAAGCGTTGTAAAAGGAGGTGAAGTATATTGCTGCCTGCGGTTCCAATACTCTGGTAAACAATATCCACTTGGCTCGCGTGATTCCGTACTGAAATTTTTATAACGCCTCAGGGGATTTCTCATGCATTCTGAAACGTTCCCTTGGCCTTTTCCCCATCACAGAACATCCTTCTTGTAAAGACGGTGCTGAACGAAACACCTTCATCTTGTAGCTGCACTGTTTACGACAAACAAACATACACTTTCCTGGCATAGACCTCTCCAAAAGTCAGGAACCATTTGTAGGGTTAATGGAACCGAACGAAGGGGCGCCGGCAGTAGTGCGTGAGATTCACATTTGAAGGGTCGTGGGTCCGTTCCCTGTTGCTCATCTTCCTAACTTATGGGTGTTTTCATAGCTTCCCTTGGTTGCCAGTTAATCAGAGTTACTCAATTTCCTGCCCATTCATAAAAAGAATATAAACAAAAGTACTACCATGTCCGCTTATGCAGGAACAAATAACTCACAATAGAAGAAAACAAACTCAACATAGCACTTTTCTTATGTAACTTAAGAAAGGATAACTGAAACGTCACTAAAATGTAAATGCAATCCCTTTATAGAAATTTAATCGCTTTTTCACACTAGCCGTGTGTAGGCTAAGAAATGGATAGTTAGAGCCAGACTGAAAAATTCAATGCCATGGCTGGGGCTTGAACAATGGATCTCCCGGTCTCCGTCTGGTCACTCTTACCCATTGAGCTACCATACCCAACATGCCGGCATGACATAAATTCTCCAACTGACTCGTATATTTCCCGGTAACCACTAACGGCTCTCATATACAATGGTGATTTACTAACTCTGTACTTAAGTACTTAAGCCCAGACTTTACCACTGTTAGGTTAATTGATGGAAAGTTAATCGTTTTTCTAGAGAGCAAGTAAGTCGCCCCAAAAGGTGTGTATCTCTTTGTATATGAGAGCCACTAGTGGTTTACTGGGAAACATACGAGTCAGTTGGAGAATTTAATGTCCTGACCTGACTAGGGCAGGAACTTTGGACACCAAAACATTGGAACGAGGTGGGTGCAGGTTGTGAGACACTGACCTATGGAACCTGGCGATCCACTGCTATCCTGATGTAGTCACGTTCCGAGGAAGGGTCTGAGGTGAGACTTCGAATATTGAAATGTGTGCTGCTTTAGGGGCCGTGGAAAAAGTTTGTGAACAAATAAACGAAATCCATGTTGATACTAATAGTAATTGTTTAAACAAAAACTTCAACTTGTTCTTAAAAACAATCCATCATATTCGAAACTGTGTGAAGCGCGAAATTGTTTAAATGGCTACATAGATTCAAATATAAACTGTTTCAAGTATGCTCCAATCACACCATGCGGTGTAGAGAGAACTTTCTCTCAATATAAAAATATCTTATCAGACAATAGAACAAGTTTCAAATTTGAGAATTTACGAATGTAGGTAGTTGTACACTATAAAACAGTTAATGACTATAATTAAAATTTAAAAAATGTTATTTAAATAGGCCTGTGTATCTGTTCAGAAAAGAGAGAATGAATGAGCTTAGGGACTATCTCATACTATTTATATTTCGCACTTAGTCAAGAGCCTCTTTTTCGGCTGGCTATGTACCCAAGGTCGGAATCAGGTGTAGCATGCTCTACAGACGTCCTTCTCTCACCCTCAGTTCTTTGTAAACAAACCTAATTCTATGGTCTCGGCGTAGCAAACTTATTAGGTTCAGTTTCTGAAGTTATTGCCCTGGTACTGACGGAACGTTGGCCATGCTAGCTCAATGGTTAAGAGCAACCGGACGGAGACCGTGAGATCCGTGGTTCAAATCCCGGCCATGGCATTCGATTTTTCAGTCTGGCTCTGTCTATCCAAATATTTTTTGAAAAAGCTGAATTTAAGGGTAAACTCAAAGAAATTAATGTATGCAGTGGACAACCTTTCATTCTGCTTGGAAATTTCGAGGTTATGTTGCTGGCAGGCTTGGCATTACATGACATGGAGAAAGGATCCTGAAATAAAATTTTATGTAACGTATCGAGGAGGGTAATCGAATTCCGGGCTCTCAGTGGGCTGTGTAAAGATGCATGGCTAGGGGGGGCAACCGATCGTACAAACTGCCACTAGGGAGTTTAAATCTGAAACTCTAGGGAACCTGCCCTCTGCTCCAGTGTTTCTTGAGTCTAGCCGACTTTTATCTTACCTCACTTCACTCTTTCTACCTCGAGGAGAATAGGCAGAAAAATCTCTAAGATCCTCCAGTCCTAATGATAGTCACACCTCATACTCGTTTATGAACAATGTGCTATTAGTTTGTTTAAAGTATTCCATAGCTATCAGACGAGGTTACTTGGGAGGCGCCATGGGGACTGCATCACACTTTTCGTAGCCACACGGTGTCGTGACTCGGATGGCGTGATTCGAGATTGGAGGAAAAGCCATCCATTTAAGTACGAACACTGAGAAGCTAGCAGCTATTGCATATCAATTTCCAGGAAAAAATAATTCCATGTAAATCCTATCCTAATGGAGAAGACCCCTTCTACTTGTATTTTATGGCTCTTATTTACTGTTAAACTAGTTGAAATACTCGGCGTTGCCTTGGTCGGATTCATAAACTCTGAACTTGGATTGCGTAGCCCAATAACCTTGCGTTTCTTTTCAGACATTAAATATTACTTAAATTACTTAAAGTGGTCAATTAAAACACTTAGGACACTTGAGATAAAAACATTACTTAAAGAAAATAGTAAGAGGAAGAACAGCTGAAGAACCACAAATACCACCGGAGTAAATTGCACCTGAAATATGAGTTATATTTTGAGTTAAGAAGCAGTTTATTACTTGTATCACAACTGCACAAATTTAAGCAAGCGTTACCTTATTATTTTCATAAATATTATTTGCACAGTACATAAAATACAACAACCCAAATATTCTTAACCGTTCATTCGGTAGCTATTGTGCAGTCAGAACTTAAGTGACATGTAATAAGGTCTCAACGTTCTTAACAGAATTAAAATTGGTTTTATTTGTACAAAAATGTTGACAAATAAGATGAATGTCATTAATTATCCATGATTTCCCAGTTTATGCTTCAACATTTAGCCCTAGGTTGTAGTTGCTCAGTTGCCTTATGTTTCTTTGAAGGCATTTTAAAATATTTTATGAGACAGTTTAAGAGTTAAAACAAATGTAAACTGAAAAATGCTGAGAAAGCACAATATGAGAATACTGTTTAACAACTGACTAGGTCTGACTGACCTCGACGTTGTCGTACTCGACCTGTCGCGTCAATATTTATAGAGGAAATTTCATTGGAAGAAAATAATAGTATTTTAAGTAATATAAATATAACGTTGTTTATTCTCAAAAGCTAAAGTACTCAAAAATATTTCGAAAACAAGAAAGTTGACACAAAAGAAACACCAAATTTAAATGTGCTGTTACTTCATAATCGATGTCAGAGGAAATTAATGCATATTTTATGAACTTGCTCCCTTATTGTTCTAGTAAGACATGACAATGTGTGTCATTATTCTTAAGATTCAATGTTAAGAGCTAGCTAGATTGTCAATGAAAAAAAAAAAAAATGTAGATGATCTTGTCAGCTTTTGTAGGCAATAAAAATAAATAATTTGTTGTATGAAATGGAATATTTAGAATTCTAAGCTGACAGTAATTTTTGCCTTGTGTCAAAGATCATCTCGGTCAAGTTTGGACGACATCGGTATAATGATGTAGAAACCTATAACAACCCACCTATAAATTTTCCTACATATCGCTATAATTTTTAAGTAGAGCCTTTTTTGTTGTAATTTTACGTTCTCCAACGTTAAGTCATATCGGACTGTGAATGAGATGGGTGAAATGATGCTCAAATGTGTGCAGGGTCCATAGAGTTTAGAGCTACTCGACATTCATCTTTAAGGATAAGGAAAACCCCCGGAAAAAACCTTATCCAGGTAGCTCACTCTGACCGAGATTCGAACTCAGGACCTCTTGAGCGTGAGGCAGACACGCTACCATCTACGCTACCGAGGCGGGCAAGTAGAGCTTGGGTATTCATTTACGTTGTATGTTTTACACAAAATCCATTTCATACGTCATCAGATCTACCAACCTATGCTAAATAATGAGTTCAAAATGCATAGTTATGGTGCTAAATTCTCTAATTTGATGCAACTCACTTGCCAATGCTGTCGACGTGCTTCAAATCAGCTGCGATTTACTGTATGTAGCTTTAGCAACGCAAAATTACTTAAGAGTACTATTAGGCAGGGTTATTTCTGCTTATCTTGGATAAGCAAGTAGGTTGCAGTGATTACTTTAGTCCTCAAAAGGACTTCCTTTTGTGTTAATTCCTGAAATCTTGCTTTACGCTTAATATATTTAATTTATGACAACTCAAAAGTTATTTAAATAACTACTTTTAAAATAAGACTTGAAGCTTTCCTAGCGACGAATACGCTCACTTTCTTCTCGGGCAGCCAGCCAGGTGAAAATATGATTATATATCAACGTTTCGGGAGTGTACATCTCTCTCATCATCAGGCAAATGAAATACTGGATATAACACAACTATAAACAAAGACAAAACACTATCAAAATTCGCATTACTGAACAAGGACTGTTTTCAATAAATTAAATGCCAGGTCAGGAGATGGACTGAGTATAGAAAATTCTGTCAAAGACTTGATTATCAATTTGTATTGATCTTTGCTTATTAATTCGATGGATTTCCATTTTTAAGGCTGGTTTCCAAGAGGAGCTGAACTGAAATCCAGCTCCTTTCAGAGGAAATCGCCAAAGCCTCCTTAATTCTCCGCTCCCATAACATACATAACTACTATTGTTTTTATAGGCTGCCACATCAGAAATAAAAAGTGTACGGTACGTAATATCCATAGGCTTCAAAAGCAAAATTGTTCTAAGGTTTTACAGGCTTTTACTTTGTATAAAAGAAATAATTAATTTGGAAAAAAGTTTAACATTATATACTTTATTTTGAGGTAGTGCCGCCACCGCTACTGGTTTCTGTGACTACTCAAAACGACATCTCTGTAATTGCGTTCCGTATATATGTGACAAGAGCTCAGCAGAATAATTAAATCTGATGACCGGAAGATTTTAATGGATGCTGCTTTCTGTTGCAGGTTAAGAAATATATGAAGTTCTGAAGTCTTGGAACAGATGCATGTGTCTTTCAACTTTGTATTATAAGATATGGCACTCTGTGCTTCCGGAACTGGTTATAAACATATTTGAACGATAGCATTATTGAAATATTGCAAGGCAATTATTTTGGAAACCTAATACTACGGATATACATTTATGTAATTTTTATTGCTGCAAGTACCTTCCTTGGCAGCCCGCGGTTCATCCTACGCATAGGTAGGCCGTTTTCCTCAATGCTGAGCAGGGCAACAAACACCTTATGGCTGGACTGAAGGTTTAGAGAGCGAGGCTGAATTGGGAAACTGTTTGATATGAATTTAATTGATTTAAACTAAATAAAAGATGATGTGTATGAATTTAATATATATATATATAATAATTATCGAAACATTTATATTAAAGTTAAAACACATAAACATGGACGAAAACATTTATTCTAATTACCAGCAGAATGTTTAAAGTGAGAGAGATCATTTATAATTTTATGTAGTTGACATTTTGCATATTAAAGATTACTCACTGAGATATTGTGTGGGACTAGCTGGAACGTTTTCGACTGACATCTCAGTCATTTTCAACGAAAGGTTCTGCAACACATCTTTAATCTTTGTGAGTAATTTTGAATATGCAAAATGTCAACTACTCATGATATTAGAAATTATAGAAAACATCTATTTTGGAAAATGCACAATGGTGTGAGAATCTTGAAGTGAGATGTAAACGGTAAAAGATGTAAATCTGTGGAAAATTATTAAAACGTTCTCAGTCCTGTACGTTCAAAAGGCACTAAGATTTTCCAAAAATATTACTCCGCATATTAAATTAGGAAAACAACATGGTAGAAATATTTAGGCTTCCTCAATTCTTAATGCATTTCCAAAGTAAACATTCTTTTAATTATATTTATATACGTATGTAACTAGATTAGCCTCAACTGAAATATATCTTTACTCAAATAAAATTCCTTGAACAATCTTCCTCTTTTAGATATCCCGTGTGAATGTGGACGACAAAACTCAGTTACTATATACCTATGTCCAGAAAAGTTTCATCTCCTGTGGGGATATCACGGTTCTGGTAGATTTTGACAGCAAGGCGGAGTGTGAAGGGTAGGATTTTTTGGCCTTTGAGGAAGAACTCATTTGGCCATCGAAGGGACATGCTTCCTCTAGTTGTACACTTACACACACGACAGACACATACACAATACACCCGTGCCCGAGGCGGTACTAGAACCCCCGGCCCTCTACGTGACGGAACGCTAGGGACATACGCTCTAACGACCATGGCTACGAGGACCAGCAAGGGTAGGGTTGATAAATACTAGGTGTACTCTCGCCAGAGCAAATGTTATACGTTTTGGCTAAACAATCAGGCGTATGCTGGAGTAGATTGAAAACTGAACGTCTCCACCAATAACTGACTTTCAGACCATTATGAAATAACAGATATGTTAAAAGATTTCCACAGGAGCAGGTAAGGACATAACATTCCTCCGGAGTCTAAATTGTCAAAGTCTGATTGACTTTAAATGCTATTGGTACCACACTTTTCCTGTCTCTGGTATATTTCTCATTGAATGTCAACAATATACATTCATTTAAAAGAGGAAACAATAATGGGGTTGGAAATTAATTGTTCTTTCACACTGGCCGTGTGTAGGCTAAATTGTGGAAACGTAGAGTCAGACTGAAAAATTCAATGCCATAGCTGGCTCTACGTTTCCACAATTTAGCCTACACACGGCCAGTGTGAAAGAACAATTAATTCCCATTAATTGACCTAATAGTGCTTAACTATAAAGCCCGGGACTTAAAGTATCTTCATGTTGTAAGTCGCCATTAAGGTAGTTGTCTCATGGGTTTATGAGAACTCCTAAGTGGTTTACCGGGAAAAATACGACTCAGTTGGAAAATTTAATGCCATATCGGCACGTTGGCCATAGTGGCACAATGGTTAGAGTGGCTGGACGGAGACCAGAAGAACCGTGGTTCAAATCTCGGCTATGGGATTGAACTTTTCAGTCTGACTCTACGTTTCCACAATAATGATGCCATTTTTATTGAAAATGTTGAAAAATTAACCTGCATAAATAAGATCTATGGCGAGACTTCATATTTGTTGCACGATCAAAGTAATCAATCAGTAAATATTCTTAATGAGTAAGGGTGATACAATGGAGCACAAAATTAATATAATTGTGAGTCGAACTAGTACTCCATGCCCCAAATATTGCTAATGTTCACCTATAACGCTAGTGTTTACCTTCCTAATACCCACAGCTAATGTCTGTTAAATTTTAATTTTAATGAACTCCTTGAAGTTATTTGGCGGCGCCTCTGCTGGTGTCCTGATGAACTTGAAGTTTGGGTTCTCTTCAGAGGTAGTGTCGAAATTGAAGAGCTTTTCTTCATATTTATTTATAAATATCTTTTCCTTCGTGGTTAATTCAATTGGACCCTGAACACTTTTTAATGCATGGATTTCTGATTCTGTATCGTGATTCTCATTTCAAAAATGGTGCACTACAGCCAATTTGTCTATATCTTTATTCTTGATGTTCCTAAACGGCACTTTAAACCATAAGTTATTACTCAGATCATCTCGTTTGCGCAGTGGTAACGCTGTTCCTTACAATGTGAGTGACCCTGGTTCGATTCCCAGTACTGGCGTGGAAATTTCCCCCCACCGGTAGACTTGGTTCGGGTTCACTCAGCCTCGTTAGGTCCCTGAAGCCATTTGAGGAGATACTTGACAGAGAAATATAGGATCAAGGTACTGACCACCTCCCGCCCTACAGTGCTGCACTCGAAGCCTGTGGTAGACAGAGGTGTAAGACGCAGTGACTGGGCGATAGACTTTGACATGGGCTTTCGCATCGCGGATTTGTTAAATTGTTTTTCAAGTAAAAAAGCTGCAACAGTAAATTGTGCAAAATGCCCGAAGGATAGATGATGAATTACTTTCAACTTTGGTGAAGATCTGGAAAAATTCTTGTATATGTATGCCTCGACGCTCTGGAGCAATGAGTTTAATCTCTGGTTGTGGTACCAGAATGAAAATTATTTTATGCTGTTATGGTTGAAAATAACAATGCCTCTCCTTTAAAGTCTTGGAATTTATTAAGCAAAACCATTAATATATTATATTACAATGTTAAATTTCGTATATTCTGTCCCTTCATAAGCAGATTATTTGTTGCATCGTTGCACCTTAAGTTTCTGTAGACTTACAGAACGACACCAAAAAATACACGTCTTACTGCGTCGATTATCTTGTGCAGAATGACGCCAAACTATTTCAATATTCTGGATTCCCTGCACACGATGTTTCTATAACATTTAAATTACTTCTATCCTATTGGTCCACGTCATAACATTACGTAATAAATTATTTAATTACCAATAAGAAAACTATTACTTAAGTTGTATTATTCTGTTGCCTACCCCATTTCACGTCCTTATTTTATACAAATCACCTTTTCCAGAACAATACAGAACAACTTCCCAAATACTTTTAAAAATATGAAATAACCATCACAAACCCTTGTATGAACATAATAACTATGCTATACAGGCAAAATAGTCTTCCCTTCTTCTTCCCTTCTTCCTCCCCTTCCCCTCCCTTTCCTCCCTCCCTCCCACCCTCCCTTCCTCCCTCCCTCCCTCCCTCCCTCCCTCCCTCCCTCCCTCCCTCCCACCCTTCCTTCCTTTCTTCCTTCCTTCCCTCCTTCCTTCCTTCCTTTCTTGCTTTCTTGCTTGCTTCCTTCCTTCCTTCCTTCCTTCCTTTCTTTCTTTCTTCCTTTCTTTCTTTCTTTCTTTCTTTTTCTTTCTTTCTTTCTTTCTTTCTTTATTCTTATGAACATAACAGGTTTGTAAGCCCAATTATAGGTGTTTACATATAATAATATACATACTCAATTAAAACACAAGAAACACATAAATGAACACAAAGTAATACAGAAAGGAAAATATAGGAAATAGAAACAGTGAATAAAAAGAAAAAAAGAGAGAAAAAAGAGAGAAAAGTTATATAAGTTATATATTATGCTAGTTGGTGTAGCTCCCACTGAAGATGGTCTGAAACAAAGACCGAAAAGCGCTTTTGGAAGAAATTGGTGAACAGCTGCCCAGTCTGGGTGAGTAATCTTACAAATTAAGCACGCCAGCTACCCGTAGGTATTTATATTATGCTAAATATATTGTAAGCAAGTTCCTATACCCTTGTAATCTCTATTAGGAACAATAAATAGAAAAAATGAGTGATGTCACACGTTAAGTTTTAATAAAGTTGGAGGAATTTCAAGTATTCTGACTAACCCACGTATATTTCTGTATTCCCTAAAGTATAAGGGAAATTTTGACAGTTATTAAAAAGCTGTGTAAAGTAAGCTGGAGTAAAAATATTCAAGAGTGAGAGGTTGGAAGCTAGTAGACAATCAAGTGCTGGAGAAACACACAGCTGATGTATTCGCTTCAGCGTTGCAGACGGGTAATGTGGTGCCGCATTTAAAGTGAAAAGCAGGTAGCTAATGAGACCTAGTTAGTTTAATTACATCCAACAGTATGTGCATCTAAAAGGCAAAGTGGCGTACTTTTAGCGGGCGGTAAAGAGACAATTTTCAAAGCAGAGGATATAAAGCAAAGTTTCATTTCTCGACATCTGAAGTGCAGACTCACTGATGTGAATGATTTAATGTTTCGTGCTTTACAACTGCTTTCCATGTATTGTATTATTTTTCTTCTTTAATTAAAACCTCATGCATGGAACTAACGGAAACAAATAACAATAGAGTAGAAAAAAACATTAGTACAGCTACAAAAGCATTGCATTGCAACTTAGAGACGCCGCATGTAATTACTGAAACATCTGTGTTGTGTATGTTGAGTACAGGGATGGAGGGGTGGAGGAAACAAGATTTGTATTAACAGTGCTAAAGCCATAACGAGTGGCATGCCAAAGTTTTAATAAGCGGTTTCAAAATATTACCAATTTTGCCGTAGCTAATGGTTAGTTCTTTGTCCTCTCAGCTGGAGCTGATCCCAGGTACCGTAAGTGGGATTTGTGGTGGATGAAACGGAGTCGGTCTGGCTTGATTGATTGATTGAAGGAATGATGAACCTCGAGCTCCACCCTACCACTACCCATTGGGAAGGGATGAGGTGAAGGGAGACAAAAAGCCGACCGAGAGCGGAGCCAGCGAAGCCGACAGAGACGTACAAGTGTCCCTAACAATTGCATAGACAGTTATAGTAGCCGCGTTCATTCCATCCGCTTCGGCATCAAAGCTTTCACTTCTGACCACAAATCCTCACATGGAAGCAATTATATGGGTCTTTAATCCTCAACAAATGGGGTGGTCCTTCTCAAAATGTTCAAAAAGTTAAAGCGCTGTTGCAATATATTTCTTGTATTCTCAGAACTGTGGTACCTTCCATTAACTTAGACTTTGCACACGTACTTCTAATGTATGTTAATTAAGCTCATATTTATAGAAGTTACATAGTGTTTTACTTAGTGTAGTTAGTGTAGTATTATGAATTTATTAGTGTACCCAGCTACCGTAAGTGGGATTAGTGGTGGATAAAACGGAGTCGGTCTGGCTTGATCGATTGATTGATTGTTTGAAGGAATGAGGAACCTCGACCCCCACCCTACACCATCCAGGGGAAAGGGATAAGGTGAAGAAGACAAACAGCTAACCGAGAGCGGAGCCAGCGAAGCCGAAATAGACGTACAAGTGTCCCTAACAATTGAATAGACAGTTACAGTAGCCGCGTCCATTCTATTCCATGCGGCATCATACGTTTCACTTCTGACCACAAATCCTCACATGGAAGCAATTATAAGGGTCTTCAATACTCAACAAATGGGGTGGTCCTTCTCAAAATGTTCACAAAGTTAAAGCACTGTTGCAGTATTTTTCATGTGTCCTCAGAACTGTGGTACCTTCTATTAGCTTAGACTGTGCACACGTGCTTCTAATGTGTGTTAATTAAGCTTATACTTATAGAAGTTACATAGTGTTTTACTTAGTGTAGATAGTGTAGTTTTACGAATTATTTAGTGTTTAATAGTTATTGTCGTTTAGCACTTGCGTAATTTAATTAAGATGTGGAGACCGTGGGTATCGAACCTAACATGGATATGCTAACATGGATTTCGATTCATACTTGTAACATATACCTAACAGTATTTCTACCCTTTTTCGAGTACCAAAGCGTTTATGACATTTAAATATTATGCGGAATGTACGTGATTATTTATTTAAGTTACACCCTCCCAAAATTACACTACTTAACTTTATTCAAACTTGTAAAATTAGCAGATATCCTTGTAAAAAGCTTGCAGTATCTAAAACGAGTAATAGAGTTTCTTTACTAGTTTTTCTTCAATTCCTTAGTTCGTTTTTTTTTTTACTTTTGAGGTATTTACTGCTCTGTTAAATTAACTGAAATGTGGTTCACCAACTGTAGCTGCCATAGAATAAAGGAAAATGTTTTAGGATTAATAGGCTCACTATTGCAATAAACAGAGCTCTAACGTGCAATCTTTGCTTATAAATTATTATTAACTACTAGAATATCCAAAATGCTTCTTTAATTTGCAAGTAAATATCCCTTGCAAATTCATGCATACTGATGCAATTTAACCCTATTATGCCCGATTTCACCAACAGATGTTAAATTTGACGTTAACAAGTGTAACGTAACAATTGTCACAGCGCTAAAACTAATGTTAAATTTCTTGCATTTCACCAACCTGTTTTCTTAAAATGTTAACAAACCTGTGTTAACGCCAAGAAACTTGTAAATATTACAGCTATAGAAGGCTATGGATGATTTTATGAACGTTCTCCGATGAATTTTTGTTTTCATTTTCGTCTGCACAAATGGAGGATGAACAAAATCATAAATAAAGCCATGAGACAAATTTCTCATCGACGGAGAAAGAATTGTTAATTGAAATGGTGACGAAGTGTAAGAATATCGTGGAAAATAAGAGGACGGATGCAGTGAATGTAAAAGAGAAAGATGTCGCGGGGAAAGTATTGGAAACGTATTTAATTCAAATGCATGTGTCACTACTACAAGCACCAAACAACTTGTCAGTATTACGTAAATTTAAAACGAGGTGCGAAGAACAAGTGTCTTAAACGTTTCAAGACGGGAGGTGAACAATGTATTATCCATATAATTTAGTGAATTATAAAATCGCAAAGTTATTAATACTTGAAACAAAGGCGAGATCGGCATATTCCTTTCGATGTATATTCTAACTCATTATTACGTAAATTTAAAACGAGGTGCGAAGGACAAGTGACTTGAACGTTTCAAGACGGCAGGTGGACAGTGTATTATCCACATAATTCAGTGAGTTATAAAATCACAAGGTTACTAATACTTGAAGCTAAGGCGAGATAGTCATATTTCTTTCGATGTATGTTCTAACCCAGTATTACGTAAATTTAAAACGAGGAGCGAACAAGGGCAAGTGACTTGAACGTTTCAAGACGGGAGGTGGACAATGTATTATCCACATAATTCAGTGAATTATAAAATCGCAAGGTTATTGATACTTGAAGCAAAGGCGAGATCGCCATATTCCTTTCGATGCATGTTCTAACCTCTCCTGTACTTCCGCAGTAACCTTCATAGCAACATGTTTCGACAGTCTATACCTCCGTAAAACAGTTTTCTTCGGATAGTTCCTCAAAACCAATTCTCCTCATAGGCCGTACTCTATTATGAATGCCATTTAGACGGTCTTAAATATAGCAAATCGACATCAACAGCTGAGTTCATGCTCGCCATCTTGACTATTTACAATTGTTAAGGACTTAACATTAGAAATTCGGCTTGTTAGTTTAACATGAGATTTAGCACTTATGTTACGCTAACACTTGTTGGTGAGATGCAATTTTTGTTTTAACTATTGCTAAACTCGTGTTAAGTCTTAACATTTGTTGGTGAAATCGGTCATTAAAATTGTAATGTTGGTCCTACAACAAGGTATCGAAATGTTTCACTAAGCTTTCCATGGATATTATATTAATAATAAACACTAAGTTCTTGTAGGTAATATAAGTACTATACCATACCAGCATAGGTAATATATCTCTCTTCAGTTATGTTATAAAACGTTGTAACATTATGTATTATTATAGGATACATTAATCATTTAAAATTTATTTTAAAAATGTCAATGATTATTTCGTACAGTGAATTCAGCTTGATTTTTTTCGGTTCTAAACGTTCTTTTAAACAACGGCAACCCTGGGTATTCTCAGCTGTAAACACGTGCCTAACATTCTTCACCCCTCCAACCCATTAAGTGTATCCTAAGATGTTTATGACATTGTGGTTAGGGGAAGAACAGTTTTTCCGTACAAAGCCAGACGCCTGGAGATGCTTTAAAGGCAGTCGCTATACCAGGCGCACCATCGAAGGTTATGATCAGCACCCAGGAAGAGGACGACGTAGGCAGCAATTTCAAGGAGCCCAGTGAAGAAGGTTTACATAGCGTACGCATCTGTCCGCATCCACTTCAACTACAGTGTGACAATCGAACCTGAAAGTTGACAAAGTAATAAAATGAAAAAGAAAAGGAAAGGAACCTGCGGAGTAGAGAATCTACCCCAGCATTTATCTAGTAACAAGGGGAAACAAAGGAAAAACCCACGTCAGAGAGGTAAGTCGATGGGAATTGAACCCATGACCTCCCAATGCGAGTCTCACACGTTTTGGTGGCACCATTTTGCTCAGTCTGAGCTAGTTTTCTCGGGTTCTCCATTTTCCCCGGCATCATTCCTTACACCAGTTGGCCCATAACTATCTTTTACGAATTCTCCGACCCCTCATTCCCTTCACTTCATTCCCTCTCATCTTTCAGGGTTAAGGGGCCTGTTTGGGTAGTTAGATGGTGCGATGTGCAGTTTGTAGATGTCTCTACTTTCGACATGGACTCAGGGCAGTCCATTCTGTCTGCAGGGATGGGGTCGAAAATTTGAGTGGGGAGTTTTAAAATTTGTAAGTTATGTATAATAAGCCACGTCCTACAGCTTAAGTGCACGGAGTAAGGTGGTGTAGTTTTGTCTATAAGAGGCTGAAAATTAAGGTTCAGGACAGTTTAGAACTTAGGTGTGTAATTGAGAATAGTTTAAAATAATCAATCATATTTGTTAGGTCCTATAGTATAATTGCATAATATGTTTACCAGATGAGATAAGCTGTAAGTTTTTCAGATTTTTTGAGTACATAGGCGTTGAAATATGGTAGTAGTTTTTGAAATTTGTAAGATAGATAACAATTTTTGTTAGTCATGTAGAAGATGGATTAAGTTTTGCGTCCAAGCAATACATATTTGTATATTAGAGGTTCGAAATAAGATAGTGGAAGTTTTTGAAAGGTTTAATATAGTTTATAGCTTTTATCTGATTGTAAAGCACAAGTACATCAATTTTTATCAAAAATCACCATCATCATCTTCCTTCATGCTTTAGGCATTGCTACCTGTTGCAGTCTACCTAATTTATTTTATTGGTTCCATCGTTTTCTTGGTCTTCCCATGCTCCTCTCCTACTTTGCTTTTTTTCATAGCATTATATTAGATTGTATCTTACTTTGGGGTAATAGTAGCCACGTTAGTAATATCCTATTATTGCAGAAGAAGATTATCCATATTATATCTGATACAGACAAATTCGCACATTGTAAGTCATTATTTATTAAATTAAGAATAATGACAGTAGTAAACTTATACATCTATACCATCCTAATTTATATAAAAATATTTTATCTGATTACAACTATAGACAGGATATACATAAATATAATACTAGGCATCCAAACCAAATTAATACACCTTATCATAGGCTTGCAAAATCACATAATAGTTTTGAAATATTAGGTATAAGAATGTGTAATGCACTTCCAGATTATCTAACTCGTCTGATATATAACAGCTTTGAACTTAGGCTTTATGACAGATTATTAATCAACCCATTCTACTCCTTACAGGAATTTTTTGAAAATGCATCTCAATTTTAAATACTGTCACTTATTCACTGAACATTATTTTCCCATTTGTATATATTATGTAAAACAGAATAGAAAGATTTGTATTGTATTGTAATATTTATGTTATCTTCTGACATCAGCTGCTGTTAAGCTCGACATTGTACATACTCTGTATCATATTGTTGTAATTTGTATTGCATCTTCTGACGCTGTACATTGCTGTAAAGCTCAACGACAGTAAAATAATAATAATAATAATAATAATAATAATAATAATAATAATAATAATAATAATAATAATAATAATAATAATAATAATAATAATAATAATAATAATAATAATAATAATAATAATAATAATAATAATAATAATAATAATAATAATAATAATAATAATAATAATAATAATAATAATAATAATAATAATAATAATAATAATAATAATAATAATAATAATAATAATAATAATAATAATAATAATAATAATAATAATAATAATAATAATAATAATAATAATAATAATAATAATAATAATAATAATAATAATAATAATAATAATAATAATAATAATAATAATAATAATAATAATAATAATAATAATAATAATAATAATAATAATAATAATAACAATAACAATAACAATAATAACAATAACAATAACAATAATAATAATAATAATTATAAAAATTATAATTATTATTATTATTATTATTATTATTATTATTATTATTATTATTATTATTATTATTATTATTATTATTATTATTATTATTATTATTATTATTATTATTATTATTATTTACTGGCCTATAGTTCATAAAATGGCGTGATAATCTTTCTTTCACCATTTTTTGTACATGGGCTACCCATTTACTTCTATATTCTTGTACTCTGTCATTGAGGTCAAATATCTCTAGCGCTTCACGTATATCTTCATTTCGTTTGTGGTAGATTTTGCTATATCTCGGAATGCTTTTTAGAAATTCATTTCATTTGCCTGAGGTTTTCTTTTATCTTTTTCAGTTATGACCCATACTTCGCTGCCATATAGAATCTTAAGTACTTACATTACTTGGTAAAATTTTAGAATGGTATATTAACTTGCTTTGTTTTTTAGACTTCTTTTTATTGTTCAATTTATTTAGCAGACACAATATAAAATCATATGAACAATAATCAGTTTTTAATTTTTTTAAAGACTTTTAGTCTAGTAATCATTAAAACCTGTCTTGTTCACTATCAAGTGGGAGAAATATTCTCTGCTATTCATATACAAAGAAACTGGATTGAAATTTTGTTGAAAACTGGTTATGAAATCCTTGACTTAGTTTAATATATGTCCCATACACGTTGAATATATATTCTACACATAAATGAAATCTCTTTCCTTATTTTAATAATACAGACGAGATATATAAAGTATCTGGATGTGCATGCAAGTGAAGACGTTTGTCTTACCGTTCTCTATGTAGTAGGAGGTCTCATTGTAGCGATCGTCGGTGAAGCCAGGTCTTTTCGCCTTGAGTGCCTTGGTCTCGAGCTTAGCCTGCGAACAACAAACAAGAAATTGTCATTCATCATGGAGGAGTTTGTGGCTGTCAGTCATGAGCACTTGTAACACACCTGCTCCCGACGTAGTACTTCTTCTGGAGCTAAGGGCGGACATGCGACCGCGAACTCAGTAAATAACAAACGGCCTCACCACAACGTCTGTCTTAAAGATAAACGATACTTAAATTACTGCTGAAAATGTATCTAGAGACGAACTAAATTGTGCACAGCTACCATCTTCATGAAAACTACTCCGGAAAGGTGTAAACTTTCGAAACTTTATTTTCTTTGCATGTTTTTATTACAACACAATTTATAAATTCTCAGCTCTAAAATGATATATGTGATTTTACATAAGTTTAAATTATTTCAATTAAATTTAATCAAGTCGTTGACGTCATGAGAAGCATTCAGATTTTGCATTACTGAAGTAGGTTAAGTAGGTTAAAGATCCCTTTTCTTTAATTTACGTCCTCCAACGCTAAGTCACATCGGAGGATGAATGAAATGGGTGAAATGATGCTCAAATGATCCCACGGTCCATAGAGTTTAGAGTTACTCGACGTTCGTCTTTCAGGATAAGGAAAAAACCCGAAAATACCCAATCCAGGTAACTCTCCTTGACCGAGATTCGAACTTTGGACCTCTTAAAAGTGAGGCAGACATGTTAGAAGTGAATCAGTGCGTTTACTACAGATAGCAGCAAATTATTGTTCTCTATATGATTACTTCTTTTTGTATGTCTTATAGGTTTCAATTTATCAGTTAAGTTTTATCTTGTGTTTGTATTATAAGTGCTAACGTAGATATAAAGGAAGTTTAAAGGTTTTTTCTTTAAAAAACATCCAGGCATATTTGTAAGTCTAAAACAGCTGCCTTAACAACTAATGTATGTTATAATCTTCAATTTAAACAACACAGGCACAATTTCAGCTAACATAAGCAGTTTTACTAGGTAGTTTAAAGACAATGAATAGTAATTTCTTAAAAGAACTAAATGAGAGTGTTGTGAATGAAACAATTGATGAGAAAAGTTTATTATAAATATTTTAAAATAAGTTATTGGGTAAACATTGTGGGGAAAGTTGGCTTGAAAGTTTTACAAAGGACCACTATGACCCATCGTATGAATCAGGAATGCACTGAAAACTTCAGGGGCCTTTTGAGTAAATTACAATTTCTTAATCTATAATGCAGCTTTTCTCAGCTTCAAGAAGAAATATTGCCTTTTCATGAGATATTTATTTAACTTTGTGCGTATTTTTTTAAATATTGCTTGAAATAAAAAAATATATGCTGAAAAATGAAATATAAATACAAATTAATAAAAATGGTTTATTTAAGAAATAAAATACTCATAAATCCCTTCTTAAAATATGATAAAAGCAAAATATTGCTACAGTAATGAACTGTGCATTCATGTTAGACTGAGAGGATATTATTTAACTTTGCAAGGATAGGACGCCCCAGAGACCAGGAGAGATTAAAAGCTGATTCTGCCAACGTTAAATCAGTAAGTTCACGAACTACTGTTCAAAAATTATGTTGCATGGAAATGTTTACATAATTCACGGGTTTACATAATGTTGTGTTTCACCTATACACTGTTATTTTATAGTGTTTTAATTAAGGTATGTAGAAGAATTTTCTTAATTATATAATCTTTTGATTCGTAGTTGCTTCAGCAGTTACCTTATTTACTTTCTCTTCTACTTCGGCATGTGGGTCATGTGGTCTCTTGTATCATCGCACGACAAGGTGGCAGACGAGTGAGGCGAAAGGCGATTCAGGAGACTGGATTTACATATGGCGGGTTCCCTAATAGTACTGGAACGAAACTCCCCTATGGAGTCTAGTACAACCGGCACCCTCCTTCAATGGAAGGCTGCACATGCCCCCATAGGAGACTCGGGAAGCGGGAATGGCACCGCCTGGAGGTTTACGCAACATTCATCTTTCTTGCCATGTAGTGCCCGAGAGAACTATCGATGCAAGTTAATCCTGAAATAAGTAAGCAGGAAAAGGGTTATTGCTGTATGGTTATGGAGGGTTATGAAGTGAGAAGAAAGGTGAATATATGGAGAGAGGGAGTGTGGAGGTGTATTAAAGTTTTCATTATTTACCTTCGAAAAAAATGGGACATGGGGATCGAACCTGAGCCATTCCACTCTATACTGGGTAATAGAATAATGAGTAGATGAAGTATGGTTACTACCCAGAAGTTCATCGTCGAAGTTTCATCCAAACTATAAATTATAATTCCCTGAACTCAAATCAAAAGCGTATTTTAAAAGGGATGTGTATACATGCGCCCGCTTACGCAACTGTGAATAGCCTAACACGTAAAAAAAGACGAAAGATCGGTTTTATTCAAACACGGTACTAGAGTTCAACATCTTCAACGAGATTTTCAAGGAAATTCTGCATCACATTGCGGCAAACCCGCATACCATTGTTAAATTAATTGGGTTCTAATTGGAGCTATGAGTTCTGTTATCCTCAGGCGAATGGTTGTAGGAAATGGATTTTAGTGGTTGTTGGCTACTCAGTCGTATTAATGATACTTTGTTTGTTGTAGAATTATTTGGTTTAATTCTTGAATCTATGTTTGCTTATCGACTTGGATCGGTGACCACCTGTTAGTAAAATGCCTAACATTTCAGATTTCGAAATCTTCGCTTCTCTTCTTAATGCACATGAACACGTACTTCCTGTCGTAGTATCAACTTGTAAGTAAAGTTTTTCTTACTTCACGATTCAGTTCGAACCTTATTCTGATCTCCTCTCTAACTTTATCACATGACCAAACTAACTCAACCTTCTCAAATGTTACATTATTATTGGTTTCTCATTTTATTCCAAATTTTCGTATTGGTTTGCAAAACTCATATGACTCACTGACGTTCCACCCACCCCGAGTTGCGGAACGCCTACCCTGAGTTGTTTGTAACGGTATACATCGTTATCAAATCAGTGATGTAAATCTCTTTAGTGTTTATGCTCAACTGCATTTTGAAAGTACTTTGTCCCAAAACATTTCTGGCTGAAAGAATACAATAGTTCTCAGACATTGAACTTTTACTAGCACAAAGAAGGTAACGGTACTTCTTTCCTGTCTCTCCGACGTGTACAGATTTTTACAAGAATATTTTCTCTTTCTTGCCCGGATGCTAGTATATATGTTATATTAAATTATATTCTTCCCTTCTTATTCTTTAAGTCAACTGCTATTTTAATCATTATTTTATCCATTCTAATCTCATATTATTATAACTAGATTGTTATATTAGTTTATCTCCTTCTTTAATTATCTGATTTCGATTAATTCGCCGCCTCCTATTCGCTGCCTGATACTGCGGTTACAACACACTACCCTTACACGGAGCATTTTCCGAACATTTTGATTTTCTCAAGAATGCGTCTATTTTGGCTAAAATCCACACATTTAAGACATTTTTATGTAAACAGTAAGACGCAGACAAAATCTTATCGCACAAAAGAAGTTAATGTCCACAAAGCACGTGGATTACATTTTTTATGGAGTTAAATTGAAGTTAATTGAAGTTGAATTTTCGAATACTCACACTTTCCTAAAATGGGAATGAGACGTTTTTGTTCTTACATATTTCTTTTTCCCCTCTTGATCATGTGAGGAGAATAAAATTAAAATTAGTTCTTATTTATGGATTCTCTTTAACTGATATGGTTCTTGTAATGCAGAATTCCCAGAATACCAGTCTTAAAGCTATGCTTATAATACCATGTAAGAATGGAAGAATCTTATTTAGTAACAGCCGAATCTTTGCACCCTTTGTTGGGCTGCATAGTAGACATTTAATAACATTAAAGCTACTTCGTTTTCAAATAATGCAGCTGCCCTTAATATATACAAGGAAACTGAAGTGATGCTAGAGAGTATGAAGGTCTCTCATTTAAGGTAACCAAGTTGACCTCTTTAGAGAAAAGCAAACCAGTTTTCAGTCATCCAGAAAAGTAATCGTCTCGGTTATTAATATAAAATATCGGTCATTTTATTTCTAAAGTTGTTGGCTTTGTGATATCGAATTTGTGTAAGTTTTGACGTGCAAATAGTGCAAAATGTTTAAATAATTGGGTTATTCACATTTTATAATATGACAGAATGATGCAGTGGAGTTGATCTCTACTTATAAAGTTTACACTTTTTTAGAACCCATTTATGTGATACGGGGTATCACTTTCAGCATTGTAAATTTGCATTTGGCTTTAAAGAAAGCTTTCGTGTTGACATAATTCTGAAAAGGGGGATTTTAGAATGTCAATAAACTAGTTAGTTCAAAGCCATTCAGGATTACCAATACAAGTTGTACCTTTTGTTTTACGATTGTTAATCAACATACGCTTTTTTATATAAAAAACGTTATTAAAACCTTAAAAGTACTCAAGATGAAATGAGATACTAATTCCTGGATTTGTGATAACGATGGCGTAAACTCGATAAATATCGCATAAATTGAAAAATATGGGGACGGCAGCGAGAAATGGGCGAGATGCGGCTAAACTGATATTCACTTAACGGCGCAGTGGAGTGTTCGATATATCGACAGGCTCTAAATGGCATGTCGAAACAAGTAGCAGAGGAGGACCTTAGAGCAATAAGCTACTGCAACATGTTATCTCCAGACGGCGTTCTGCCATCAAAGAAACAGCTGATTCAATTCCGCAACTTCCATTACCAGACCTTGCTCTTTCGCCTACAAATTTATCAAAATATTTACCTCTTTGTCTTTATAAAGAAGTAGGCATTCATATAGCTTCAGGCACCCACTCTCGAAATGAGCAATAAAACACAATAGTCTTTCCGACGAAGCTCTATTTTTACTTTATAAAAAATGTATAATACTTAAATTCTTACGACTTTCTCAATTACATTAACAATTTACGAATATTCATTTAAAACCGATTCTTTTGTCTTTAGTTCAATCATCATAACCAGACATCGGAGCCAGTACACCTTAAAAGGGATATGAAGTTTATGAGTCTCGCAGTATATATTCGATCCCAGACGACTGCAAAGTGAGATTTATGGTGGACAACACGCCGCTGGGGCGGGTTTTCTCCGGTATCTCCGGTTTTCCTCGCCATCTCATTCCACCGGTGCTCCATCTTCATCTCATGTATCATCAGTGTCATCGCCTGCGGTGCCGTATGTAGTAAGAGCGGGTGTTAAACACTACACATTTCATTTCATTTCGCAGTATATAACTGCTGACGTCAGTCCCAAGGATAGCATGCAGGGATAGTCCGGTTCGCAACGCGTAGCTTTAGTTTCATTACAACTACTGCTCGCCACGCAGGTAGATCTGCCTTCCAGGGAGAGCAAGGAGTTTGACATAGTATTGTGTTAATAGCATTACTTTAAGAACAATTATTAGACAATATCCATTTTATAAATCAAAAGTTTTGGGTATTATCAACAACTATTAAACAGCTTGAAGAATGTACTTTCGAGCTGTCTAAAATCAGGCGAGGAGGTGTCTGCAAAAATTAACAGTATAGAGAATGCACCACCTACCAAACGAACAAAAAATAAATTGTCCGGTATTTAACACAAAAATACTGGACTTTCAGTGCTGCATAATATAAGAAATAAACTAAACCTCGGACAAACATATGAAAATGATTTGTTCTACTCATATGCACCATTAACGTTATGTGATGTTGAACGAACTTTCTCCCAAAATTTTTATATAGTTTTAGTGAGAGGTGCAGAAAATTCACATTCGACAATTTACGAATGAACATGGTTGTTCACTGAAATTCCCGCATGGAAAGCAATGAGGAGGATGGCATATTGTACCATAGGTTACATTTTTGTATCCATACCGGAGTGTACACACACAGCACTTCGGTATACTTGTTGACACGGACGTTTGTTGATGTCTCGCTTGGCCTTGTATAGTACCTGTGTGCGTACATTGATTGCTAAGGTGTACGGTGACACCGATATTAAAGGATTGAAATAAGTAAAGAATCATGATGGATTTCAAAGGAATGTTGGTTCTTTGTTACAACACCTGCAGGGGCAGTTGAGTCGAATAGCAGTTGGGGTGAGTAGCTGTTTTAACAAAAGGAACGTAAGGAACAGCGTCCTTAGCAGAGTTCTAAAGGATAGTACTTGACTCCGTTTGAATAAGTAGTCTCCGGACCCCTAATAATGACAATGGACACAATTGTCACAAAGGGAATCTTTGTGTGTATAAAGGGATTCGAGAAAGTGAAAGCTAGATACCCACGCGCAGCTGTGAGGACAGGCATTCCGAGGCGTGAAGTGGTGTGGGTTCTTTTTCGGTTCGTTGTCCTAATGTGTGCTTGTTTAGGGCTGGAGTGTGAAAGGTTTGACGGTGAGGTGGAAAGGTGGGTGTTTTGTCTAATCGTCGGTGAGCTGGGATCTCTTTCTCAGGGTTCGGTTATGAAAAGTCGTGTTGACCGTCTTTCAATTCCTTTATTTTTCTTTAGCCGGGCTCTCGTAGCTCTCTTGTTAACACTTGCGTTGTCTTCCTAATTTTCCTTTCCCCTTTACGATGTTTTTACGTTGCTTCGCGAACTCCCTTGTTATTCCCTATATTTGCACTATCTTCAAGACCATAACTCTAAGTCGGACTGCGACATCTGATCCTACTTTTATCACAATACTCAGTACCGGAGTAACCTTCCAATAACACGTCTTCTCCCCGTCGTCCTCACTAGCAGAGTGACGCTCTTTTGCCTGTCGTATTTTCAGCTTCTATCCTAGCTTTTCTTTCCTATCACCGCCCATTTTCTATTCCTTTCCTATTTTACGCCTATCACGTGGTTTGCTCTACATTTTATTGGCAGGGTTTATTTCTTTAATTTTCTCTTATTGGTCACCTCCGTCTGTCGTTCCTATGCATCAGTACTATTCTCCGCCCCTCTGGGTTGTATGACCTCTCAGCGTCATAACGGTATTCTATCATGCTTGGCTGAGTTTTCCTTATACCTCGCATATTTTACTGGCGTCTTGATGTCGGTTCTATTGTTCTGTGTTTCCTGCCTTGTCTGTGTGCCCAGAGGCAACTCCTGTCCAATTTTTCCTTCATTTGTACTGTATTGCTATTTCGAATATTCTTTTTAACTATGTTTCTTATATCGTTTATTCCCTTTTTATTCCCATTATGCTTATTTATGATCTCTACTGTTGTGTTAGTTTCTATTGATCTTTTCCCTCTTAGAACCTGAGGTTTCTGCTTCAAATGCCCTTCGGAGGAATATTGCTATTTTTCTCACGAGTTGGGAAAAATTTCAAATTCCTTCGAAAGTCCCTCTAAACCGCGACCTTCAAAGTTTAACTAACGTGCTAACGCTGACAATTGTTACCTAGTTTCTCCCCTTTCCCTTAGTCAACGCAAGTGCAAGCAAGGAGCTTTAGAGCGTTTGTTTGGTTGTTTTTTTTTCCAATAAAATACATACATACATTTATACATTTATACCCTTATATACATTGTTACATATTTTCTTAGTTTTCAATGTGTCCAATATTTTACATTACGTTATCAATCTGATTTTGCATTTTTGGATTGTCTCTGATTTTCTCTATTTATTTACATTATTTGTTTTATTGTTGTCTTTTGGGCTTTACATTGCCTCTTTAAGTATAGTGAACCTTTAATGTTTCATACACTGTCACTCGCGTCACTGCAATGTCATGATTGCTTTTGTGTTCGGCACTTGTATTTATAATTCCTTGTATGTTCCGGTAACTTATTCTAAGTACAATTTTTTTTATTAGTATAACCAGGTGTAGCATTTGTTTATGTTATAGTCAAATTCCATCGCGTTTATTCTCTATGTCCGTTATTCTTATTTCTGTAAAACGTGTGTATTTCTTCTATTTGTAACAAAGTGGTGTTTACTAATTGCCTGTGCCGTACATTAATGAGTTCAGTGACTCCGGTTCGCGTCAGGTAATGGTTTGAGTATTTGTGATTCCAAGTTCTTTAAAGGGTCGTAATAGTGCTATGTTATATCTACCTATGTTTTTCTTCGTTTTATAGTCTACCAGCTCAAAAGAACGATCACCGAACTTCGCAACGATCATAGCCGGCCCTTCCCAAAGGATATGCAGTTTTTGTGATGTTTTGTTAAGCATTGAAGATTTGTTGTGGGTTCTCACTAGCACCTTATCTCCTATGTTCGGCGTCCATTTCTTTTTGTATCTTTTCTTCCTTTTATTTCTAGTTTCTGCTCGTTTCCTCAGGCGTTCGTAGGCTTCTTGTATTTGCTGGATTTCGTTCATTTCGTCTGTGTTAATTGCTCTTTTTAAGCCTGGTAAAATGCTTTCTGGCGTTTGGTTGAGGTGTAGCTTGACTGGCGCTATACCAGTGTTCGGGTTGATCGTGTTGTTCATGATTTTTTCTATTAGTGGTAGTTGGGTGACCCACGAGGTATGTCTTTTGCGGTATGTTAATATTCGCAGGTAGATGGATAGATCCCTCATCGATCTCTCGCACGGGTTACTTTCCGGGTGGTATGCTGTGGAATTATATATTTTGATACCTGATGTTCTTATCTTATTTACGAAATGTTTGCCTTTGTGTATGGACGCGTTATCCGCCAAAATGGCGTCCATTTTACCATATTTCGGTATGAAATCGTCCAGAATTTTGCTTGCACAATTTGCGCTTGTTGGCCTCTTCATCGGGTATAATTTAGTGAATTTGGTAAATACGTCCATATGTTTACATGCAGATCTGGTATTTCAGGGGAAAGTCTAAAGGTTGATTCTGTCTCTCCTTGTTTGACAGGTGTATTTTCTCTTACGTCCAGGGAGCCGTTTCTTATAGTGATGTGTGGATAACTGGTTTCGTTTCGTCTACCTGGGTCTTCCTTGCTCTCGCAGGTGTCGTCAAAATTATCCTCGACTTTGTCATCTTTATTTATTTCCTGGATTCTAAGTTCCGCAATGTGAACACCTGATTTTACCTGCACATATTGCACAAAAAAGGTTTCTTCCTCTAATAGGTTTTCTGCCTCTGTTAAGTTAATGACCTGGTCAGTCAGCTGAGAGAACCCGATCGTTGCCTCTTCGTTATCTCGTCGTATAGTTAAATACCTGTTTGCATAGTTGATGTTAGCTTTAAATGTCTCTAGGAAATCACTTCCTAAAATGATTTGTACTGCCAGATGTGGTATTATTAAGAAAACGAGTTCAACGTGCATTTGTCCTAAACGAAATGGAATCATTGTTTGTTTTTGAATGCGTTGTTTTTTCCTGCTGATGGCTGTCAAAATATATACATTCTTTGTGGGTAGTGTTTGTAGACGTAAACCTTTCATTTCTAAGTCGTTAAAGAATTTTAAACTGCATACAGAAGCAGTTGCTCCTGTATCCAAGGTTGCCTGATAAATTTCTTCGTTTATGGTGATTTCTATTTGTGGCGTTTCTACAATGTCCGGTTGTTTTATTTTTCCAGTCGTATTGTCACTTTCGGCCTCTGTCTCATCTGCCTGTATTTGTAATTTTGCTACAGCTTTGCTCTTGTTCCCATCTTGTTTCTCATACCTCGGGGTCGGATTCGGGAACGTTATCCTACCCACATCTAGTTTTCCTGGTTGAGTGTGTTCGTTGCGCCGTTTAGAGATGTGTGTGTAGTTGGGACGAACGTCTGATTTGCAAACCATTTCTGTCGTGTCACTGCGCCATTGTTATTATATACTGTCGTTGGAGATGTATTGCCTGGGTTTTCTTGCCTCGACGTTTGCTGGTTTTCCCTACTGTTCATGTGTTCTGTCCGGTTGTCTGTCACGGCGGGTCGGTTTTCCTGGTAATGTCCGTTATTGGTCCAATTACGGTCTGGTGGATTTTCTCGTGGTATGTCGTTCGTATAGGGTCTCCTAAAAGCATTGTATCTTCTCTCTCTTGTTGTGTTCCTGTCATAGCCGTTTCTCCTTTGCTGTGGTCTTTGTGTACGTACCCAATGTACGTTGTGTAGTTGTGGTTCCTGAAAATGGTGGGGATTTTCTCGGGTTTGTCTTTGGTAGCGTGTATTGTAGTTTCTGTGTTCAAATGCAGGTACATGGTCTCTGTATCGTTCTCTATTCTGGGCGTTGTCATTTCTCCGGGCATTTCCTGTGTTGTATGCCCTGGTCCCACTAAGATTCGGTTCATTGTATACCGGTCTGCCCTCTCGTGGTCCTGTGTTTGAGTCCGTCATCTGTGGTTGCAGTGCCGTCAGAAGTTCGATCGTCTCGTTTATAGTGTTCGGTCTTGCTACTATTAAATGGTTCTTTATATGTTCTGGGAAATGTTTTATCACGAGATTAATGAATTCGTGATCCTCTATCGGCGGGTCAAGCATCTTACTCTGTTGTGCTAGGTCTAGAAAGTAGTCAACCATCTGTGTTCCCTTGTGCAGATATTTCCCTGTATTTATTTTGGTCCGCACAGCATATTGTGTGGCACCATTCCAATATTTGGTGAGAAAGTTTTGTCGAAACTCTGCATACCTGGTATGGTCACCAACTGCTAATCGAAACCACGTGAGTGATCGTCCCTGTAAGCCTTTCTTAATAATAAGCATTTTGTATTCCTCTGGGATGTTTTTAAGAGTGAAATATGCTTCTACGTCCATTATATAACGCTTCGCGTTGTCCCTTTCATCATTGAATGTTGGCACGGTAATTTCATTTAATAGGTTAAAATGGTAGGGGTATCCTGTATTTGCGCAATTATTGAAAATGCTACCCTGATTCACACTATTACATGTATCTGTGGGGGCTGATGAAGGCGTGTTCTGGCACGAGTTCAACATCCCCTGCCTAACCGGTACGTTCGGAATGTCAGTACTCTGAGGCTGGTCATTTGTTATTCTGAGGTCGTTAATGGCCTCTTTGGGCACTGTCATTTCTCGCGTATGGTTTGCAATGGTTACTTGCGTTGACCGGTGAGCTGCGGCCGCCTGCGTCAAAGTTTCTTTAATTATTATGAGTTCAGACTGTGTCTGCTCGTGCCATTCCCTTTGTCTATTTTCTATACTGGCGCAGGTATTTCGCAACTCATCGCTCAACTGGGCATGCACATTATTACTGGTACTAGACATGTTATTTATTCTTTCTTTGATATTTACAATGTCCTGCTGTGCATCATGCATTTCTGTACGCATGTGTAGGAATTCTGCCTGAGTTGTGGCCTGTCCTAACCTAATGTTCTCTAGGTGTCTATTTTGTTCTATAAGTTTACTTTCTAACTGGTTTCGTAAAGTTTGTGTTTGTTCTGCTATTTTCTTTTCTAGGGTCTGATTTTGCTCTAATATTTTCGTTTCTAGTCTTTGGGTTTTCTCTCCTAGTTCTCCTAATCTGGTCTCTAGGTTCTGATTTTGTTCTTCTAATCTACTTTCTAGGGTCTGGTTCTGCTCTACAATTTTAGTTTCTAGTCTTTGGGTTTGTTCACCTAGTTCTCCTAATCTTGTTTCTATGTTCTGAGTTTGTTCTCCTAATCTAGTTTCTATGTGCTGGGTTTGTTCTCCTAATCTAGTTTCTATGTGCTGGCTTTGTTCTTCTAATCTAGTTTCTATGTGCTGACTTTGTTCTTCTAACCTAGTTTCTATGTGCTGGCTTTGTTCTTCTAATCTAGTTTCTATGTGCTGACTTTGTTCTTCTAACCTAGTTTCTATGTGCTGGCTTTGTTCTTCTAATCTAGTTTCTATATTGTTCTGAAATTGTTGGAGCATCTGTTGCATTGTAGTTGTGAGGCTTACTACTGTTGCAGTACTAATGTCTTGTGCTGGGCTGTTCATGTTTTGCTCCTGTGATTGTTCCGCCATTGTTACTTTTGTCGTTCTACCACTTCTCAGTAGCATATACTTAACGACAGTCTACGGATGCACTACTTGGCTGTCCCTATGTCTCTTCTCCTTGTAGAAAGATGTTTAAGGTGTACTTACTCGTGCTGATGTGTTGTTTTTACCTCCTTTGGCTCTGATGGTTGTGACGTCCCTGTTGTCGTGATGGATGCCCTCGTCCCTGGCGTTCTTCTCCGTTGTCGTGATGTTGAAGTTGTAGTTGTTGCTTCCTGTTGTCGCCGTGGTCGGTCCCCTGGTCCTCGGCGTGCGTCTCCGGTGTCGTGATGCTAAAGTTGTATGTTCCTCGTTGTCGTAGTGCCGAACTTCAGAGTTGGTTTAGGACACGTTGGGTGCCAGTTTGGTGTGGGTTCTTTTTCTGTTCGTTGTCCTAATGTGTGCTTGTTTAGGGCTGGAGTGTGAAAGGTTTGACGGTGAGGTGGAAAGGTGGGTGTTTTGTCTAATCGTCGGTGAGCTGGGATCTCTTTCTCAGGGTTCGGTTATGAAAAGTCGTGTTGACCGTCTTTCAATTCCTTTATTTTTCTTTAGCCGGGCTCTCGTAGCTCTCTTGTTAACACTTGCGTTGTCTTCCTAATTTTCCTTTCCCCTTTACGATGTTTTTACTTTGCTTCGCGAACTCCCTTGTTATTCCCTATATTTGCACTATCTTCAAGACCATAACTCTAAGTCGGACTGCGACATCTGATCCTACTTTTATCACAATACTCAGTACCGGAGTAACCTTCCAATAACACGTCTTCTCCCCGTCGTCCTCACTAGCAGAGTGACGCTCTTTTGCCTGTCGTATTTTCAGCTTCTATCCTAGCTTTTCTTTCCTATCACCGCCCATTTTCTATTCCTTTCCTATTTTACGCCTATCACGTGGTTTGCTCTACATTTTATTGGCAGGGTTTATTTCTTTAATTTTCTCTTATTGGTCACCTCCGTCTGTCGTTCCTATGCATCAGTACTATTCTCCGCCCCTCTGGGTTGTATGACCTCTCAGCGTCATAACGGTATTCTATCATGCTTGGCTGAGTTTTCCTTATACCTCGCATATTTTACTGGCGTCTTGATGTCGGTTCTATTGTTCTGTGTTTCCTGCCTTGTCTGTGTGCCCAGAGGCAACTCCTGTCCAATTTTTCCTTCATTTGTACTGTATTGCTATTTCGAATATTCTTTTTAACTATGTTTCTTATATCATTTATTCCCTTTTTATTCCCATTATGCTTATTTATGATCTCTACTGTTGTATTAGTTTCTATTGATCTTTTCCCTCTTAGAACCTGAGGTTTCTGCTTCAGAAGCCGATTAGGGCAGTCATCTGGTTCTGTTTTGGTCGAAGGCAGACCAGAAGCGATGAGAGATGATATTGTCGGTTCATATGTACGTGAAGAATGAATTAAGTTTATCGAGTAATAAGCATTCCACCTTCAGTCTCCCTGAACAGTGATATATTGGTAACCCTTGGTCGGCAACTTCAAGTTCGATGTTCTGATAAAATGAAGCAGTCGTTAAACCAGTTTGAAACGGGCATTCCAGTGTCATTAGAACCATCCTTACTCATACATACCCACGCATACCCGGAGATAAACCTCATTGCTTAACCCTGAGCTACCTTTATTATTGTATCAACGGAATCCGATGTCTGATCATAACTCTTCCAAGAGGAGCTTTAATAAATCATATGATGCTTTTCCCCAAATATATACTTATCTCCCTACAATTTTCTGCCCCTCTATTTCACTTCAATACTCATATTACATCATCTTGCATCTTTATTGGCAGTTTCAGGACGGCTTAAAATACTGTAATTTAAGAAAGAAGGCTAAAATTTGCCGAAACATCATTCTAATGTTTTGTAGCAATAAACTCCTGCAATCGAAAGAACAGACAAATGAGGGGGAACAAAAATCGCTAAATTTCAAGTCTTAGTAGTAATTATTCACTAAGCCTGTCTTACGATAAACTTATAATGCAAACTTATACAAAATCCAATCAAATTTCAAGGAATATTCCAAGAAAATTCTAGATATTCATTAATTTCGCGAGGCAATATACACTGCTGTTGGTGAAAATCGCACCACCAAGAAGGAATTATCCGAATAAATCCAAATTTAGTGGAAGTGTAGAAGAGTGTGCAAGCAATAAGTGATTGGGTTTGCGGAGAGATGGGATACACGTAGGCTGAGCAGAGCCCTCGCGTGTTAGGCCAAGGTCAGTGCTGCACCCAGTGTAGTCAGTGTCAAACAAGGTGGAAACAATTGAGTGCCAGCATTCCTCGCCGACGTCAAAGAGAGCCGTATTTTATTTGCCCTAGATACATTTTCAAAATTTATTCTAGAACATCCGCGATGCTGCGGATAATCTGACAGCTGCTTGTAGTGTGACCAGTCTTGCAATGCAAACAGAGCCTACCTATGACTGCACAGTAGAAAGAGTACTGAAGAGTAGCCTTAGTTCTTTGAGTCATCATTCTCTCTTATGAAAGAGAGACGAAAATTATTATTTGGAGCTCCTCTCGATTTGAAAGTTACGCTTCGAAAGTGCTCTTAGAGTTTCCACTATTTAAATAACAATACCTCCAATATTTAAAACTAAAATGTTTAACTATACATATCTAAATTTAAAGCAGATAAAAAGGATTAAGAAGAACCAGAAGCGAAAGAGGCACAGGAAGAGAAAGAAGATAAAGAGGCACTTTTAGCAAGATGAATTGGTGGTAACGGGAGCCTCGCATTCAGGAGTTGTTAAATTTACAATTCTTATTCTGGCAAGCCCAACTAGAATTTCTGTTCAAGTTGTTCTCGGGAAGCAAGCCAGGTGAAAAGACGATTAGAAATCGACGTTTCGGGAGTGTGCATCTCTCCCATCATCAGGAAATTTTAATAAATGCTATAACCACAAAGTATCGCTGGATATAACACAAATATAAACAAAGACAAAACACTATCAAAATTCGGATTACCGAACAAAATACTGCTTTCAGTAAATTAAATGCCAGGTCAGGAGATGGAATAAGTGTAGAAAATTAATTGGGTGAAAGAAACGAAACTACTTATCTTGATTATCAAGCTATATTGATCTGTGCTTCTTAAGTCGACAACTCAATACAGCTTTATAATCAAGTTAAGTAGTTACGTTTCTTTGACCCAATTAAAATGTAAATCTATCGACTTAAGGAGCACAGATCAATACAGCTTGATAATCAAGTTAAGTAGTTACGTTACTTTGACCCAATTAAAATGTAAATCTATCGACTTAAGAAGCACAGATCAATACAGCTTGATAATATAGTTAAGTAGTTACGTTTCTTTGATCCAATTAAAATGGAAATCCGTCGACTTAAGAAGCACAGATCAAAGAAGCTTCATGATCAAGTTAAGTAGTTACGTTTCTTTGACCTAATTAATTGTCTATACCTACGCCATCTCCTGACCCGGCATTTAATTTACTGAAATCAGTATTTTGTTCAGTAATATGAATTTTTATAGTGTTTTGTCTTTATTTATATTTGTGTTATATTCAGTGGTACATTTGTGGTTATAACATTTATTAAAATATCCTGATGCTGGGAGAGATGGGAGAGATGTCCATTTCTAATCGTCTTTTCACCTGGCTTGCTTCCCGAGGACAACTTGAGCATATTCGTCCTCAGGAAAGCTTCAGATCTTAATTTACAATTTCTGCTGGTTTTACTCTCCACAAGAGTGAATGCTGGGTTGGCATACAGTGTACACAATATCAAATGTCTATATGATAGAAGAAACCAGAAACTCTAACTGAACAGCACAGTGGAAACTCTAAGGTTGGCCACCGAAAACAGAGGCAAAACAATTATGGTAGAAATGGCAACTGAGACACAAAGATACGGCGATGTGACCTTAGAAGGTCAAGCGACATAAATAAGCTCACCTATACCTATATTTGAAATTATATGTGATATTAAATTATAATTAAAATACCACACATTTAAGACATTTTATTACAAATGAAATGCTCATGTATCTTGAATTTTCTGACAATGGCCTCTGCACGTATCTTGTGACACAAAAGTCAATTAAACAAACTAACTATACCATATATTCACACTTTCGAAAAATAGATAAGGTATAGTACACAATTGTGACATTACTTACTCATTATTTTCGTTTTATATGATTGGTTTATGTCGAACATAGGTAAAATGAATAATACGCATATTCACTGGTGGAGATGTCCAAAATACTGTCCATTTACTTGAAGACAGTGCCTCTAATCTGGCATTCTTTTTCACTCTTAAAAGTGTTGCACGTGGAATGTTCTAAATAGTATAGTTGATACTTTGTTTTAACTCATCTGAAAAAAAAAAAAGCCAGTGATTTACATTCTCCCATAGAGACAAAATCAAGGCGTGTGAGGCTTGGTGACCGTGGAGGCCACGCCTGAGGTCCACCTCGTCTAGTCCATTGCACACCGAATATCTCATTTACTTTCTGGCGAACAGTCAGAGCTTAATGTGCCGTTGGAACCACATTTTTAACAGTTGATTCAATGGATACTAGCCATGAACTCCTGTAGAGTGGTGTCCACCAATTCCCCTAATATATACTGGTTTATATTTCCATAAAGTAAATGTGGGCCAACAACCATATCACTAATTATTTCATACCAGACCATACCTTCTGGAGCACCAGGATCATCTGATTCTCATACAAGCTAAACAAAACACTATAAGTAATTGTTGGGTATTGTTTACCATGGCCTATTCCAACTTCTAATGATTCTAATTCTGTTAATCCACAGAAGCTAATGTAGAAAACGGGAAAGACAAGATAATTCTTAGGATATTAAAACGGAATAAGTAAATAAATAAAAGATAAATACTGATAAGTAAACAATACCAACATTTTCTAATAATACATTATACAAAAATGTACTTTAGAAAGAAAGTTGTTTTTTCTATTGGTCAACTGACTTTTGTCACACGTTATAGTTGGTAAATCTTAAGAGATATACAAAATAGTACTACACAAAATTGGATCTTATTAAAGCACACCTTTTATGTCAAATATACTTTTTCGTATATTTAACTATTTCTGACGTATTCCTTGTGATTGAAGTTTTCCAATACTTACACTTTTCTCAAACGTGAACTCCTTATTTGTTGTTTCTCTCCTTACCATTTTCTTCACTTGACCATGAAAAGAGAACTGAATTTCAAAGACATTATATAGAGACTAAGGGTGTCAAAAGAGTTGACTATTGGTTAAGTCAAATGTAATAAAATTATTACAACAAATGATTTTCTTGACTAGCTTTGGTAAAAACAGTTTATTAAAGAGCGGCCCAGGACTTCATGTGAATTTAGATCATAATTTATTAGAAATATACTCCAATTCATTCACACTTTTTAATGTTTCAATGCCTCAATATAAATTCTGGAAAATATTTTATGTGTTTCAAGGGGTATCCGTGTAACAGTTTGAGAACCATCAGAGAGGAGAGACAGATATTAATATCTATCTGTGTTACATCAGGGGAAAAGATTTTGAATGTAGCTCTTCCTAAAATTTTCGAATCGGTTCCCGTTAGTGATTATTCATTCGAAAGGGTTTATTGTATAGATTTGCAATGCAGAGCGGATTTTCAGATTAACCGAATTATGGCGTAAAAATTCTAGTTTAATACTCTCCAATCCCGACTTCGCTCGAATATTTTGCTGCCCCGGGTTTGTTTATTCGCCGAAAATATTTACTACACAGAATTCTGGGTACATGAACGTTTCAATGAACTAACTAAAGGTGGGCAATCGAGTTGACTTTTGTTGTATTATGATAGTATCTACAAGATAAAAATGATTTATTCTTAGAAAAGTATTTTTGTAATACATTTTTACAAACATATACGATATTGATTACTTAATAATTTTATTTTAAAGATTCTAGGAATATAGGAATAGGAGCCTAATTGATTTCTCCTGGAAATTTAACCAAAAGTGCTTGTACAAATTTTGTTCATAATTTTATGCTCCATATACATGCAGTGGTTGGCCTAAAATTATGAACATTTCGAATTCTATATTCTGTACAGGCTGCTTTAATTTTTGGTCGTATTGTGCCAAAGCTTTATAAAATAATTTTCTTTAGTTTCATATATGAAACGACAACTTCGAAGGTGCTAGATTCATTATTTTAGGGCATAAGGAGGCAAAAAGGCAAAGAACCAGTATTTGTTTACTAGTTCTAATATAAAGCAAAAACACTGATTCCGCTTTAACGAAGACTAAAAGCTACACTGCAGAAATTTTAAATCTTTTAATTCGTTATCCACTATCTCAGAAAATGTTTAAGATTTTGAAACCGAAATGTTTACAGAATAGCACGAATGTGTACTCCTTTCATACATTAATTTATTTATCAAGAAATGTAGAAGGACTTTTAATTGTAAAATACTGAAGCTACTGAGCTACTGACAGTTAAGCAAACTAAGCATTAAGTGTGTGAAGTGCCTAAAGTGAGGTATGTTGCTAAAAGTGTTGGAATTTATGAATAATACTTAGAAGAATATGTTTCTAAATTATGACATATTGTTTTATCAAAATTTATCAGGAATTACTTTTTTGTTACAAAAAAAAAAAACGAAAACATCTATGATCTCATTAACATCATGGTATAAATTCACAATAATACTCAGAAGTTGCTTATTTATTTAAAATTGAATTTAATTATCTTATATAATTTCTGAAGCAACGGGTCATTTGTACGAGAAAATATCATTTATAGGGGAAGCTAATCGCAGCAAAATTATAAAAAGGAAACTCGGATATCTTTGTAAAGAAATAAATCTATTGCTTGAGAATATAGAATCTGCCATATTTACCCTAAAAGATGAGCTAAGGTTTATCTGTCTTCTCCAGGAATTTGCTATTCTTTCTTTATTTGATGCAGAATTTAGAACACAAGAATTACAAATGCAGTAGTATTTAACACAAATTTTAAATTTCAAAGGTTGCGTCTATAACGATATAACATTTATCAAATGCAAGAGGAAGGTCCAATTTATAAGACTGTATAAAAGATAAGGGTGTTACCTTTTGCAGTTCTTATTTGTAGTCTCCCTTTAAATTGTTTAATGGCAGAAGAAAACTTAAGTTTCTATTTATTTGCATATTACAATACAATACAATACAACTTGTGCACTATGAAGGATAATATTGCGACTGTGAGGGTTAGTAGATTCGGAAATCTGGTTTGCAGAAATGTTGCTGCAATAAAAAAGACGATAAAATGACAATCAACTTCTTCGAGGCTGCTCGGTGTTTAGCTGCACGAAAACAAATGAAAGAAATCACTGCGGTACACTTCAATCGTCGACTGTCGCAATAACCAGCAAACAATTGCCGTTCCTAACACATTGCGAGTATTTATATCTCCCCAGCCATTGTCTTTAGACATCCGCAGACCTTTCGAGAACTTTAGCGGCAGCAACAATGGGCAGAACGTTCTGGAGCCTCTCTCTGTCTTTTTCTCCCCTGCCAAGCGCCCGGCTCTGGACTGTGGCAGCAGAACAACAATGCCTCACGGTGACAATATATATAGAATCATAGGCTCAATGTCCGACATCAAATCAATAAACCAGGAGCAAATTGAAGCAACAGCTGTATAAAGATATTAAATTAATTACACTTGAGGCAGTGACTAAACTTTTTTTTTACAACTATGAATCTCATATGGGAGATATTTTGTGGGAATCAAGGGTATATAATGAGCGGGGTGGCTATAGTGGGACTCGCGTGCGGTAGTTCCAAGTTTCAATCTGCGGTGATCCACTTATCAGATCAAAGGTTCTTTTTTTTTTGGTATTCCTAAGTGATTACGATTTTCAATCCGGTCTTTCCATGTTGAACTATCGCGGAGGAGCTCTTCGTCGTCGTCGTCGTCGTCGTCGTCGTGCTGTTGGCAGACTGAGATCCTCTTCTTCATGGGTTATGTGAAGTGATATTCGTGTACCTGTTCTAGAAAGGATTTAACCACGTAACGACAGGAATAAGGGTTTTCTAAGATGACGGGTGAAACTTAGGTGGGGGAAAGAAAGGAGGTAGCATTAGCTCCTCAACGGTTGAGAACCCAAGTGCAAGGACCCATTGTGCACCACTGGTGGCAATTAAAATTTAGAAAAAGGAAAACATAATTTTGATTTTCCAGACTAGATCTTGGGTGCTTTAATTTTGAGGTCGGTAGATGTTCCTTAGGGTTACCGGTAGTGCCCGCAAGACATGCGGGGGAGCCTATTTTGCCTCTTACGGCGATCACTGGAACGGTAATCCCCAAGAGACCTAACTAGGGTACAATTAATGGAAATTAATTGTTCTTTCACACTAGCCGTGTGTAGGACGCACTATGAAAGGGTAGGGCCAGAATGAAAATTTAATGCCATAGCCGGGATTTGGACCACGGATCTTCTGGTCTCCGTCCAGCCACTCTAACCATTTGAGCTACTATGGCCAACGTGCCGACATGACATTAAATTCTCCAACTGAGTTGTATTTACTCGAACTATAAAGCCCGAGCCTTAAAATACTTACAGTATAGTAAGTCGCCATTAAGGTAGTTGTCTTATGTGTTTATGAGAACTGCTAGTGGTTTACCGGGGGAAACACGAGTTAGTTGGAGAATTTAGTGTCATGTCGGCACGTTGGCCATAGTAGCTCAAGAGTTAGAGAGGCTGGATGGCAACCAGAAGATCCGTGTTTCAAATCCTGGCTATGGCATTGAATTTTTCATTCTAGCTCTACCCTTTCATTATATTTTGTACTGAAACTAGTACGAATTACGGTATCGAGCACTGAAGTATCATGGAAAATATCGTGTATCAGTTTCGAGAATCGAGTATGGAGAAAAAGTAGTATAGACTCCTTACTTAGTACCATTTATTGATTCCTTTTACTCAATAATATTTAATTAGTTTGAGTAATGATCGGATAGAGCAGTTTCACTTCAAGAAGAAAATTAACTTTTCTATTTTCTTATTTAAACATTATTCCAATAGTCAGCCTATGCAAGTTGACTGAGATTATACATATTACGTACCTACATAGTAGATCTATTTTTGTGACTAACAAACCTATGGTTGAATGTGGTAATCTTCTAAAGTAGGCATACTTTTTTAGAATTCTAGGAAACGTGGCAATGTCAACGTTTAAAAATAAAGCCACCTATCGAGTTTGTCGCAGCTGGCAAATGCCATGTCATCTGCTGTAGAGCCGCATTATGTTACACAGGTGTGACGCTGGCGTCACTGCAACCATATACCCACCACTCTTTTAATTGGAATTCGGGTTACATGGCATTCTCCTCAACTAAAAATAAACTTTAGGAAATCGACCCGGAGGAAACTTGTGGCAAAGCTTCTCATTTCTTGAAGACGTGAGATCAACGTTGCGAAAACTCAGAGACTTTGTTCAATTTTATCTAAATGGCATGTATAGCGCAGGGATATCCGACGTCCTCTTTGTTTTGTTATTTTTGTTCTCCACTGCCCTGCTTACCACAGTAAATAACGGCGTGCTTCGCGGGCCCTTGCTGAAGTTATAAAATTGCTTATTATTTCATAAATTCGGCTCTAGCAACAATCTGGTAAATTAAACTGTGACTCACCCCCTTCGTTCTGTATGAACTATTACAACAAAAAGTAATCCAATCTTAAATTCTGCATCATTTCCCCGGGAAAATTTCACATAAAGACCAATTTCGAAAGACAGATGTTGTGGTTATTAATATTAAAACGATACAGCTAGAATAAATGCAATAAATGAGGAACAGTGGATACAATGTTATACAAAGAGATAGAGGATAAAACTATTACAAAACGTTTAAACGAACGCAATCAGAAACAAAAAAAAAAAAAATAATTAGAGGAAGTTTTGAAAGCAGCAAAGAATAGAAAAGCCTCAGGAAGTGATAATATTAATACGAAATTATAGAAAAATGAAGAAAAGAAATTAAAAAGTAGACTAGTACAACTCTTTAGACTAATTGGGAGTGTTGGCAGGATCCCAAATAAGTGGTGTAATGCCAAAATTATGAATTGGTTTAAAATGGAAACAAAAATTAAAGTGTAAATTACAGAAGAACCTCTCTCCTAATTACAGCATACTGTGACTTTGTGGGTTCGTGAAATTAAAAGTCCAATTGCACAAGCTCAAAATGTTCTTTATTTCCACCGAATTACAGTTGGAACACTTGCCGATTACATAGAATTACGTAGCGCACACAATTACAATCCACAAGTTCGTCTGTCACAGGTCCACTCCACACTCACAATTACGTACAACTCCTCTGATACACGTTCACAGTCTTCCAGTCCGTTCGCTAGCAGCGCACTCATGGCTGCTCGCCAAGAACTCAACTCTCTTCCAGCCCGGCGCGTCGCTTATATAAGACCAACTGCCCTATCTAGAAGGTTCCGGATTAGATGAAATCTCCCGACTGTTACAGACGTCAGGGGGAGGGAAAAGAGGCGACCAGCGAGCAGCGACACCCTCCCAACCATCCCTCAGTTAGTGACACGAGATAAATGGGTAGGCGTTGCGTAAATGCCTCCCGTCCCCCCTCAGCCGTCAGTTGGTCGTGCCTTCCGATAATTGGGCGACACTGCTCCCTCCTCATAGCTGGTCGTCCCGAACAGCACCATTGTAGCGGGCCAGGCGATCCAGGTGTACCACCAACGTCTTTCCTCGGGGCACCTTCTGGATGCGGTAGACCACGTCGTTAATCCTCTTCACCACCCGGTATGGTCCTTGCCATGGCTGCTGAAGCTTCGGGCAGCGTCCCTTAGTCCGGGTAGGGCGGTACAACCAGACCAGGTCACCTTGCTGGAACCCTTGGCTGTTGGCTTGCCTGTCGTATCGGGTCTTCATGCGTTCGCTCGGCTTCTGGATGTTCTGGTGAGCCATCTCGTGCATGTCGTGGAGGTGGTCCATCAGGTTCTCCACATACTCGGTCGCTGGCTGTTTCGCCTCCGGAGGACTTCCAAAAGCCAGGTCACAAGGGAGGCGTAAATCTCGGCCGAACATTAAGCTGGCTGGTGTCATCCCAGTTGTGTCGTGTGTAGACGAGCGGTAGGCCAGCAAGAACAGTGGCACCTTGACGTCCCAGTCTCGCTGATGGCTGGCCACAACCTTCCTCTAAGGTCTTGATGTACCTTTTGACCATGCCATTCGACTGGGGATGTAGAGGTGTTGTGCGGGTCTTGTTAACCCCAAGTATTTCTAGTGTCTCCTTCATCAGGTTGGACTTAAAATTGGTGCCCTGGTCGCTGTGGAGCTCCAACGGCACCCCAAATCGGCAGAACACTTGCTCCACGAGGCAGTCTGTGATTGTCTTTGCCTCTTGGTTCGGGATGGCATAATACAAACTAAATTCAGCAACTTAAAATTTTTTTCTGTGTAATAGATACTCAATAAGCAAAAGAACAGAAGCCTTAGAAAGGGCAGGTCAAATATTGATGCCATTTTTTACCATAAACCAATTTTAGAGAAGAGAAGTGAATATAATTCAGAAACTTGTCTATTGGTTTTAGATTTTATTAAGCCATATGATGAAGTACAACGTGGAAAAGTCGTGGAGAGATATGGTAGAAGAGTATAAAGTACCATACAACGTATGTCATGCCATTAAGTATTTATGTTCTAAAACAATTTTAAGTTTTAAGGATACAGGTACAGAAGTTAATAGAAGATGTAGACAGGGACTATAGCCTTTTGGTTTACAATATATAAAATAAAAAAAGAATGGAGAGAAAAATTTAAACCAAAAGACATAACTGTAAACAACTTGAATAAAACACAGCATTTTGCAGATCAATTACTAAGTTGAATGAAATTGGAAAAACAGTACAATATGAGAATCTCTGAAAGGAAACCTAAATCCATGGCAAAGATAGGGAATGAGCAAATAAGGGTCAAAATAGCCGACGGGGAAATTATAGAACAAGTTTCATCATTCAGGTGGTTAGGGTAAAGGATATCAATTATGAACTCCAAGATAGATGTTGAAGAGAATATTGAAACATGCAATAGATTAAATGGATGCATAAAACGACATTTTGGCAAAATGAGGACAGATAGACTGCACAATATAATACCTAAACCAGCGCTCATGTACTTTTGTTAAACGTGGACATTAAGAACCAGAGTCAAGTCAAGATTGGAAGCAGCTCAAATGAGATGTTTATAACCGTTGTTGGGAATAACTAGAAGGGATAGGATTGGGAACACTTTAATAAGAGAACATTTAATGAGTGAAAAGATTACTAAAGAAATTCAGAGTTATCGAAAACGATGGAAAATACATGTTCTCCGAATACCCCTTTCAAGATATCCCCTGCAAGCCTTATTTTATGACCCTTCAGGAAGACGAAGTATTAGAAGACAACGAAGAGATGGAGCGACCAGATTTATTAGCTTCGGAACAGATCGGAAGGGCTAAACCTCGTGAGGAAGAAGAATAAGATTATTAAATGTTACGGTGAAGAAAAAAACTGATTGATGTGTTACATTCATGTGTCCTTCTGTTGTCACTGTTGTACAAAGCTGGTCTTTAAAACTTTTATTCTCTTATAGAAACGTGTAGTGTTTAACGCCCGCTTTTACAACATACGGCACCGCAGGCGGTGACACTGATGATACATGAGATGAAGAGGGAGCACAGGTGGAAGGAGATGGCGGGGGAAACCGAAGGTCCCGGAGAAAACCCGCCCCAGCGCCGTGTTTTCCACCACAAATCTCACTTTGCGGTCGCCTGGGATCGAACCCGGACCGCCTTGGTGAGAGCCAAGCGGACTAACCACTGAGCCTCGGCGCGGCTTCTCTTATACATTTTACACTAATGAGATTAAAAGGGCTTTATTAATCAAGGCTTCGCGGGTGATCAGCTGTGTCAGGATTATAAATGTCGACCCATCGTAGACTCCATGGTCTTCTTCAGGATCTGATCACCCACGAAGCCTTGATTTAATAACGCTCGCCGGGAAAGCTTCAAGTCTTATATTAAAAGGGCTTTATTACATATGCCTTTATAGGTGCAGAGGGAGTAGGGGAATTCAGTACCTTAACGGGGTTCGGAATGTTCTGTATTTGCCTATATTTAAGTTTACCTTTTCTGATAAACCATATGGAGTACAGAGTTGAAGTTTCTACCTCTTAATATTGAATACGTTATAATTTTAACAGAAGGATTTATCTGGAATTTATTTTTTATTTAAGAACTATATTTTTAATAAATTACCTACAAAACTAATTAAAATTATGAACTACTTCTTTTTTATATTTGAGAGAAAATTAAGATAGAAAAAATTCCCACGTCAAAAGCAGTAAGCACATATAATGAACATGTGGTATAAAAAGATTCACGTATATGAGAGCTGAGAAACAGATAAACAAGTATGTATGGGAAAATAAAGTTGGATACTTTTATTCATCCCTCACTATTTGTAGTGCTTTCTGAATTCTCCTACTTTTCATGGAGTCTTGTAACCTTCTCTCTGCTCTGTTGGTTGACTATCATTTTTTAAAATTACTTCATTCATCTTTTCGGCTCTGATGGTTCTAATAAGATCCAGAGTTTTGATTGCCAATACGCTGTACAATCCTATCTTCATTCCCAGGCTATTGAACACTAATTGTTTTACTTTGTACTCCCAAGTGTAGTGCGTCCATCCTAATGAACATGTTGTCCATATAACATGACTGAGAGATTCCACCATACAGGCATGATTTTAGAGTTTATGGTTAAACAAATACTAAAAAATTGGTTTCATACACTCCATGCAAGCTAAAGGGAGATGAAAATGCTTGTGGTGTTCATATTGTTTGCTCTCAGCCTTCGCCTTCAAACATTTGCACCTGTAACATCACATAACGCACGCTGCGTATTGCCATCAGTTGAAACTAGATCAAAGGAAGTTCCCAGACTGTTTTCTTCATTTGTTTGAGAATCTACTATATTCCTTCTAATGGCCAGTCATAATAGGTCTGAATATAAGCAGTACTGCTATCAGTAACAAGATTGGCTCCTCCTAACAGTTTGCAATCGCTGGGAACTTTCTATCGTAGTTTTAATTTAAAAGTTTTTACAATTGTCCCTAGTCTCTTTTGTAAATGTGCTATGCGTTCCAGTTCCTCTATAATTACACCATCACCATAAAAGATTTTCTGCTAAGACTATCTTTTAGGATTTAATGCCTCCATCTCCTAAGTAACGCACGTATCTGATGTGCTCCGCCAGGAAAGTTTAAAAAGTCCTTTACACTCCTCAACTTTGATTCTTCCACTGACTCCATTAAAATTGGCAATAAAATGTTTTCTCAAGGACCTTTGTTAGCTTATATTTGTAGCTGCAGGATTTGCTTTCTATAACAGGTCCCAATCTTACCTATCTTTATATAATAATATAATTATTTTACGAAATATTTATGACTTCCTATAGGATGCAATATTGTAACTGAATTCTGAATCAATAACATAGTTTTTCGATACGTAAAGTAAAGAAGATCCATGCTGAGGTTTAGGGAGATTAATAATACCACACAAAATATATTTTGCAGTTTGGCATTTACCTATCGCTTTCCGTCCATACCAAAACACATACTAAGGTGATGCACATTATTGTCGTACCTTCACAGTAAGATTTTTATACCTCTGAATTTACATATTTTTCACAATTTTGCAGGTAATGTCATTTAATTTGCCAACCAACACATTTTTTATTAATATGCTAACTGAAGCCAGGTACTTTTTAGAAGCATATGTAGATTACTGCAATAGGTAAGAGAGAGAAGGGTTAGCATTGATGAGATCAGGAATAATATTTCTAAGAGGAATAAGAGGTACGGAAAAGTGAATTTGTGAATTTTGTGGGGGGAAAAGAAAGCATAGAACATTATGTAACAGAATGCGAGGAGGTTGCAATATGGAGAAAAAAATTTTGGGAAGAAAAATGGGAGAAAGTAGAGAAGAGGATATAAAAAGGATAAAAAGTAGCTATAAAAATGTTAACGGGCAGGGAGGAAAAGAAGGTAAGAAGTATTGATGAGCTCTTGCAGAAAGTAAAAGAAAAATGGGCCAGAAATGTAAAAAATGTAAGAAAGGAAGAGGAGATGGAAGAATGGGACTAATTAAGTAATCAGGGAGGTATGGAGGTTAAGAGCTACCTGGCAGAGCAAAAGACCAGGGTGTCATGCAAGCCAAGGTAGCAATAAGGTAACGACAAATAAATGTAGTCAAAAGTTGTAAATTGTAAAATTTTGGAATATGCACAATAAATATATCATATCATATCAACTACTCAGTTCATTTTCTAATGATAATATATTAATTCATAATTAAAATCCATACCTTCATTTTCTATCATTTTTCATAAGTTATAATGCAGAATTTATCCATTTGCGAGAACCAACTATGCAGATCTACATTGTTTATATTAATTTCTCTTGGCTTACCGAGGAAATGTTGAATGTTCTCGTACTTCTAGGAACATGACAAAACAATATGCTACTTCACAACCAAACATGTCAGTCTAGACGGCCCAGTTGATTAAGGGCTGCCCTAGCCATCCCAAAGTTGTGGGTTCAAAGTATTCCAAGACAGACTAAATATGCATAAAAGTGACAGCCCCATGTCAGTAGATTTATTGACATCAAGGAGAACTGCGGCACGAAATTCTTACATAGCGGGGCGCTGATACGATATCGGCAATTGAAAACTTAATTAATTAACTAATTATTCTGTTTACAATGAAATATAAACAACTGGCAGGCATGCTGATGCAGGCAGGGCAACGCAAGAATTTTCCAAAGAGAAATAAACATTTCTGAAATATCAAATAATCCTGCCGAAATCTGTCATAGAAAAAAATGTGAGTACGTTTGCATGTCACACTTTTTATGTCAATTTGATGTCACTTTGATACTTTGAGAGTTTTAAAACGTGTTAAAAGTGAAAATGGTATACTGCACTATATTTTAAATATAAAATGTTACATATATATAAATTTAATTGAAGGATTTTTCCGCAGGCTACTTTTAGAAAATTCAAGATATGCTTTTAATTAGCCATGAAAATGTCTCAATTATATGATATTTTAATCTAAAAAGTTAAGAACCATTTTTAATGAAAGCAAACTTTTCGAAAACTGTTCTAAGCAAATGTATTTGGGATGGGGAGATTTTCTTAAAATCATGTCACGTCTTTCAAGACGGTGCACTTAAATACTAAGTTTAGCGTTTAGTAACTTTTCGTTTCTGTGCTATGCAATTCGGACACACACAGGCACAAACATAATATGAACTAAAAAGTTCTTATTATTTTAGTTAATTGATGGGAATTAATCATTTTTTCACACTAGCCGTATATAGGCTAAGGTATTTTATAGAGTCAACATGAAAAATTCAATGCCACGGCCGAGATTTGAACCACGGATCTCCCGGTGTCCGTCCAGTCGCTCTAAACGATTGAGCTACCATGGGCAACTTGCCGTCATGACATTAAATTCTCCATTTGATTCATATATTTCCCCGGTAGACCACTAGAGGCTCTCGCATTCGAGATACACTGTTTGTGGCGACTTACTATCGTAAGTGCCTACTTGAGTCCCAGGCTTCATCATTTAACTCTTATTATTTTAGTTAACTGATGGAAGAAAGTTGGCCTGAGACGCTCAGTTACTGATGTCAACGTCCTGTTGTCAACTATCCTTGAGTGCCTGTTTCTCATGGCAATTGGCTTCCTATTCGTGACGTCAGCCAGTAGACTTCTGCGATCGTCGTGATAGTATCTACGTTTAACTCCCCATACTCTGAGTACATTCAGTAAGTACTCATGTTCTGTGTTTCTTTAATCTTTAAGATATGATATAAAGCTAATTTTTGTATTTGAGGACTTAAAGATATCAGATATTGGGAACGTGTAGTTACAAATCTTCGCTTTGTAGTATATTAGGTATGCTCATGATCTGATCTGTAAGTCGTTTGCTGAACTTGCTTACGTTGTAAGCAAACGTAGTATTGGGTTAAAGCAAAAACGCGGGTTTTCATTTATATTCAATTTTGACAGCATTTAAAGCCACACGAGATAATTAAATAGATAATTTATAGAAAAATTTGGACCAATAAACTAACAACTTCATTGGCATATAGAAGCTAATTAGTCAGTTCCCATACAGAGAAAGTAATGCACAGCTGTTTTGAGGTTATGGCTTCATTTGTGCCTGCTGCATGTTGCATGTGAAATATAATATATAGTTATAGTATTTCCATTGTTAAAGATTAATTTCCAACCTGCCATTGTATTCGTCATCAGATGTGACTTCTACCTTCGCTTGCCTAACATCATTATTTGTATGACTGGTAAATACCTTTTAGTGATATTTTACTGCGAACTTATTAAAAATGGGACATATTTGAATATGCTTTGCTTTTTGGATAATATTTGATTAAATATGGCTTTCTTTCAAAACCTGTCATTTCTGGAGAAACTTAGTTTACAAATATTCTTTACAAAGTAAAATTACTATTTCATTGTGAAAAAAAATATTTTTAAATTCAATAAAATTTCAGTTTTAAATATTTAAGCTTGCTTATTAAGTTCAATTCTACAACCTTCCATTGTGGAACATATTTTTACAAATTACAGTAGTACAATTTACAAGGATTTTAAACCTTATGAAACAGCCCTCTGGAGTCTATTTATGTGTATGGTGCGAAAGGTGGAAGTGTTAATAGCAGGAATACGTGTACTACGAGATTTATTTCTGTCTTTGGTACAGCGTTCGGAAAGAGGATACACTGCTTCCTGTGATGCTTGTGTTGCGGCGGTCAACTCCCCAGGAGAAATCTGCACGTGCTCATTTCCGTTAAGGGTTAGGAAATACAAGCATCCCAGAGGGAGCAGAGCCTGCCATTCCCGATGTTTACATGCCTGGTAACTAATCATACAGGATACGATTCGAGACTCTGATAGGATCAAATGCCTTCCGTATAAACTCATTTCTGATAGATCGAATGATCCACCATAAATAGAGGAACTGATACCGTACCGTAGGATCATAGAATTTCTATTTTAAGTTAAAATTTGTGAAAGGCGTATCACCTACTCTAAAATATACATTTAACCTCTCTGGTCAGTATACATTAAAAAGCTGTTTCCTCGTATATGCACTTAAATACACGAGTATTTAGTATTCAAATTTGTGATAGCTTAACGTTACCTATGTGACTTTAAAAAATCAACAGTTCTATTTGGTTGATTTCTAATGCACAATATTTAAATCTGTAATAGTAGCAAGCATACCGACATTTTGTGCAAAATGCTCCAATTTTTTGTTATTTTTAAAATTGTTCAACACGATGTAATTATTGTTTTTGAAATGTTATATTTTGTAAGCATAATTTATAACAGTGTTTCAAAAATTGTATAAATATATTCTTTTTAATTAAATGACTTCAAGTATGTTAGAAAAAAGGTACTCCATTTTCTTTTACTACTATTTTCTAACGTGTATGAACTTTTATCGTTACTTTATTTTACATATTGATCATCGAGAGTAATTTGAAGATGGATATGTGCTGAAAAATAAAAACACGAAGTTTAAATGGACACACCCACATAGAACTGTCATTTAGAAGGTCACTGATGTGTTTTTAAGAACCAATGGTTATAGCAGTTACATATAAGGTTCATGTTGCATAGCTAAGCAAAATTACTTTTTACCATTTTTTGACAATTTTTAAAGAACTGATATCTTTAAAACAATAAGTCGATTTGGTGGTACATATTGTAATAAACATAAATGAGGCTTTAATAAGTCGAATTTAAGCGGAATATATTCCTTATGTTCTGTAACTTTTAGCTAAACTATTTTTGATTACACCAACTCAGCTGTAGTCGATTACCTCTCTCATTCCGCACAGCGGACCTTCATGGAATCAGTTGATGTTCCCTGACCTAGGATTGTCTATGACTTCGTCTAACGTAAAAGCTTCGAGGGGTTCCGGTCTTTTCAAAAGTCATCTATATAGTGTGTGGCTCAAGCCAAAAATCATTAGAAGAGGTAAGCAACATCAAAACATCATTCTTTCACACAATGATGCACAAATCCTAAACGAATGCTGCCAAAATGTTAGGCAGTTTGCACTGTCTCTGTTTAATGAGCTGACCAGAACGGTAGCCAACATGTTGGCAGCACGTCACATCAAAGTCATTTATTTCTAAGACAACGACATCATATTTCAACGTTCTTGTCCTCTTTTGTTTGAAGTTCATTTTGAAGGCAGCATCAGTTCAAGGTTTGCGACGAAGACGTCGGGTAAGGAGACCTTGCCAAAACATGTGATCTCCAAGAAGCAGACTGAGGAAATGCTGGCATTCTTACAGACGCCGTAATTTATAAATACCAGGGGCGTCGGGTTCTCTTCTCTCTCTTTCAACTATTCATTGTGTTCCATTCTGACAGCTGATGGTTGCCAATTACAACCGCGAACTGTTAGCTTGTTGTTAAATATAGTGTGGCAAAGTGGCAGACTGGCCAACACCAAACCTTTCCGCTCTCAGTGACGAATTGGTCAAAATAAAGCTACTGCTACATAAAAAAATATGACGCGTATATGAAAATAGTCCTTACCTTTATAAAATATTTTTATGGTAAAGATTGGTCAAGATTTCATGATTTTACATTTTTGCAGTAAGCAAACAGCGACTACGTTCCTACGGATAAAAGCAGAATAGGAAGACCAAGGAGGAGATGGATTAATTAATTGATTAATTGAATGGATTGATTAATTGGGATGGGTTGGATCCAGGATCCAAAACGTTGATGATGATGATGATGATGATGATGCTGAAGCTGATGATGATGCATAACTAAAATACGGACGGCACAACAGATTCATTCTTGTTACCTGAAGAACAACATGGGTATCTGTGCGGCAAGGCACTGATTCGGTTCCCAAGGATCTATGAAGCTGAATGTACTCCATTCAAAACCTTCTAGCATAAGAGACAGTCCATTTCGGGCACGGGATTGATACTGGGTGTCTGATTTCATAGTCAGCAATGACATCACACAGAGAAGGTATAAATTTTATTATCATCTATATAGCGTTAAACCAATATTTTTTTCTCGTCTTTTTATCACACGAGAGATTGAATAAGTTATTTAATTTAAAATTGACACGGAATTCTAGACCAGGGGATACCAACTGAATGCACAATGATGCATACTGCAATTTACCCAGTGCATGTATGGGTCCTTCAAACCTCATATGAGCAGAAAAGATGGAATTTGCCACGATAAAATAACCAACTTCTTGGTTCGGGATAGAGAATTCTTAGCCTCAAGGATTTTATATAAAAACAAAATACACTCCTTTATTTTTAGGTTTAACGTCTTTAAACCATCTAGGTAATATCGGACGATGATGCTCAATGAGCCCAGTGTAGTACATAGAGCTTGAAGTTGCCCAACATTCTTCTTTCAGGATAAGGGAAAAGCCCAAATATTCATATAACTCACACTGGCCTAGATTTGAACTCGCGACTTCTTGAATGAGGCAGACACGCTACCACCTACGCTACAGAGACAACACACGCTTGTTTTACACAGATATGTTGATCACACACTGATGATATTCCATTCTTGTTTTTGAAGTCACTGCAGAACTACCATGCTTAGACTTCTCCTGCTTTAAGGAAGCTCACCAATGCACAAGTTTAAAGATTATTACGAAATATAGAGGCTTTTAGCCTTCCATTGTATAAATCAGAAGGTCACAGTGTTTATTTAAATTTTAATTTACATACCCCAAAGTTAAGTCATATCGGACGATGAAAGAAATGGGTGAAATGATCAAATGAGCTCAGGGTGATGTTATCCAGATAACTCACCCTGACCAAGATTCGAACTAGGAACCTGAGGCAGAAACACCACTACTACCGCTACAGCGGGGGTTATTACCCTGTTTAGCTTGTTTCTGCTGCAACACAATTATTTACTATCTCCAAAGTTTGATACTATACTTCTGTTACGTGCTGACACTTTGATCACTGCGATGCTATCGTTTAACTCGGAGAAGCAACGAACTATTTCAAAACAAATGACAGAGCATTAACAAGGACGTTTTCCGTTCCCCGCCATTTACATGGAACGAAATCAGCCATTTACAGCGAGACAAAATAAAGCAACAGCGTATTTATTATCCGCTACCAATGCTTAAAGAAACAAATGACTGTCAGTAAACGAGCCAGTACGGCGCTGAGACTAGGGGAAGTGTGTATAATGGCGTGGCGGCTGAAGTACACATTGCATTTTATGATCCCTACTTTCGCTCATATTAACATTGACACATCGTTGCTGGTAGTGTTTGAGGGAAACACACAATTAAGAGGCACTACGAAACGCTCCTAAAAACAATAAAACATGTCACGGTGTCAATAATACCGCCCTATTCGTGCCCGATAAATCCCTGTCCTGTAAATTGGGCCATGCTTCAGCTGTCTATGTATCCGAAGCTAAACAACGTTTTGTATGGCTGTCAAAATACCCATGCTGTTTGCATCATACGTCATATGATTTCACTCCAGACGTGGTTTAAATGTTTCAAAACGGGTTTTAATGGTTCTTGTTTCTGATTAGACTCAAGCGATATGACAGACAGCAAAAATGAAACAATACCTATTCGGCTGGAATGATAAAGTGCTCGTTAACTTCACCATAATTTGCGAAAATCAGTTCTTTTCCTATAGCTCTGCATGGTATGAAGAATGTATTTACTTATTTAAATGTATCACGATGAAAAGTAATTTTTCACATTGCTTTACATTTTAACATAGAACTTTCTCAAGTGCACTATCAGATATTTAGTTGTTTTTCAACTATTTACCTGTAGCAAGCAAAGAGTATACTAGTCCACCGAAATACGAGGTTTTTACAGACAATACTGCTTTAAGGTCCCTGAATAAAAATAAACTTTTTAAAACAATGTGTTACATTCATGGGACTTTCCCAAACAATTCATCAACAAACTATTCTTACAAAGATCTACTTTTGTATCTACTTTATATTAATTTGACCAAGCCGCGTTACAATTCTCCTACTTGCCCTCTATACTACCGTGGGTTGAATACCTTTAATGGTAGGCAAACCGAAGAACAAAACTAGGTGTCATCTCCATTAGTATTTATAATCTAGTTACACATTCGCAGAAAATATGTTTTTACTGCATATTATTAAAACAATACATTAAGTTTAACCAATAGTGCAATCTTTTAAAGCTCATCACTTTGAAATTCCGTCCTGTTTGCATGGCCAGAAGAAAAAAGATGAATAACGACTTCCAGTTTCTGATAACCGTATGTTTCAATTGAAACCAAGTATCTTCGATATGATTATAACCTGCACAATAAATTTGACATAAATTGTTGAAAAGAAATACAATTTTTGTGTACTAAGATTTTGTATATTCCTTAGCATATACCAGTAAAATAAACTCATTCAGGTTGAAGAGGGTTTCAGAGGATATTTCTAGAAAATTCAAGATATACATTTAACTAAAAATAAAAAAATATTAGAGGCATTTTTGAGAAAATCTGAAATTTCGTTGAAAAATTGTCGTCGCTTACTTGGAGGATACTGAACTCAAATACGAGTAGGTACAAGTTTGGGATACGATCAACATTTCGCTTTTGAATTGTGCTGTTTCACAATGGACACGGACCTCTTTTAAAATACCTCTTTTTATTCAGAAGGCCTCAAAAGAGGTGACATTTTGGTTGAATATCCCCACTTATGTGTAATAAAGAAAGTAAAATATGTATGTAAATATCTTTAAAGCTTCATTAAGCATTTGCAAGAAGATTCTTTGTTGTTACTTTTAATATTCAAATATTTAATAGATTTTTTTTCAGATGCCAAGTAGCTATTCGTTTTCTCGTGATTAGCAATTTCTTTTTCTTTGTAAGTTACGTCCTCCAACATTTAGTCATATCGGACGATGAATGAAATGGGTGAAATGATGCTCAATGCGTCCGTGGAGCTTGGAGTTACCTGATATTCGTCTATCAGGATAAGGGAAAACTCCGGAAAAACCTTATCCAGGTAACTCACCCTGACGGATTCGAACTCGGGACCTCTTGAACGTGAGGCAGACACGCTACCATCCACGCCACCGAGGCGGGCTCGTGATTAACAAAGCAGTGTTTCAAACCCATTCCAGAACGACCGGCTGTTTAAATATTTGACCATCGCTTCAGCCTCTTACATTTACGTCTTGCATCTAATGTATAACTTTCTACAAAAGGTCTACATTGATTAACAAAATGTAGATAGAAGAATTAACTTTATAAGAATAGTTTGTTAAACAGGTGATACATACAGTCATATAAATGTAATCACTAGTGCTTCGTGAGGTTCTCCTTTCTATCATAGCACAAGCTCCCGCTCTTCTTTGCCTTTTGTTGTTTTTCATAACAAAGAATAGACATTCTTAAGGCATTAGCTTCAGTTTAATTGCATTCAAACTATCACTGATACAAGGAATGTACGCATTAGCAACAGTACGTGTGATGTGCTTTTATGATCACAGCATATGATGGGACTGATTTTTTAACTAAACGTTACACCATTAACTCTGGTAATAGTTAAAGAATTTCCTTTCTTCCTAGTTTTGATGCTTGGAGGTTCCTACGCCTGATCATAGGACTATCTCATAGAATAGTCTGCCCAAAATGGCAGACTACTACAATGTCCTTTACCTAAAACGATGCTAAATTTGACAGAAAATGGAACGTACAAATATCGTGTACACTTGATTCAGTCACGACAACGCTTTCTCCAGTGCCGAGCTGTATTGTACGCTGCAGACAGATTCCACTCCGAATAACCTTGTTTAGAGCTTCTACATCGTGTGGCCTCAAGAATTTAAACTGGTCACACAAACATTGTCTAGCTTTTCAGCATTTCTTCGATCACATGGACCTAATTGAAATATTTTTGGTGTACTCGCTCCCGAATCAGTCTTAAGGGTATGTATGAGTGGAATGTTATGAACATTTTTTTTTTAAAAAATTACCTCTTCCTGTTTTTAGTTTACAAACCAATGTAAGCTTTTCTGAATCCAAAGAATGCTTAGATAGCATCCGCAAGCCATTTTTAAATGCTCTAATCTAGTTTGTAAGTTACGTGAATGTTAGTTTTAGATATGAATTCTAATTCCTTTATGAGTGAGTGTGTGGTGTTTTAGGGCTCGTCGACAACAAGGTCATCTGGGCCTTCTAATTCCTTTATCCTTGTTTTCTCGACATTGAACATTTCAGCATTTGTCATCATTTAAGATGCTCCTTGCATAGCAAATTTAACGTCAGACTAAAGAAACTTGCTACACACGTTCATAGAGACAAAGCGAATAGAAAATGCTCTGGGTTTTACTTTTAGATGCATTTAAGCAGATTTTCTGTATTTCAAAACACAAAAAATGTCAAATTTTGTGCAAACATATTCATAGCTTTAACGATTTATGGAGCCTAAAGTTGTTGATACACAGAGAAACCTAAGGGAAATTAAAAACGTGGATGTATTGGGAACCTGTTGTTAAAATATTAGACCAAAATTTAGGTTATTTTGCTGCAAGAGTCTTTTTAGGTAACGTAACCAAAACTAAATACATAAATTTGAGCATATTTTCCAAACTACCAACGTGAAATTGACAAAATTTGGACTGTGTTATATTTGCACTAAGTTACATCTGTGGTATAAATCTTAAAAAGCTAGTGTTATTAGTTGAGGATTTCTAATTTTCAGTCTTAGGTATCCTTAAATAGTTTAATTTATTTATGTACTCGTATAATTTAGGATTGTCAAACTGAAGATATAAATTAAATCCACAATCTAATAAATAAATGCATGGTATGTATTACTGTATTAGCTAAGTATAACTCTAAGCCCCAAACGTGTTTTTGAAATCAATACGGCTTGTAGAGATATGTAGGTTCAGCAGGAAACAGACCCTTTTAGCAGGACAATGGAAGAAACTCCCCTTAAGCGACGCATGGCGCCAAGTTGTCGCGGGTAAAACTTATTTTGTACGTAAAAATACTTGCTTCAATGTACACTAGTATTATTTGGGAAGCATCGTTTTGGGACTTAACTTATTTTGTTATTGTATTCATTCACACAAGAAAATTTGTTTCAGATTCAGAAAAACAAAGATAAGTGGAGAGCTTCTGTAATGTTTACGAATCAAATACTAAAAAGCTGCATTATAAACACATTAAAAGAGAAGTGTTATAAAAACTATGTTGTGTGACTTATTGAGAGAATCTGACATACAGCAAAATCTTGCAATCACAAGTAAGATTGTTCATGATATCGAAATCCGCAGAGAGGACAATAAACTCTCTGCCCACCACATGAGGGAGGCGGAGAATGGAGAGAGGAGCTCGAACTGCTTATGTGCTCTGGTAGTGGATCTGTTTACTACGAAATGTGTATATGAGAGCGCGTATAAGTCACCATGCTGTCAGATCTAATGCCCGTTTCAGTAACTGCAGTGATAAATATTACGCATTAGGAAGTTATGTGACAACACTGTGATCCATATCATATCTGGAAGAGGAGCATAGTCAGAGAAAATATGATTACGTTACATATTCCTCAGACTTGCCTTCTTGTGTTGGGCAGGCACTAATAGCAGTTTTGAAACATCAGGTACCTGATGTGTACTCGATGATAAATCAATTTCATCGCGAAAAGCTCGCCAGTTAGGCCGCCAAAGAGAACATATTCTTGTGTGGTTGGATCATTTCAAAGAAAAGAACAAGAGAGGAGATAAAATGTGCGTGTTGATAAAGTTATTTAGCCATAAACGGGTCTTTATTGAACTTTGGGGTATCACGACCTCATATAATTTACTCACTACTCACCCACGCACCTCTTTAACTCTCTTTCCTTCCCTTGCAGATGGCAGTTCTGGCACAAAATATATGGAATTTTTGTCTCATTGCTGATGTCTTAGTTTTCTTCTCTAAATTACTTATGAAAGAATATTATGGTGGTATTAATCTCATTTCTGCACCTCCAGTTCTTCATTTATGCTACGCTATTATTCTCCGTACTTTGTAACTATATAATAGTAATGTTGGTTGTAAAACTAACTACCTTTTAATATTTTAAGACTGCATCAAGTACCTATTGTTTTCATTATGCACAAATGTTGTTGCAATTTGGCAAGTCTTATATAGATGTCCTTTGTTTGCAGAAAAACTGCAGACAAATAATTAAAGTTGTTTTAACATCAATTTTGTTGCTTTCATTAATTATAGTGACGTAAAATATAACAAAACACAGTCAAGTATTAATTAAAACAATAAGAAGTTTAATAGAATATATTACGAATGCATATGTGACTGATTCAGACACTCTTAAAATATTAATAAGTACTTAGAAGGTAAGGAATTAACCAACAGTTCCAAGCGTCAGAGCGGGTTCGATTCTCGGTATCGGCTTGGGAATTTCTCCCGTTAGGAGACTTGATCTAGGATATACTCAGTTGGATTCAGTATAGATCTCCAAGGGGCCAACTAAGGAGTTATTTGATTGAGAAGTTGCAGCTCCTGGTTGCAAAGCTTTCATATGTAATCCAGGAGAGACCGGAGCACTAAGCACGACACATTCTTCAGTACTGCACACCACTCTTGACGCAGAAGTGGGGGGAGCGGTAAACCCTGGACCGGAGAGGGCTATTGCGTCTTGATTAGTTAGTATAAAAATCACATGAAAACTTTTTGTTTAAATGTTTTAAGCATTGTGTTTCATGTCCTTATAAAAACAGGGCCAACTATTAAAGGTACCTCAAAAATGAACCTCAATTTCGCTGAAATGTTTATTAGTATAACAGAATCTCGTAATACGGTATAAATCAGGCTCCGCCAACTGACATACACGGTGTGCCTATATAGTTCGCACGGTGCCGGCGTGCCTGGTCATTGCTGGCGAGTGCAATCACTACCTCGCGCAATGGCGTTCCGTAGTCTGTACTTACGTTACCATTAAATAATTATGTAATTATGGACATGTTAGTAGTGAAGGAACAATCCAAAAACTATATCATACGTGGTTTATTATCTCTGTAGTACTTGTTATTAAATTATATATAAAACAACCCAATACCAGTAAGATTATTATAGCCTTCAATCCTATACAACCAAATGATGGCATATAAAACAATATTTTTAATTATACAAACGAAACAGTACTTTGTGGAAATTATAACAATTTTGATCCCGAGACAATTGAAAAAATACGAAATAACAAAATAATATTTACTATATAGTGATAACATTACACAGAATACTTCATACTAAACACATGTACACGTTTCAATTAAGAATTTGATACACTCAGTTTTCGGTAGACACTCTTGTCTTCTGACATCTTGGTTTTCACAATATTAGCCACATTTGGAGACAAAAAAACAACTCTGGGCCCTTAATGCACACTTCAAGTTATGGTCACTGATGTTGACTCTCTGAGGGTTTTTAATGCATTTCATAGCTGAAAATAAGGAATCACATACATAGGTCGAACCAAACACTGCAATCATAGATGTCGCACGCCTGTGTAACTGAGGGAATCTTGATTTGGGAAATCTCCTGTAGAAATCTAGCAAACTTCTTCTGTTTCTGTAACTGTCAGCTAACTCAGTGTCACATATCAAGGTGATACCTGTTGTTGTGCCTTTTATTGGCACCAGATCTAGCATTTCTTCCACAACTTCCAAATGTTCATCTACTCCACGAATAAAAATACGTAACTGAGCCATAGTTGACAAGTCAGTGCTCTCATCAATGGCAACAGACAATGCAACAAATTCTCTTGCGTTTTCAATAAGTTATGCCTAAATGTTTTCCACCAGATCTTGAATTCTGCGTGAAATAGTATGAGGTGAGACTGACACTCTTGAACTGGTGATCACTGACAGGAGTAAATTTACTTGCAGGTATAAGCATACATCGTTTAATAAGTGGACCATCAGGAAAACTACTAGAAGATCTGACAATTTCTAGTGCCATTTCGTAACTTACAGAAGCTGAGGTTTCTGCCATTCCGCCATTCCCTTCTTCCTGTTCCTCTTCCTGAGATGTGATCTTTTCTCCGAGCTTTTGTATCTCTGCAGTGCGTTCTTCTTTTTCTATGGCCAAATATACATTATCATTCAATGTATTAAAATGTCGCTGAAGATTAAATCGTTTCAGCACCTGCAATTTTTATTTCTGGCAAATTAAACAAATAGTACCATCGCTACATTCCATGAAGAAGTAGTCAGTTTCCAATTCGGGATTGAAATAATGTGTCGGCGTGGGTACCCTTCGCTTTAATGAGTGTCCTTTCATATCAAACTGACATTGAAGTACGGACGGCCACTGCTAAGGAAGATAAACCGTGCGAAGCACGCACTGAGGCAACACGGTACTTGTAGCCCAGCACATGCACCGCGGCAAGCGAGTTGGCTGTGGATAGTATAAATGTATTCTTCTTTGCACGAGATAGGCCTTTATAAACATAGAACTACTAAGTGTGAACATATGATTCTTATTTATTACTAAAATATTATATAATGAAATTCGCAATTTAAATACATACATTCAAGTAATTAATTGTTCTTACAAACATTAATCTGAAGTAGTACATAACATTTTTATTACATTATTCCAGATTTCATTCTGCTCTTGCGAAGTTTACTTTGTATTTCAGTTACATTCTGTATATTGGCCAGAGAACTTGGACAATATTCCATTGGAAACAATAAGAGTGTTCTATTTGACAACGCGGAAATCAAGACAATAAAATATATAAGAGATAGCAATTCCAGGACGTAATAAGAATTCCGTGAACTCTCGGAATGAAATGAAATTAAACTGTGCGGAAATGTAGAAGCTATGGAACTGAAGGATTCAATATCAGCAACGGTAAAGGAGATTGTACCCAATTGCATAGGAAACAAAAAGTAGGGACATATTTTGACTAGGAGAACGTGGTGAGCAAGGTATTCTGAAACAAGTTTCTTGGCATGTTTGCAGATCACATGAAATAGTTGAACGATGTGCTGTACAAGGAATGATGATGATGATGATAATAATAGTAATAATAGTAATAATAATAATAGTAATAATAATAGTAATAATAATCGTAATAATAATAATAATAATAATAATAATAATAATAATAATAATAATAATAATAATAATAATAATAATAATAATAATAATAATAATAATAATAATAATAATAATAATAATAATAATAATAATAATAATAATAATAATAATAATAATAATAATAATAATAATAATAATAATAATAATAATAATAATAATAATAATAATAATAATAATAATAATAATAATAATAATAATAATAATAATAATAATAATAATAATAATAATAATTAATAATAATAATTAATAATAATAATTAATAATAATAATTAATAATAATAATTAATAATAATAATTAATAATAATAATTAATAATAATAATTAATAATAATAATAATTAATAATAATAATTAATAATAATAATTAATAATAATAATAATAATTAATAATAATAATTAATAATAATAATTAATAATAATAATAATAATAATAATAATAATAATAATAATAATAATAATAATAATAATAATAATAATAATAATAATAATAATAATAATAATAATAATAATAATAATAATAATAATAATAATAATAATAATAATAATAATAATAATAATAATAATAATAATAATAATAATAATAATAATAATAATAATAATAATAATAATAATAATAATAATAATAATAATAATAATAATAATAATAATAATAATAATAATAATAATAATAATAATAATAATAATAATAATAATAATAATAATAATAATAATAATAATAATAATAATAATAATAATAATAATAATAATAATAATAATAATAATAATAATAATAATAATAATAATAATAATAATAATAATAATAATAATAATAATAATAATAATAATAATAATAATAATAATAATAATAATAATAATAATAATGGATGATTATAGAAGTTCAAGACTATCTTATCTACCCTTATGCAGAATAAGACATCTTATTTTTTTCAACACATTAATGTTAGCTCAAATAGTAAACCTTCCCTTTTTAGATAAGGAAGAATAGCACTTTTAAATAGTACAGCCAAAAGAACTGATGACATTAAATTTTGCTAGTTTGAAGAGTTATGAGTTATTTAAACAATCAGTAGAAGTTAATATCATAGTTAAAGGGGCGGTTTTATAGAGGTCCACTGCACAGCTCATAACTCGGAATTACGTAACGTTTAAAGCTTTTATCTGTAATTTGAGACAGTCTATGGAAAATATAAATTAGCAATAATCACGAAATATAGGAATATCTGTACACATTTTTGTCGATCTCATATTCTCTCTTCCTCCCCCATCCCCTCTACCATCGAGTTAATATCACCGATTTTAATATAGCTTGTCACGGGACTGGAAATTCAGCTAGAGGCTACGGTACGATAACATGTAGGTTCGCTCTCGTGCAAGGCCAACTTTCCAAATCAAAGCCAGCTTCTGTAACACTACATTAGCAAACCTGATGTATCTGCAGGGACATGCCTGAAGGTAAAGGTTACTGTCATACTTTGTTATTTAATATTAGAAGCCGCAGCACTCCCTTTCCACCCTCTCTCACACACTGGTTTTATTTCCCTCGTTTGCTCCATTTCCTGCAGTGTACATATTATGTGATGTTTTGAACACTGATATTCAGACTACTTAATCTGGGTGTTAAATAAAACAAAAGTAACGTGTTTAAGTAGGAGACATGTGACATTTTCTATGTTTATCACCAAGTGAGGTGGCGCTGCGGTAACGTGTGGAACTCAAATTCGAGAGTGAACTAGTTCAGATTTCTGAAGTGATAATGTGAAATCAGCGCATTCTCAGGGAAAATTGAACCAGATATTTAAGTGATATTGAAAATTGAATGAAATGATTGTATTTTACGTAATATTTCTCTATCAATAACACTAAATAAATGCACTTCATGGTAAGCTTACAGGGCAAATGATAGACAACGAAGAGGGCCACCGCGCGCCACCCATTAAACAACAGTTTAATGGATATATCCCGACCAGCAACCCTTTAGAAAAAGTAACAAAGTAAAGGAAACACAGGTAGCTCCAGACTGCAGGCAGATTGCCACGAAAATGCTCAGAAGTTCCTAACAGTTCCAGGTTCGAAGAACATTCCACTACTGGAGCAGCCTAGAAAGAGCGATATTTTAGTATTTTACGATGAATGAAATGGCTGAAATGATGCTCAAATGAGCCTAGGTTCCACAGAGCTTAGAGTTACCTGAAATTCGTCTTTTAGGACAAGGGAAAATCGTGGAAAAATCCATATCCAGGTAACTCACCCTGACCGAGATTCGAACTCGAGACCTCTTGAACGTGAGACAGACACGCTATCACCACGCTACCGAGGTGGGCGAAATAGCGATGAACGACCTATCGACCAAGCAGCCCTATAGTGTCCATGTACTCTTTTCTTTGATCAGGCATCCGCGTTATCTGGCCAGAAGTCAGGAAACCTGGAATTACACTTGAAACATAAAAAAGTAACGGAACAAAGGAAAATAATAGAAAAGAAGTGGTGGTAGATACGAAATTACTCCAGCATTCTCCCACAAACCAACGAGTCTGCGCCATGCTGAGTGGTTAGACCGCTTGGCTCTCACCAAGGCTGTCTGGATTCGATCACAGGCGATCGCAAGTAAGATTTGTGGTGGATAACAGAGCGCTGGAGCTGGTTTTCTCCGGGATCTCCGGTTTCCCCATCATCTCATTCCACCGGTGCTCCCTCTTCATCTCATGTATCATCAAGTGTCACCCCCTGCGGTACCGCATGTAGTAAAAGTGGGCGTTCACACTACACATTTAATTTTCCACCAGGGAAAACTACGAAAAGCTTTAGGACAGATGGGCGGTTGGGGGAATTAAACCCGGAGAAGGCAATCCTCACACAATGCGGAAAATGTTAGTATGTATGTCTTGTAAGCAATTTAAACCATAAGGTTTGCAGATGATTTTTATTACCAGGCATCCGTGAATGTGATGCGTTACTCTACTTGGTTACTTGTAAAAGAAGTAACCTAAACTCTATTTGTTATAACATTGTCCAGTATTCTTCCCCATTGAGTTTCCTTCCGGTTTCCCATGAAACACTTATGTACGCTTTCGAACAAATATCAAACAAGCCGTGTGCAATGCAAATATGGATGATCAAACCGATATAAACACTATATCATAGCTGATGCACTTATTTTGGTTATCATCCTGAGAGGCAGGTTTAAAGTAAAGGTTCATCCCATCTATTTGTTAATAAGAATTTACTTATATTCCTGACGTATGAATTGCGAATACGTAATACATTTAACTCCTATGCTTTAAGATAAATGATCAGGTCAAATAAGGAACTATTTTACAACATAGAACAGCCATGATCAGTCAATCAGAGTTGACTAGACACGTGATAGTTAAGAGATGCTGGACAGAGTTGTGTGGAACTCGGTTTATTTATTGATTGCAGAATGTGGAATGTGCACGAATTATGCTTTATATGCTGTTTGCTGAATTTCTTTGCCATAATATCCGTCTCCTGAGACAAATTCTTTTCCTTTGATTTTGTGTTAGGAACTTTGAACCTTGGCAACACCACGGAGGCATAGCAAGTTCAAGATACGGCCTTCACACCGTGATGTAAATTAAGCATTCCCATGGGGGGAGAAGATGGTATTTCAGGTTCATGAGCAGACGATGTGAAGTGAACAAGAAAGCAATGTAATCACCTCGATGTGGACACGAGGCGCCTCTTGGCCGTCGTTGCGTCTACCCCGCCACCTGCTGGCATTTCTCAAACACGCTGTCGCCACCGATCAAGCCTACCATGCTATAGCCAAAATAACACAACCATATCACATTTCTTATACTCTTGCAATGAAGCTCAAGTGTTTCATAGGTATGGCCTCTGTACCTGCATAGTTTCAGTGGCGTTGTCTAAAACAGACTATAAAGTTAAACATACCTCTGACCTGTGTTAAATTTAAACGTATTAGTTCTATTACAAATGTGCCACGTGTGGCGTGAGTGTCAAGGTTGTCTACTTTCGCTAGCTGCGGATCTACAGGTGGTACTTGAAGGATTTGCTTTCTTTCTCGGGTGATATAGTAAATATTACACTTTTCTTTATTAAGAATACATAAGCAACATTAAAATAGACTCTGAAACTCTCTTTTTCTAACCTCTAAAATAACTTTATATTTTAAATTAAAAAAAAACATAATGCTTTATCTTCAATTTCTTACACGCTTTAACGTAAGTAGTTTTACTTTATAGGCATTTTTATCTAAGTTATCAGATATGGTAGCTTTTAGCATTAGTTTTCTCGCATCCCAAATCTTCAACGTTTCAAATTTGAATGAAAAATCACGTATGTCACAATTACATAACTTTCTCTACCCAATATATGACCACTTCGGTAGCGCAGATGGTAGGGTGTCTGCTTCACGTTCAAGAGGTCCCGACTAAGGTTTTCTCCCGGTTTTTTTCCTTATCCGGAAGATGAATTCGGGTAACTCTAAGCTCTAAGGACTCTGGGCTCATTTGAACATTATTTCACCTGTTTGATACCTCCTCCGAAATGACTTACGTTGGAGGACGTAACTTAAAGAACAAAAATCTACCCAGTACAATAAATCGAGATATCTCTCTGATACTATGCGGGGACCGCATTTGCTGGGTCCCGTGTTCGATTCCTTCCATTCTCTGACCATAGGTTTCCTTTCGTAGTTTTCCCAGATCAGTAGGAAAACGCTGAGATGGTTACTTTTCGTGGATTTCTTGTTCCCGCCACGTCCTTTTATATGTTACAATTTACCTATTTCGGATTGTAGCACCAGACAATGAGTCACACTGTGTCAACTTTCACTCTTTTAAAGTGATTATATCAGCATGGACTGTACTACTTTGGAAGCATGTATTCCGTTGTTTTACTTCCTCTACTAAATAAATATTTTGTTTGTTAACGATCTACAATACCACATCAGCGCTGCCGCGTGGCGGAGTTTTCGTCACAGAGGAATTCTTTTACATGACAGTAAATTTACTGACATGGGGCTGTCAGACTATAACCAACCGCTTTTAAACACCTGCCCATCGATTCAGTTTCCTTTATCTGCCTTTACCAAAACGAGATGTTAAGGTAACCTGTTTTAGAAAGGTTGACTAAATTAACATGTAGAAAATAAGCCTCCCCCCTTTTATAAGATTAGGCAATAGGAAAAACGCATGAGTTGTACATAAGACCTTTAAAAATATTTTTAAGGGCACAGTATATCTGACAGACAATGCTTACAAAAATGTGCCTAATGATTACAAATTTCCGGGAAAAATGGTTAATGCTTAACAACAACACGTGCACTGTGGTCCTCTCATCTGAAATAACTATTTTGGTGGCCTTCTACCTTTGAAACATATTACCCGTTAGTAATAATGCAATAATTGTTGTGTTTCTTTGGGTTTTATACATTAGATTACACATTCAAACTAACTTATATTCAAGGGAGAATAGGCAATAGGCTAGAGATCATGTACTATTGCCATTTTGCATAAAATTTCAATAACTTTTCGAACATTAGAGAATTCACTCTTCAACAGAGAAATACAAGTAAAGCTATCTTTACTTCCAGTCTTGCACAAAATCACTCTTGTTTAATTGTTAATCTGAAAAATGTAGCTAACGCGAGGAGTAGTTATTCTCAGGTGGCCAGGAATGATGATGATGGTGATAATAATAATGATGATAATAATAACAACAACAATAACAATAATAATAATAATAATAATAATAATAATAATAATAATAATAATAATAATAATAATAATAATAATAATAATAATAATAATAATAATAATAATAATAATAATAATAATAATAATAATAATAATAATAATAATAATAATAATAATAATAATAATAATAATAATAATAATAATGGTTATGATGATGATAATGATGATAATGATGATAATGTGTTGACGTCCTAAACTGAGAATGAGATAAGTCAGTTTTCCTTTTCTCGCGTTAAACACCCGAAGTTAATAACAGTGCATTATCAATAAATATATTAACACGAATTTTGATTACATTAGAAGTAATAAATTTTTCAACCATTCCAAGAATTAGAGGAAGGGTTGATGCTTTTCCAGGACAATTAAATCAAGCAGCATTTTGATTGTTGCTATTAGACAAGCTATTATTGTATTTTTTTCTGTGTCTGTCTTTGACTGTAAATTATTTTCAATAACAATGAATTTTGTATTTTCTGAGAAATTACGCTAAAGTTTTGTAAATCCCTTTGAAAAATATATCCTTAAACTTTCTTTCAGGTTCTACATACAAGAACAAGGAACGATCTCTAAACGATCTTCAAATTTCTGAGTTCATTTCCCAAAATATATCATTACTTTTATATGTAGTAGTTTTATTTAGAGCCATATATAACTTAGGTTATAATTAATTTTAAAACTTTAAAGAAAACCCATTTTATTCATTTTAAGGATTTGTTAGATATTGTATAGACCATATTTATAATACTTTAGATTATCATTAAGGTGATGAATGAATTGGACTTCGCTGAACCTTTATTTGTGTAAGAGTGTAGATAAATCGGATATGTAAGAGTGGCATTCTAAAATGCTCTGTAGTAATAAGCTATATGTAAAAGAAAAAATGAAACAATAACGAGATAATTATGTTCCACATTTTACACCAGTGGAGGATATTATCTTTTCTTTTACTCCGTGTAGAGTGAACTAAATTTCCAGCTTATAGAAAATAAGTTGAAAAATAAAGAAAATTCTGTGAGCCTTTGAAGGAGCTGTGGTATTAAACAAGATTCTGTTTTTTTTTTTTTTTTTTTTTTTTTGACTTGCGCCAAACTAAAATCATTACGCGTGTCAACGCCAAATGTTGCGCAACTGGCCGTAAAGCCCTGGACAAATATCTTGTTCTTATCCTTTTTTCTAGCCTACTTTCCACTCTAACCCCACCTTAAGTGTGAATATCATGCCATCAGGAGTGGCTGACATAGAAGGCGCCTAAAACAGAATGTTACAACATAGTGCTGATTCATAATGTCATATAATTTTTCTCTCAGCTGTTCCAGTTATCATCTGCTAACGTCCTCGACATTAATAGGGCAGTTCAGGAGCCTTTTCCAGTACACGATCTCTTCATTTGCCTTAGAGTTACCAGGCAACGGATCATTTATAAACGTCAATGTGGGTACACAGTTTACTAAGAAATGTAATATTTACTTTCACACAGCTTTCACTAGCACTATCATTTATTTATATTCAGGTTTTTCAAACTATCGATCTATAAGTTTATTTTTGCGCCATCTTTATCTCAAAAAACTAAAAGGTTAGATAAATGTGGATGCAGGAGACTAAAGCGGTATTCAGGTCTTCTAAAAAAGAATAATCTGCTATATGCACTCACACTACTTTCTCCAGTAACTCCTGTATAATTTTTAAAAATGCTTATTCTTCTAGTAATTCTTGTTATTGCACATAAGCATTTGTGATCGTGTTGGATAGCTAAGGCGGTTTCGTCTGTGGCTCGCATTCAGGGGGCCCCGGTTCCATTCCCATGGGCGATCTACCTTACCCATGGGGTTTCCCTGGGTCGCCAGGTGAATGCTGTCCCTCAATTCCATGTCCATTATCATTTCATATCAGCTCACATCTGGTGGCCTCTTTCAGGGTAGAAGTGTCGGCGGGTACCTCCTCCTTAGGTGGGACGGTTTCCGGTCTCCAGGCCGACCTGGTGGGATACCGGTTGTGCTGACCTGCCGGGGGAGTTTACAAAAGGTAAACAGTAGGTCACCTACTCTCTGCACTGTTGTGACTCCTGCGGTCGACCGATCTCTGTTTCCTCTCACCTCATCCTTTCTCCCGCGATTTTCCATTTGGAGACTTGGTACAATAAACCACAAGTCGAATTCCCCTTAGTATTTCTAATACTAATCCTAATCATCCCGAGATGTGGTAGACGGATCTGTGTATGTATAAATGTCCCCTAAACCTATGCACACAATCAATCAGTTTCATATGAGTATTTTTATTCAAAGGACATTTGACGTTCTGTCATATATACTCTCTTATTTCTAAAACTAAAACCTACTAAGATTTCCTGCTATAGAAACAAAAGTTAAACAATATGCGTGTAAACTTGCCTTAATTTGTGCCCTTTAAAAATGCATATTTTGAAAAAAAATAATGTTTTTATAGTGTCTGTAATTGGTTCCAAATTTATTTGGGAATTTTGTTGAATGAAGCTTCTCAGCTGCAGCTCTTTCATTTTTAAGCATTTGCTGCATAGTTGTACGCGTTACTTAAGGACTACTTTTAGAAAAAGTTGTATCAAAATAAATTATTTATGTGAAGCAGTCTAATAGGAAAACTGTAGACGACGGTGTTCTGAAGGACCCACGTTGTGGCAATTATCTTGAAGCAGTTTATTGCGAAGAAGGTGGATGCTGATAAATGTGTCACCTTTGTTGACGATCTTGAAGATATCTAGAAGTTTCCCCGGCAACTCTGGACCTGTAAGCGCATCAGTAATTTTAGACCGATGAGTTGCTTTTTCCCAGGGCCGTAGTCCCGGAGTAGAAGAAGTTAATATTGCTATTGCTGAAGAAATAATGCTTTTCTTTTTCAAACATGAAGATCTATTTTTTGTATTTTTTTTTTTTTTTTTTTTTTTTTGTAATTTACATCCTCCAACGTTAAGTCATATCGGACGATGAATGAAATGGGTGAAATGATGCTCAAATGAGTTCGGGGTCAATGGAGCTTAGAGTTACCCGACATTCGTCTTCCAGGATAAGGGAGAACCCCGGGAAAAACAGTATCCAGGTAACTCACCCTGGCCGAGAATTGAACTCGGGACCTCTTGAACGTGAGGCAGACACGCTACCGAGGCGGGCGGGATTTAAGTCTTCCGAAACATTGTGTTGTACGAGCTATTTAAGGGCTATTTTAGAAAAAGGTGTATCAATTTTAATTTTTCTATTTTTGCTACAAACATTTAATGAAATAAAAGCAGCTCACAATATATCAATATATACGTAGGGAAAATTGCGTTCATTCATAAAGACCAGTAGAATATTTTCGGATATCATCAATAACTTTTACCGAAGGAGATGTTACAAAACACAACTTCTATTAATTCCCAAATATTAAACAATATTTATGCAATAGAACATTAGACATTTGGAAGTGTTAAAGTCGTAATAGTGTACCGAGATACAGGATTGATGCGTTATTTATTATAGAATCGAGGAAGTGTTTATAAATAGTAAATGGTCGAGTATTCTCTACGCCTGATACTCTGCCATATAACTAATATATTATGCATATTGAAAACTGCTTTTAAAACAATCGAGTATAACTGTGTCAATTTTAATGTTATCTACTTAGTCATTAACAGCTGGTTAAAGTATCAAATAGCGTCCATTAATACCAAATTGCAACATTAAATGACCGCTGCGTGAACAAATTCGCTTTGCAATACATGCCATATCAATGGAAGTTCAGTCACAAAAGTCTACTGCCATCGGTTACTCCGTTCTGGTGGTAGGAAAACATTAACAGATAGCTATTATGGCGAAAAGTTTTCTTTTGGAAATTGAAGAGATTGTAAATAGTATATGCCTATTTGGTAACGCATAATTCAAATCAGGGTACGATAGACTGTACGCTATGTTCAAAAATGACTGGATTAGAGGATGAAACAACTAGTTTTTGACACGGTACTCAAACATGAAAATCAATAAGAGGCAAGAATTAAGAGCATATTGGAGCATAAAAAAGTAAAGACAAACTAAATGGTCTCACAAATCTCTCAACTTATATTTCGTAGTGGCAACAAGTTGTGTTACCTCTATGGTTATTAAAAACCTGTAGACTATTCCAAAAACTACTTAATCACTAAAACTTGCGGCATTTTTAGAAATTACATGATTATTGGATTTGGAGATGAATTTTAATTAGATATGTATAACATGTGAATTTTTAGTTTATCTACTATGTGCTTACAATGACAGGAAAAGTATTACAGTTCACCAAAACATTCGATACCAAGGTTTCCGTGAAAATATAGTTTTGAAATCTTCTGAATAAAAATAGTTTTTAGTAAAAGTCCACCTGTGTATGTGCATATTGATGTAAATGTGACTGTAAACGACATAACTCAAAAACGAAATGCTGGTTAATTACCAAATTCGGCATTTAAGTTTAGAATTTTTCAAGGATGCGTCACGAAGAATTTCAAGAAAATCCGTCCATCCCAGGGGGTTACAAAGAAAGGTTTCCGAACGCTTTTTATTTTTTCAAAAATGGCTCCAGCTATGTCCTCTTCATCCTGGACGACTTCTACATGACAGATAGGCTGCGGATTTCGCAAGCAGTTTGCATAAGTTTGATTTTTAAAAGAAGATACGTGTAGGTCATCTACTTCTCCACGTGAGGTGGCCGCGTCGTGGCTCAGTGGTTAGACCGCTTGGCTCTCACCTGGGTTCGATCCCAAGCGACCGCAAAGTGAGATTTGTGGTGGACAACACGGCTCTGGGGCGTGTTTTCTCCGGGATCTCCGGTTTCCCCCGCCATCTCATTCCAACGGTGCTCCATCTTCATCTATCATCAGTGTCATCGCCTGCGGTGCCATATGCAGTAAAAGCGGGCGTTAAACACTACACATTTCATTTCTCACGTGAGGTTCCTTAATGTTGCCCAACAGCAGACAGGAAATAATGTAGGTATCCCCTTTCTTTATCCTCTTAACACGGAAACATAAACAAGGTTTCGAGCTATCAGAGTATGTGATTCAATAGTTTACCCAATCTGGCAACCTTTGTTTACATTACCACAGCAACGACCTTCCCCTCTTACCCTTCGCGTCCCTTGCTTGATGACCTTCACGTATCTTCTTTTAAAAATCAGACTGTACACATAAAGCATTAGATCCGTCGCACAAAATGTAAACAGTCGTGGGTATGAATCACAGTTAAGGAAGGGAGCACGATCAGCTGATCGCTGCAAGCGTCCATTCGGGTGAATAAACAACTACAGCGTGGGAATGCTATGGACTAAGAAACATGTGCTGCCTCATGCTTACATTTTTCCTATTACCTTATGCAATATATAGGGTGAAAACAATGTGTACTACACGGACGTATTGTATTCAATATTTATTTATGTTTACAATATTTAGAATAAAAGTTTGGTATAATATGAACACATTATCATTTTAATATACACTACATTTATACATTTTAATACGCATGCCATGCACTTTAAACGGTACCTACAGCTCGTGTCTTTATTGATACAATCCTCCATAGGATATACATTTTATTGTTAGTTGCTCCTGTACATGCACCTGTTGCAGTAAATCACCATGCACGTCTTGAAGTTACCGAAGGCGAATCTTTCACGATTTGCAGTAAGACATTCCTTATATCGTGAAAAAACTGCGATATACGTTGCTAGACGTGCTTGACGCAAAGCGATATTTGACGTCAACTTCACCAATGTCTGTTGCGTTTTCCCCGTTGATGCCGATTACAACAACCCCCTATTTTTCTCCAGTACCGATCTGAATTTATTTCATAACTTTGTGTAACGATAATTTCTGGTGTACTGTTCAGCTTTTCGCTTAATTCCTTGATTAGTTGTAGTCTAAGGCATTGATGATTGTAAACACGTGATGGCTTTGACAATGTCTTTTGCTAAGACAATTTTGCACAATGTTAAAGTATCTGTTTCTTCCTATTTATGAATAACACAGCTTGCATTCTATCATTATATCTCATTAATAGCAAAATACTGTGAACCAAATTCCTTCATATATTTTCTCTTTGTGTGATTTAGGCGTGTTGTATTTCTGCAACGTACCTGTTACTATGACCAGAGAAAGTGATGCTTGAAACAGCAGGACAAGTTACAATGTATATGCGCAGAGATTGTTCAGGGAGTGGAGGTAGTGTGGAGCCTCCGACATCACTGCCTAAGGTCCAGTTGCAGCTCAACTTAATTTCCGTTCGTTCTGGCGTTAGCGCTTACGAAATCCTCAGGCTACCAATAAACTTTAAGAGACAGACAAAACCTCACTATACAAAAATGTAGATTCCGTTAAAACACACATGCCTGAGTTTGTTAAAACATTTCGGTAACCATAACCTTGTTATTTATCTGAATTTTCTAATGCTTACGTAGGAAATTGTTATATTCGTTTTTTACCCTTGGCAATGCTAAGAGGAAGAAACTTCGAAGTTGTGACAGTGACTAGCTCCTTGAAGGTTTGCCTGTCGCTTAAAGCCTCTGCATTGCTGTATTCCCCTTGCACATAAAGGAAGTTAGCAGTAAAATAATATTTATCTTGATTAACATGAAGTAGATAAAGGAATAAGAATTCGTGAGAATATTTTACAAGAATAGAGAAAGTCATGTGAGTTTAGCGCTTTAGATTATCTTTTACCCGGTGCCATGATTATAAGTATACCTTGTAGTTATTGGGAACATCACAGGAGCTTTACGAAATTAAGGGTTAAAGTGAAGGCTTTGTCATTAATATTGCACAATACTTTTATAACAAAGGAGTTCAATTAAATCGGGACATTAGTTGAGATTTATAAAGATACTCATTCGATACTAAATAAAACCGCTAATCTTGACAATTATCAGAGCAAATGACTCACGAACATGCCTAAATTGGCAGACAGGTAATGACAAATGGACAAGGTGCAACAATAATCATATCCCACTTACAGACGTGTGCAATATTATTAGACTCATTCATTTTTTTTTAATTTTCTTCAGTTTAACATTCAAAATAATAGTTATTTTCCGCCGTAAATTATTTCAATTTGTCGTAACTATTTTCCTTGCTATATTCAATGAAATTTATCTCTTAATAATAGCTGGGGGATTTTTCTTTTACTTATAGTAACATGGTGGTAGCTCTGAATTAAGAGCAGCCATCTTCTTCATGTCTGTTTATCCAACTGTTTGGTGTTATTGCTTTCATTTGGTGAATGTAGTAACTGAAGATTGTTAATATTTGCCTTTATTGTGTTTTATGGCTAATACATCCTCCGTATTTATAATTAATCTCAAGCCAGGTAACATCGTGTATCTTATCCTTAGCATTCACATTGAGTCAAAAGAGAGGTTATGGGTAAAACTGCTGACGGATCTCCACGGAAAGTACCTGTAACTGAGAGTCTTTTGAAGGAAACTCTTTATTCAGAACGTGAAATAGCTAAGAAATTGTATATTCCACAAAAATCTGTTAGCCACATTAATCAAGCTTTAACATTCGGTGAGAAGTTGACCTCACAAAGGGATGGAAAATGCGGGAGGAAAATAAAGCTATCACCAAGTATGCAAAGGAAACTTGTGCAGGTGGCAAAACAAAATAGAAGAGCAACCAGCATTGACCTCAGTAATCAACTAAAGCAGTACAGTACAGAAATATCAGCCTCAGTAGTTCGTAGAAGATTATGTGAAGCAGGTGTACCAGCACGCAGGCCTCGTAAAAAGGCTAAACTGAACCCTGCAATGGCAAAAAAGAGCCATTTAGAATGGGCCAAAGAGATGCAGAAACATCCAGTGGAATTTTGGAGAAAGATAAATATTATAAAAATTGTATATAGCATAAAATTAAAATATGTACATGTAAATTTTATGGAAATGAAATAAACAGCATAAACTTTGTTTCTCTCATTGCTGGTTCTGTTATACTATCTTTCAGCAATTTTAAAACTGTTTAATGTTAATAGAGGTCTTTATTGTTTCAGGTACTTTTCTCAGATGAATCCATGTTTGAAGTATGTAAAGAGAGCAGCCAATATGTGAGAAGGACAGATAAAGAAGCATTTTCCCCTCAGGGTGTCGATCAAAGAGTAAAACACCCAACATCAAAAATGGTCTGGACCTGTATGTCTGTCCATGGACCTGGAAGATTATACATAGTTGTGGGATCTATGGAGCAGAAACAGTGTAAAAGTGTATTAGAAACAGTACTATTTCGGCAAAGTAAAGAATGGTTTCGAAATGGTGATTTTGTGTTTATGCATAACAGTGCTCCCTGCCATTGAGCAAAATCTGTAACCCAGTTCCTCAAAGAAAACAATGTAAAAGTACTACCATGGTCGGGGGAGTAGCCCTGATTTAAATCCAATAGAGAATATGTAGGGTATTGTTAAACAGAGATTGAAAAAATTGAAAATAACAACAAAAGTTCAGCTTATTTAGGGCCTGATAAGCATTTAGCACAGAGATGAAATAAAGGAAAAGTGCTCCACCCTTGTAGAGAGCATGCCTAAACGCATCAAAATGGTAATAAAGGCTAAAGGAATGCATACAAAATACTAAGAGTTGAAAAATATTTTGTTATATTACTTCTGTTAAATAAATAGAAAATACATGGTATATGTTAAAAATTTCACCATTGAGTCTAATATTTTGCACACGCCTGTAAGATGAATTCCAGCTGTAAACGGTTTCATGGGAGACAGATTATCTTACTTAAGCAGATGCTCACTACTATTTTCCCTAAATTCACATATAAGCGCCAAAACACAGCGTTTTGTCACAAAACTGGCGTGTAACCAGAGAAGTCGTGCCTGCTGGACATCCAATTCATCTTCTGCCCTGAACACTCCTCGTGCGAACCAGATATTCCGGGATGGATACTTTCTGAGCACGTCTTGCTCAATATGCTAGGCAGACTATTTTTTAACCACTTTGACTCTGTTAAAGCTGCCAAAACTAATAATCAGGGCACATTATAACAAAATTAATATTATATGCAACATTAAAATTTAATTACTATTTCACTTGTGTTTTTTAATGATACACTCTGAGGAGTGATGGGAATCTAATTTTGGTTTCAGTGTTATAAAGTGTCTTAAAACTTAAAATATGCATTACTGGTATAGAGTAAATATTTATGTGATTATCCTACAAAGTTTCACGTACTGCTTTCTCACTATTCATATTACAGGCATGTTTGTTTCTATATATTTGATATGAAGCATTTGCAACTTCCTCAGCTAAAGATAAATTCACACACAATATAATGTACTACATATACAGTATAATGCATTATACTATGAAATACTCTGGGGAAAAAATAAATCAAAATAAAAAGCAATCCAAATTTTTGTAGCGTGTTCATTAAATGCACTCTTCAAAAAGTGCAAGCTTCAACATAAAACATTTCCTAAAATAGAAAAGACAAATATATGAATATATAAAGTGACATATTAAATCAATAAAAATATAAAAAGAGATACTTGACAAAATTGCTTTCTATGAGCCTCACAATAATTAGGTTTTCCTTTACTTCACATAAACTATATTTCTGACCTCAATAAATTAACAGATCACTAGATTGGTTTTAAGGAAGATAAAAGAATCTGTTGTGCTGCACTCATATGGCCATCTCTTCTCTTGTATAAATTTCATTTACAAATGCTTATTCTTCAATCCACTTAATGCTAATTGACATAAACGCTTGCATAAATTACATTATTACTAATTTTCTCGTCGGTGTGGGAGAGTATGGGGGAAATAGTAGGTTTTAAGCGATAATCCAGTGTTTTAACAGCTTGGCGCTGTGTGGTGACTATATAATTATGAAATTACGTTCTCTGCGCGGCCAAGAGATAAACAAAAGTACATCCCATTTATGAGACGTATCAGTATTGGGAAATTCAAACAAATAACAAGGAAATATTAGACATGTTCACTCTTGTCATAAAACATTATTGTCAGAAATTGTGTGTTTCAACCAGGTTCACATGTTTTGTGTAGTAACAGGGCCTTCTTGTGGACGTTTCCAGAAAATTTAAGATATAAATTTCATTCGTCATTTAAACACCTTAAATATTTGACATTTTAATCATTATCAATATAGGTACTTTTAAAAAAATCAATCTTTTCAAAATATGCTCCATGTGATAGTCTTACGTGTGGGATTTTCTTTATATACTTCGTATATCACCTTTGAAAGGTGCTGTACCTAAACTTTTGAGTTTTACATACGGACATGGACATCACTTACATGTATCTTTTTCAAAAAATGAACTGAATTTTTGCATTGGAAGAGATACCTGCTCTACCTATGTAAGTATTACAGAAAGTAAAAGTAACGAATTCTTTTTCCACATAAATTTTAGTTTTGGGGAGAGGACTGTGCTAACATGATATTGAAAATCTTTCTGACACATTCTTGTTCGATACTGAAATTATATACTACGATTATAATGCTGTACATGGATGCACATATCTTATTTTAAAATTTATTTTTGGTTTCAGTGAATCTCAAAACCTTGTCTTGTAAAATATCAATATTGGATTTTTGGATCCATTATAGTACTTCTATCTACCCACAGCTATTTTGTTGATAGTGTAAATGTGTCTAAAAATGGGATCAGTAGGCCAGCGCGTAACCAGCTGAGCCACCCAGTCAACACTGTGTTTTAGAAGTAAATTAAAATAAGGAAAAAGCGAAGAGCAAAAAGGAAAGAATGAAAGGGAGAAAGTAAAGAATGCGGTATGAAACGAAGGGAAAAATGAGAATAAAACATGGAATAAAAGGAGAGACAAGGGGAGAAGCAAAGAAGATAAAGGAAGATATTGAAGGAAAGGAAAGGAAACAGAAAAGAAAAGAGCAAATAGTAAACGGGAACATTAAGGGGAGCTATTTAAGAAAAGAAGTGAAGCTAAGGAAAGAAAAGTGAGACAAAGATAAGGTAAGGATCGGGAAGAAAGGGGATTAATAAATAAAGAAGAACAAACTAAGAAACAAGGGAGAAACAAACGATAAGGACGGCGAAGCAAAATGAAGAACACAAAAATGTGAAAAAAAGGAGACCAAAGGGGAGAAGAAATCGATACGAAAAAAATAGAAGGATAGAAATGTAGTGACGAATAGAAGAAAAAAATACCATAATGGCAACATGAGCGAAGAACAGAAAATGTAAAAAGAAGTGAAAAAAAGAATAGGATAAATAGAGAGAATACAATCTAACAAAGGAAAAGCAATAACAAGAAAAAGGAAAATATACACAGGAAGAGGAGAAACAAAGAATTAATTTGTAGAAATAGCCACTTCAACAAAGCTATTTTAGACAAACAAATTGTTATTCTCGTTGAATAGAACAAAGTAAAGATACGTAAGTTAAACTAAATAATGAAAGCAGACAACTGCAGTAGATATACATTACGTCTGAAATGAGTAATATCACTTAGTTTCAGAGACTCGCTCCAGAAGAATTTAACCAACTGTCACCAAGAATATTTAAGGATAACGAATGTGTGAACTTACAAAGTGGTTCAGGCAGATGCACAATATATCTTGCAAATGTTCAACAAAACACAAAACTACAACTTTTTTGTTTCCTTTCCTTTCTCCAATAATAACATTATTTGACCTCTACAAAGGATTCCTTTGGGAGCCCTGCCAACGTATAAAAAGGTAAGGAAAAAAACTACCCAAAAACTTCAAAAGACTTAGTACCAACAACGGAAGCCGAGCTGAAGTTGGCAGTGCTTCACAAACCAGACTGAATCCACCTTTCCTTTCATCGAGTACTTTTATCACTTGTTTGTGCTCTAAAGTTTGGATGTGAAAGCCCATACGCTTACTCGCGAAAAATAGAAACCAAACGTAATGATATCGATGACGTGGAGCTGTGAACGTTTATGAGTTATGACTACACCACCTTCTAAACGTCACTAATGAGAAGGCACGGTAAGATGTGCTGATGAAACTCGTTGAGGTTCTTAATTAAAAGGGCATTAAAGCGTCACGACTAAACGTCGCACCTTTTTATTAGCTTCATAAATCAAACATTAATATCATATATCTCTCTTCTGACAGAGCGTAGGTTTTAATGTTACCGCTTGCATTTTAAGACAACGTCCTTACCACATTCCATCTTTCTTATCTATTAGTAAGCAGAGAAAGCATTGCATACCAACCAAATCAATTTAATAAAGAGATTTTAACAAAAATAGTACTATTAAAGTTTAACATTTTCCAAGAATACGACTTGAAATTTCCCCCCGAAGCAGCCCCTGTCACCTAAGAACACCGAGACGTCATATAACCTAATATCAGAAAGACATTGACACAAAAAAATAAATATAAATAAATGATAGATTTACAAATATAAATAAATGACGTATACCAGAACAGACATATGTCATAATGTTAGCATATACTCCGGAGACCGCCACAGTGACAAGGCCACTCTACGAAGGTCAGTAAGCTCCCTCTGTAACTCCTGTAAATAAACAACCCTACTCTACTGTCTGTTTTGCCCTCAAGGAAAATTTGGCGGCTCGCAGATGGAAACCTACCCATTGTTAAAATCCCACGCGTGCTTCTGACAACAGCCTATACGATTTTGACCAGCGTGCACAGCACATGCCTTCGCATGAATTTTTGCAAGCGGACCGTTAGAGAAAGCGTCTCTGATGTTAGGTCCAAAACTGGAAATTCTCAACACTGGTCCCAAGTGGGGATAGTTAAAGGCCAATAGAAAATTCACATTTGGTCATGTAATTTTGCAAATTCCGAGAAATACCTAGAGTGGGGGTAATTAAAATGGATGGCGGAATCTAGGTTTTGCTAGTAAGAGCACTTCGGTCCTGAGTTCTACGTGAGACGGACGCGTATTCGGCGCCGCCTAAGAAATATACTTCCGCGCCATGCACAGAAACCAAGCGCAATGTTTAACAATCTCTCCAGTGAGAGTTAGCACAACGAGTAATGTATTGGGAGGACGATAAGTATATCCAATTCGACTACGCAGTGCTACTGCCTCCGTGTTTCACATCACAATATTGACAGTGACGCCTAACTCAGCAACCATACCGACGACGACTTTACGGTAGCGAGCGTAGGAGCCTAAGGACTACAATAAACTTCTGTGTACCAGATCCGAGGTGTCATCATTGACCCACAACCAGTCAGGACGCACCCACTTCTGCAGTACAGATGAGAGTTCTCATGCGGGAGCTACATGTCACCTCAAACCGATTACAATCTCCCTTTTCTTAACCTCCTCACGCCACCGATCCTTAATTGTGAGGCGTTGAGCACAAGGGAGAGCTCGACGAGGTCCACAACGGGCCGAACCGCCTCACTCCACACCAAACTACGCTTTACAGTGAAAAATTTTCAAACAGTTTGATGTTCCATAGAACGATATTATGAAACATACCTAAAAGAACATAATTCAAGACTGGAAACGCCATTGGTTAGAAACCTAAACATATACGAGGGTCGGCTGATAACGCCCGGGCCACTCATTTTCTTTTCTTTATTTCTCTACATAATCTACAGAAAGGTTAATACATTTGTTATATCGATGTTCTAATTTAATTAAACCATCTCTGTAGAGAGACTTATCATGGTCCTAAAATAGCTGTTTACCGTATCAATGACGTTACTGTGAAATCTTCGTCCTCCAAGACATTTTTGACTTTCGAAAGCAGGTGGTAGTCACTTGGTGCTAGATCTGGCGAACAGGATGGATGTTCAAGCATTTCTAAATTTAATTCGCACATTTTTCTCATTGCAATGACTGAACGATGGCCCAGAGCATTGTCGTGAAGAAATAAGATTTTTCTTTACCAAATGAGGTCTTTTCTTTTCACCTTATCACTCAAACATTGCAGTATGCTTGCGTAGTAGTCACCAGTGATACTTTTACCATTTTCCAAGTAATCAATAAAAATAATTCCCTATGAATCCCAGAAAACTCTTGCCATCACCTTGTTAGTTGACAAAATTGACTTTGCCTGTTTTGAAGTTGGTTCACCTGGCACAATCTAATGTTTTGACTGTTTTACTTTCTGGAGTGTAGTAGTGCATCTAAGTTTCATCCATGCTTATAAGCCCTCTCAAAAATTAACCAAATACTTAACAGAAACAGTTTCTCTTTGCAACTTCTGATCAGGTGTCAAAATTAGTGGCACCCATCTTGCACAGACCATGTGAAAGCCCAAAACATAACCTAAAATATTATTTGCACGTTCTGTTAATATGTTTACAGCCTCTGCTATCTCAAACAACTTTAATCTGCGGTCTTCCAGTATTAAACGAGGCATTTTTTTCAATAATCTCTGGAGTTGTGACTTCCATAGGGCGTCCAGAGCGAGGCTCATCACTAGTGCTCGGAAGTCCCATTTTAAACACTGCAACCCACCTTTAATCATTGTATATGAAAGGGCAGAGTCTTTCAATGTACTATCCATTTCCTCCTTGATTTTTTAGGCGTTAAGCCTTTCAAATGGAATTAAAACTTCTCAAATGTGAAGTGCTCCTCCTCCTCTGTCTTCCTCGGCCTTTTTTTGCAACTTAAACATTTTAAAAGTCAGTAATAAAATAATTACCTTTTTTCGACTGTAAAAATTAAAAGGGAAGTAAGAGATTTAAACTAACCACACGGTTACTGTTTTAATAATTATAATAATTATAATCATTAATCAGTTATAATCAGTTAAATCTTATTCTGCACGAATTATAATAACAGAATTAACAAACAACTGTAAATAATGCACTTCTCATAAATAGAATGCTATAAAAGTTTTATTATGGAAACTTAAATAAATAGGAAGAAACAAAAAGAGAAAGAAAGGAAATGAGAAAAGAAAGATACAGACAGTAATACTACTGAAAATAAAGTTTTTTTTCTGCAAATAACTTTAACACGTGGACTACTTAATGAAAACTGTCAGAACCATTTTTGAGTACATAAGATAGCGTGAAAAGATAGAATTTAGAAAGTTGAAGACATAATATCTTCTGGTAGAACACGCTGATCCTAACCTCATTACAGTCCAGTGCTGGTTCTAGAGTCCTACAGAAGGTTAGAGGTCGGGACTAAATCCATGGGGCGTGAGGATTCACTGAACTTTGCTGCAAGCTCTTCCACCAAGATTGAAGATGAGATGACATTCAAATCTCCAACGCAGATTTCCATCTCTGATGCTTGGGGTAAAGCAATTCTAGATGAGATATGAAAATCCATATACAGCTAAGCAAAATATTTTATACGAAAGACCTAATAACTACCGATTAGAAGTATTTGAAGGAAACGATTAAAAGCGGAAGTAATATCAATTTATATTATTAACAAAATTTAAAATAAGTGATATGTTATATCTACATGAACTTCTCTAACCGCTCTTCCAAAAACTTTCTTACAATTATTTATTTTTCTATCGTCTTATTAAATGAATAAATTCTTATATAGAAGTAGTTTGATGACACCTTTCGTTGCAGGTGTAGGAGAGATACAATAGGTTAAAGTGGGTCCTATGTGTTTGACACTGAAATGGCATGCTGTTAGCATAACCACATAAAAATGAATAGAGACTTGCACTTGGAAGAAGTATTTAAGTAGCTGAGAACTCAAATCTAAACAAAAGTATCTCGTAATATTTTAATGACAAAAGTTAGAGCCATTTAGCTTTAAAGAGATGTACATGCAATGATGTTTATTCTTATTTTAAAATTATACAAAATTAATCGAAAATGAATAGGACTTCATAATATATTTCCAGTAATTAAGTATATTATTTTTATATAGATATTTTAAACACATAGTACTTTGATCAAAATATTTAGAGCCATTTTTGGGAGAAAAATTCAAACATTTAAGTGAAGTGCAGTTTGCGGTGAGGTATTTTCTTAAAAATTTAAATATCCTTATAAAATGCGGCAAATATCAAATTTGTATTTGTCCAAATATTAGAGCTGAAAGACAAAATGTTGAAATAAATATCAAATTTGACATCTGGGTTTAAAATCTTCTGAATAATGACAGGAAAATTTTAATGAAATTCTAGTATATCCAATCTATCCTCCATAAGGAAATAATTTTTTTTTTTTTATTTTTCAAAATTAGAATAAATGATTTTAATTTCAGTACCTTATGTTATATGGTTGCACGGATAATAAGGTGTATATAATTTCCTGCAAATTATCTTTGAAAATTCCTGAATGATTTTTTTATACTTTTGTATACGTGGTAAACCACAAGCAAAAGCGCAAAAATATAAATATTTTTAAAATAGAATTTATGTCAAATTTTGTGGAATTGAACATCTTCATGATACCTTTTACAAATTATTCGTTTGAGTTTTCAAATACTTTATACCTTTTAGGTGTTAATACGCTATTCGCTTTTCTCCATCCTTTCTTCTGCTCATACGAAGAAAATTCTCGTACAAAGAGAATGGACTTAGGCCAACACTAAGCGATCGGTTTTATAAAGATATAATGATTCTGTGGGTCCAATGTATCCCTCTTGTACACCGGGCCACAAAAATGATTATTAGAAACATTAATGTGTTCTAAGGATGATAACAAACCCGACGAGGTGTAGAGCTTTTAACGTCAATTTGTAAAACCAAAAGTGAGAGATTCTAACCGTTCACTCCATTATTTAATGTAAATATACTTTAATTACTCACATGCATATGTTTGATCTAAAACAATTAGAATGCTGTATGTGTATTTACAGGTCTTGAAATACACAAACAAGTGAACTACATACAAGCAGGGTTGATACTTAAGTTGTTGCACATCTCATGTACCGTATTTTGGAACGGCTCTTAACATCATAATACACGATGGAGTAAAACGTATAGCTTTTTTATATAGTGTGACTCTGTGCAACGGTACACAGCAAATAGATTTAGGATTCTTTGTTTATTATAAAAGGCCATCCATTTCAATTGCATTAGAGCAGTCAGTGGCCCTTAGAGAAACCATTCAACTTATGGAAGCTTTAGTTATTTAAATAATCGATATCAAGATTTCTTAGCCCTAGCAAATCGTTATCATTGTGTTCCTCACAGCCAACAAGTGTGAGATAAATGAAGTCCAGGAGGGAATATGAAAAACTGGAAAATCGAGATCATTTACACAAGAACAATCCGGGTGTCTAAGAATGTGATTCGTGTTTGAGCAGAAATGCAGAAAAATCCACAGCGCTCAGGCCCTTGAAATTTACTGGTAGTGCAAATTATCTGGCGATCACTTTTCCGAAAGCGATATTGAAAGCATAAGTGAAATGCCATCCTTATAGCAAGTTATACGACCAACCGACGACATATGAGAATAACATTCTATGCGCAAATTCTGGAAATGATCACAAAGGCAATGTTCTGCTTATGTAAAACTAAGCACAAGTATATTTAAGCATATTTGTGAACAAAGAAAAGTTGCAACATTTGTCAAACACTAATCCTTAGTTGCTTAAAGAAACCCTAATGCGCAGCTCTTGCTGGTGCGGAATAGCAAATTTGGAAGTTTTGGTCCATACATTTTCCAGGATGCCTAGGGCAGAATCGTTAGTGATAACTCAGAACATCTTCGAATGATCAACGTTTTGATACTATCTAATACCAGCAAGAAGATTCTACCACCCACACAACTCATATAAGCATGACCAGATTGCGGCACAGTTTCGTGGACGATTAATTTCTTAATTCATTTCTTGCTTTGGGAAATCCAGGGACCACTCAGATTTCCTAACCTATCAGCTTTAGATTTCTTTATTTAGGGACAGCTCAAAGAGCTTACCAAAATTTTGGGCATATTTTGATTATTCCTATGCCTTTGCATTTGAAGAGCTACGTTAAGTAGCAATCCGTAGATCATAATTTGACTGGGGGAAGGGTGCATCCTACCTTAGCCAAAGACAGTAGATGGTAGTTTTGAACAACAAGAACTCGGAGCTAGCTTCAGTGATAGCAGGAGTACCCCAAGGATCGGTGCTGGGTCCTTTCTTATTCTTAATTTATATAAATGACTTAAACCATAACTTACCTTGCACTACTATGTTATATGCAGACGAAAGTACCTTACTGAGCAAAAGCAATAATATCAATACAGTAAAGCAACAAATGCAACTATCCCTAGAAGGTGCAAAAATCTGGTTCTCCTTAATCTAAGTCTAAATATGTCTAACACTGAAAATATACTATTTACATTGCAACATAATGATATCCACAGTAATTCAGTTAATCTGTTAGGATTACATTTGGACACCAGACTAACATGGTAAACACACATACTTTACCTTTGTAAAAAGCTTGCTAGAATCTGGTATCTTCTAGGGAAACTAAAGAAATGTGTTGGTCGAGATATGTTAATAACATCTTACTATGCCTTCTTTCACCCACATATACTGGTTAGGCTTTGGCGTAATTGTGCTACCTCGAGAAATGCATTCATATGGCATTCTCAGACTAATTCTAGGATTAGGACAACAGGATACATGTAAACCTAGCTTTATAGACCATAAGATAATGACTTTACCGTCAATGTATATACACCAATATCATAAACGTTAAAGAAAATCAAAACTTATTTATAAATCGTTCCTCAGTACACAGTTATGACACTCGATGCAAACATAATTTAGATACACCCTACAACCGAATGAGCAGGACCATAAATAGCCACTGTTATCAGCAGTTAAAGTTATTCAATAAGCTTTCTCTGGAAATAAAAGAACTGCCACAAAAGAGATTTGTTATAGTATTAAAAAACTGGTTTAAACAAAAAGCATTTTATACTGTACAAGAATACTTATAATATAACATACATGCTAGTGAATTTATGTACAACTATTGTAAATTATAGTAATAGGTATCCAATTGCATAATTTTATTATTACTTTAGTGAAGTTATTAACTTACTATAATTACTACCTTAAGCCATCCAAATATTCTGATTTCACCTAGAATTTTATATGCATTAATTTGTAAACCTTCTGTACTTGTAAATACATTGTAAATACTTTTTATAACTGACAAAACATATTGCTTCATGTAAGCTTAATGGTGAATAAAGATTATGATTGTGATATTGACCATGTCATCTCCTCGTCTCAGTTGGCTGCTGACTCACTTTTGCCTTACGGATTTAGGCGTGGATTGGGCAGCAGGGTCAAAACTCATAAGAACTAATGGCACAGCTGTTACTTTAATAATAACTTTAATGAATAGTAAATAACCATACCGCATGCCACTGGATAGGCGCAAGTTTGGAGTTCTAAAGGTCTTTGCTATTTAAGAAGAACTGTTTATCGCACAGAACCATTAAACAGTTCTCCATTTCTTGGACACCAAATTAACTTGGTTAATATTTATCTAACTCTTCGTGCCATATGAGGGAGCTGAGTGTTACATTTATTGGAGAGGTAACAATGCAATGATTGACAGAAACTTCAGTACAGAAGCATTTGTTTTATATTATCTTTGTTACTTCATTTTCTATAAATAACCAGCAGTGCTTTGTGACAGTGAATGGAAGTTATAAGCCTGTTTTTCAAAGCTTTGAAGTAACAGTGAGGTGTGGAATATGTTTCCGGTTTTCAGGTTTTATGTGAAATAAAAATCTGAAATCTGCTCTTTAGCCATGTAGAAAGACGCACCAGTTTCTAACATTAGGTAGGCAATGTGAATGCCTACTCAAGCGGGAGATGCAGATCGAAATCTTAAAAATGAGCGGTATATGTAACCACAAATTATGCTCAAACCGCAAATTATGCTCAAAGTCTAATGATGTTCTAGACTTTATGCGAAGCTAATGACAAATGAAGCACTTTATGTTCTTTAGATACTCTTATTGATGATGGTAAAACATTTTATACAATAAGCTTGTATAGTAACGAGGAAATAATTATTTTCTTAATTATATATTCGTTCCCTATGAAACACCTCTTTTACAACAAAATGTACAGTGCCTTAAATTCAATATGCTGCTGGTATGTCAATAGAGTTCATTATGACGACTGTTTATAACGTAACAAAGGACATCTTGGAAATGTATACTGTCACAGAAACATTTGATATATTGGTTATCTCAAAAAAAGTGATACAGTTTGTATGCTTTAAGGATACGTTATTGGTCGTACGTTATATAATGCACAGATGCAACACAATGCACTACGTTATGCACAGATGTACTGTGGCTAAAACCTTCCATAGGATGGCATGAAATGAAGGAACTTAGGAGGCTATAAGCCCTAGAGACGTGGAAAGTCTTCAACAGTTCCAGGTTCGAATGCTCCTCCTATTGCTAAAGCTGCCTAGAGAACGATCCAACAATCGAACAGATTTCTAGTGTCAGAGGTGTACTCTTATTTCCACGTCTGACACTGCCTCATGCCACGACACCTATAAGCACACCTGTACCAGAATGAAAGGGAAATCATAGAAAGGCAATCTCTGTAGATTAGAAAACACTCCCACGTTAATCTATCGATCAGGCAAAACAACGAAAACGTAAATCAAAGTAGACGGAAACTGAACTCGAATACAACCTCGATATTACAGAGGAGACATCTCGCTTAGTTTTAACCACAATCTACATACTTATGTAATAGAGTCTCATGCATTATATATAATAATGCTGGTACAAAACGGTTGTTTGAATTTTACTTCTGAGTCACAGAGCATCTTATACGAGGGTGGCGCGTTAAGTATCCATTTCAGGAATGAAGTAAGGATTTTTCTGAAACACATTATTTATTTCTCAACATAGTCTTCTTTTAGGGATGTGACTCCTCCTAATGCTGCAAGGATTTTTTAATCCTTCCAGAAATAACCAAAATGCACCAATGTCTCAATGATGGCTGAGTTCGAACTACATTTTTATTTCTTTATGTTTGGGAACAAGAAGAAATCGAAAGGCTTCAACTTGAGTGAATACGAGAAGAGGTGGCCGCAATTCATGCACTATGGCAACGGCAACACATAATTAATGTGCTAGTGCGTTGTCGTGGTGAAGCAGCAATTTGTTCTTCACCGAATTTAGCCGCATGTCCTCCTATTGTGAATCGGGCTAAAGATTCATTATAGTATTGCATAGTAGTAATCTTTTTTTCCAGCAAGTTAATGAGTATGATACTCTTGCATTCCAAAAATAATAGTCATTACTCTCCCAGTTAATGGGACCCTTTTTTCGAGCAAATTATCGTAAGCAAACCATTCCTTTTATTGTTGCTTCTTTTCTGGAGTACAATAATATATTCGGAACTTTGACAACCCACCCAGAATAGCTTATATAGCTCCAAACATAGCTTCGAAGCTGAAACTGGCACCCACTTTTCTATTGTGAGCAAACGTCAGCCATTGGGGCAACAAGTTTCCATTTCCAAATTTTCATGCAAAATAAAAAATTGTCACTCCCATTGAGACTCCTAAGGCCTCTCTCAAACCTTCCTAATAAATGTATAATCATCGATAGTCAATATTATTGTGGACTTTTTCCAATTACTTTCTCGGTAATAACACCTGCGGAGTGTCGTAGGTGGTGCTCGTCAACAATGGGTAAGGTAGGCGGTGGTAATTTCCGTCCTTTAACTTTTTAGGTCATATCGGACTATGAATGAAATGGGTGAAATGATGTTCAAATGGGCCCAGGGTCCATGGAGCTTAGAGTTACCCAACATTCGTCTTTTAGGATAAGGGAAAACCCGGAAAAACCTTATTCGGGTAACTCACCCTGACCGAGATTCAAACTCGGGACCTCTTGAACGTGAGGCAGACATGCTACCATCTACGCTACCGTGGTGGGCGATGAGTAGGGTTAGCATTTAGTATGGACCAATCGTGATCCATTGTACCTATGCCCCAAAGTGTGGTAACCCCGGGAGGAAGGATGAGGCGAGAGGAGACAGAGGGCAGCCGTCCCAAGGAGCCACAGCAGTGCAGAGGGCAGGGTCCCTACAGTTTACTTAGATGGAGATCCTACTCCCGCTGGCCAGGACAATGGACATGCCTCCCCCCACCTACTGCGGTACGGAAACAGTCCCAGCAGCCGGGCCCGAAAAGGTCCCAGCAGCAGGTTCGAAGACCGACAACCGATCTTCACCTTAGAGGAGGAAGTAGTTTTCTTTACATGTCATCCTGCTATGCACCACCGGGACACCCACGAACATTTCTGACTCTGAAAGACACACCAGATAACAGATGATGTGAAATGATAATGGAGATGAAATAGAGGGACAAGAAATTCAATTAACCTACACAGCATTCGCCTAGCGACCTGGGAAAACCCCCGGAAAATTCATGGGTCAGGTAGGTTGGCTACGAGAATCGAACCTGGGCATCCCAAATGCGGCACACAGACGAAACCGCCTCAAACCACCGTTCGGTTTGCCAATGTATATTGGACCAATTTAAAGTCGTTGAACCAATGTCTAACTGCTGAAAAATGGCGAAAAGTTCTTCTAAGCGGCATTGAATTTCGCTTTTATCTTTCTCACCCAAAATTAAAAAGCTATTTGATAGTTTTAACGATAAACGATAAGAACTTTCACAGTTTTAGCGAAAACATATTGAAATGAAATTCTTGTCAAATCCCAGCTAACTTATGAATCAGAACCAATTATGTGCTGGCGTTTAACAAATAACATACGAAGGTAACACTGAATTGCCTGAACAGCGCCATCTATCTGAAACACGGTTATTTATTGAATTGCCTTCGTACGCACATGTAGATATGTACAAAGCAATGAAGAAATATGTAACATCCGAACATCTGGCATGTTTGTGTGAAAATCAATGCATAACAAGACCAGAAATGCTTTCGTTTGGTTTTACGAACAGTACATTGTTAATATTTCATCAAAACTTGTTTAGAATTAATTTCCAAGTGTAACTGTCTTCACTTTACTGATAAAATTAAGTTCTAAATGAATTAAAATGCTCCAGATACGGTATAATATGATGTTTTTACAGTAAGTTAGTAATATGATTTCATAGCAACTAAATCTATATTTAAGGTTAAATTTAATTTGTTTTCCAACCAAAAGTTACACCACTGACAACCTATAAACGTATTTTTCTGCCAGTACGCTTCTGAAAACATGACCACAAAAACCGTGCATTTCAACTTCACGCTATTAACCCAGGAAAATATGTTCAAATGGACTAGCTCACATAACAGTGTGGCAACCTTCCCATGCAATTTTCATGGACTGCCGCGTGTCGTAACTTTTTATAGCTTAACCTTGTTGTCCAGCGTGTCTTTAAGGTCCACAGTAATGGGGTGAATATAAGGTATATGATCTTTAAGAATTGCCCTCGGATAGCACTTTTCCGCAGGCGAATGAAATTTATACGTGAGAGATAAAATGCTACTTGATATCTCCTATTAGCTGCTATATGTGACCAGAGTTACTGCCTATCAAGTTTTTTTTAGTGCTAGAGAGAGGGGCAATGAACTCTTTTCTCTTAATACTTGGACTGTGTACATTTATATTATGTGAATGAAAGTGGCATTCAAAAGCATTTGATGTTTAAGTAATCTGTCTATTGTTGAAAGAATGAAAAATATTTGCAGCTACACGATTATTTCAGAAGTAACTGACTTTTTTAGCTTGCCTACATAAATATATTGTATATTTTCTCTTTAAAATACTCGATATGACAAGTTTTACTAAAAAGAAAGAAAAGAAGATGCGAAAAAACACTTGTACTCTTCCACAGCTTTAATTGTAACTGTAATGGACACAAATTAAAAAATATAAAATGAATTAGACACAAGAAGTTGAATAAAGGTATATTAATGAAAGCTTTATTATGTGACCGAAATAATTTCTATCCTATTTTGGAGGATAACATACGTTTATGCAAGTAATTTAACATACATATAAAATCTAATAATAAAGAAAAATAAATATTTTAGTAGTTTTTAAAATATTTTACGTATTTCCTATAAATGAGAAATTTCATTTTACACTTTTATACTTCTATATATAAATATGTATATATAATTTATTTAGAGTTTAAAATTCAATTAAAACAAACCCCCTCAAAAAACGTATCTTTACCATCTAACACCTTCTTTCCGAAAAGAAACAAAGTCACCAGTTATGGGAGCAAACAAAATTTCTGCCACACAGAACAGCAGACTCGCTAACAGCACGCTACAGAGGCAGGCACCAAACTTCTGACTATACTGCCAGTATGAATAAACAATAAATGGCACACTTAAGTTTTCCAGTAGTATTAAAACAGTTTAATCAAACCCTAATACTGATTAACAGTTTAACAGACATAGGTGTTTCCAAACCATTTCAACTCTCTTCTCAAATCTTCCATTTCACTTCACTCCAGGTTCCAAATGCAGAACTCCAGCGAGGAGATACTCTGGACATAATATGGTCTCATTTACACTGACTAAAGCTTATCCTAAAATCTCCTTTTATGTTGATACAAATATACAATGCAATAATTAGAATTCCTTATTCCTCAAGAAGAGATAATGATGCCCAAGTCAGGAAAATCGAAGGCAGATCCGCTTTCAAACCGTCATGTCTTTTAACAGCATTTTTAAAAATATTCGAATACTTATTCTTTGCTCCGTCGATAGGTCTTCTACCAACCACTATACAGATACGCAGTTTAAAATTATACCTAACTATTTTTACCATCTTCAGTTACATTTTGTTATGCTTAGTAGTTATAAAGGGAAATATGTTTGTTTTGGTCTATTTTGAACACAAAAGATTCCATAAAGTATAACACGATGGAATTTTGCACAAAGTAAAACTTTCTGAGTTGACATATAAATTAAATTTTCTATGTCTGAAAGACTCTGTTGCTTGAGATGAGGATCTATAAGCATCTAGCTTAACTACATTTAATGTGATGCAAAAAGTAGAAAGTGAAGCTAAATGCAAAGAAATCAGTGAAATTCATATATAAACGAAATACTGAGCATTACAATAATAAGGTCCGGCTGGATGTATAGTTCAATCTGAGACACTGCTTTTACAGCTCAAGTCAAGAGAACAAAAACTACGAGTATACAGAATTGAACCCCTCGACTAACCCCTCGTGACAATTTTCCAGAACATCTCATGGTAGAACCTTGGCTATGGTTCATTGGCTTTCGTTTGATTCAGTTCTGTACTGTTGTCTCTTCAGGGAGTTCTTGAAAGTGTGGAAGAGGAGCAATTGCCTACGCAAGGGGAGGAGAATCCTGAGTTCAAAACGTTAGGAAGTAATTGGAATAAAAGAGAGACTGAATAATGCACCTAAGAAGTGCTACCTGAGGAAAGAAAAGGTGAATTCCAACATATCTTTATGCAGAAAAGATGAGGTTTACAGTATAAAGTTGAGGCACTATCTACGTTGGCTGTTTATTTATTAAAACAAATTCAAAGCGAAACAGCGAGTTCAGCAATGAGTAGTATAAATATAATAATTATCATAAAATATCCTCAATTTAAAACCAGAATGTGTAATCTCTCAAGTCAGAAGTCAAGTAGCGGCAGATTTGTTCTGATATCAGCATTCAAATAAAACACATATTTAGAGCTCATGCAATATCCTCTGTATTTTCATAGATAAGCCTGTACTGTAGCTGAGGTCTGCGTTACCAGGTAGTGTTTGTTCAATCCTAACGTTCTTGTTACAAACACGACATTATCTCTCTGGCAGAACATCCTAAGGGCATTCATTCACTTGTGGAAGGAATGAATAGCCTGGGCACATGTCACAGAAGATATGCGCTGGGAAGTTGACAGATTCAGCTGATGCTTTTATGTTCCTTTTAGCCCTGAGAATCAGTTGCCCTGGTTCTTACCTTCACTATGGTGCGTAAAATGAGAAAATATTGGCTAATTTTACAGCTACCATTGTTAGATACGCACTTAAGTTCAGAAAGAATGAAATCAGACATCAAATACATAAAAAGACAACTTCATTGTTGATATCATTAAAGTGTTTCTACTTGCTAGAATTAGTGTTAACTGCTTGAATAATTGCAATATAAAAGTATGGGAAACAAAATTGTAAATGAGAGTTTTTACGCAGATGAATAAACCCTATAGGGCTGTAGTGGTGTTTAAGCCGATAAAATAACCTAAAGATTAGTCTTCTGGATTAAACAATATAATAGCAAAATAATTACATCACAAATAAAATTTAAGCATCTTAAGTTTGTATATTATGTAAATATTTGTTCTGAAAGAAAAGAACAATAAAATTCGATAAAGCGAAAGAAAGGCTGAAAGCCTTTTCTGACACACACACACGTGTCAGTATTTGTGTGTTTAATTTCGAGTAAGTTATTTTGTTTGTGCAACTCAAACTGAATTTGTAATTATTATATGTATATATGTTACTATTAGTTTTAAAGGTTATAATCTATAATAAGTACATAATAGACAAGTGCTTAGTCGAAGAAAAGAAACAAGCGAAGCAGAAGGGCCATGTAAACAGTTTCAAAAGAACTGAACATCACTAAAGTGAAGGAAATGGTGACTGAAAATCGTCATTTAGGTCTGAGAGAGATTGCCGGTGTACTTCGTGTTTCATGAATCGATTCGTACCATTTTAAACGATTGTTTGGGCGAAAAAGATCAGATTTGTTGAATGATAATTAATGGATTGTGCACCACGACAACGCTCCAGAAAACGCTAGTAGAAAGCTAGCAACGCTAGCGAAAAACTCAACAAATCCCATCGAACAGCCAGCGTGTTCACCTGATATGGCTCCCGCCGGCTTCTTTCTCATTCCAGAACTCAACTTACCACTACCACCAACTGTTTTCAGTCCTTAGAAAACATAGAGGAGAATTCGCAGCGACAATTGTTAAAGATTCCTTTGATACGTGGACAATTCGTTGGCATAAATTTGAAAATTTGAAGGGGCGTACTTTGAAGGCGATAAAATAAAATTGGATGAATAATCCATATTATCCATATATTATCCATATATTTCCACAATTCCCGGAACTTTCTTGACACAGAAGTATAACTTATTTCTTATAATTTAATGACAGTTATTTTAATGGAATACAAAAAAAAAAATTAAAGGAGTTTAACAGAAGTTATTTAATTCATTTGATATACAAAATTCTATTATCAGATACACATAATGAATACAGATACGCTGAGGTAAAACAAAATACTGTGATTAGTTACTTCATATACACCTACCACATTGAAAGTTATAGATATACTAATTATATAAAAGGTTTTATATAAAAATTAAAGGTTTACTGACAAAGGAGTAGGAGTATTTGCCTTTTACTTCGATGTCAGTCTTATGGCCTAGTTTTAATTATGCTAATTTTCAAATGAGCAGATCTAATAAACAATTTTACATATTTATATCTTGTGTGTATTGCCATGAGTTTGAAACGAATAATAAATATAGCAAATTCTATAGAATCGGTGAAACAAAATTAAGGAATAAAACTTCAAAAAAGGGAGCCACTTGCTTAGCCCTTAAACCCCCCCCCACGCACACATACACATACACACACACTCACTCACTCACTCACTCAATCATTCACTCACTCAATGGAAGCGAAAACTAGGTAGCAGACATCAGGTCGGATAAATGTAAAATGGAAAGAGGAGAAATGACGGTCGCACTAATCTAATACGTAAGAATTGTTAAAAAAACTGCTTTATTCCCTTTAATGCCCTGAAACGATGGTATCTACCACAGAACTCAAGGGTCTTTCAACAAGAGCGTCCCATCTTCGAACTTAAAGAAAACATGTTCAGTAAATGATCAGAGGTTTATTTTTTTATTTTGGAGCATAATATCATTACGTGTGGAATACATCAGCAAGCGATCGCCGCGACTTCCTTGGATTGTCCATATACGGTTGATCCAATTTTCAATGACAGAAGAACGTAAATTAGGTCCTAATTCACGAATAACACGCGTGCTGTTATTTATAAAATCATTTACTCTTCTGGCTTGCTTGCATAAACTGGACAGTTAACATAACCCCACAAAAAGTAATCCAACGGCGTTAAGTCACATTATCTAGGGGGCCAGTTAACATCACCACGGGAAATTATGAAACTTACGAACTTCTCCTTCAAAAGATACATTGTTTAGAGAGCTGTATGACATGTGTCACCATCCCGCTGGAACTAGACGCTTTTGAGATCCATACCATCCAACTGAGGCCAAAAATAGTCCTAATGAGAGACCAGTATTACGCAATACACGGAAGGTTTGGCGAACAGATGATCTATTTTGATAATAAATGTCCACAATCTCTACGCATTGCTTAATATCGTAACGTTTCCTGGCTATTTGCCAATAACAGCTGTAACCACATGAAAAAATGCTGTAACTAATAGGGCAGAGATTAAGATAGGACACTATTGTTGAATGACCCTATAATTATTTATTTCTTTTACGAATTTCTTTTATATGATGCATGCGTATTTTATGATGGGATAGTCATAAACCACCAGAAAACACTAGCAATTACTTTTGTATGATTTCATGTTGAATTCTAGAGTAACTATACCATAATACTGAGCATTACACGATCGAGCGCAGTGGGGAAAAACTTCTGAAATTGTAACTGATTGGCAACACAACTGCCGAGCCTTAAAATTGCTTACGGTTAAATTATTTATAGTAACATATGTTACATTTGTTTACTCACAGCGAACTCGGGACCTCTTGAATGTGAAGCCAATAGGCTCAACCTCCAACCCCCCCCCCCCCCCCCCCGCTTAAACCATCACAGAGCTGAGCTCCTCCTGAACTGCTAATTAACTCGATTCATAGCTTCATTAAATTTTCACATGCCTAGATCAGTTGTTCAATTATACATCGACTAATCTACCTCTCTTATCTTCGAATTTTTATCCATCGATAAACTTCTGTTTGCAGAAATAATTCCGACGTAATTCCCAGAAAATCCATCATGTCTGCGAGCTTTTGTTCGACATTTTGCCCTTTCTGTGTAGGCTTAAACGAGTTGCTGGGATGTTAAGTTCCCATGGGCTCCTGCTTGTTTTGTGTTTCAGTGCGGATAACTGCAAGGGTGAAATGTAGTTTCTTGAGGTATGTGATAGCTCTTTGACGGAAGATAATTGAATGGGTATTAAAGTAGCTACGTTTGATTCATTTGGAGTTGCATATACCTCGTGTGTATCCCTGGGTTAGGTGAGAACATAGCTTTAAGTACATATACGTACGTTGGTTGTTTTATTTGCATTGCATCTGGCGTATTATTTGTTGCAGATATGAGACTGCAATTCTAGAATTATTTAGAATGCTGTGGATTGTATTATAGTGGTAAGTTTAAATGACGCTTGCTAACTGTCAGACTTTCTAAAATTTAGGCAGCTGCTACATACGCAGGTCTTATTTTGTTGTTCTTCCTTCTGTGGTTTATTCGTCATAATAACTACATAATTTACTTGGTATGTATAGCAGTAACCCACTAAATATATTTGATGCTGAAGACCTATAGTGGTTAAAAAAAAGCTAACTACTGGCGCGACAGCCCTTAGAGGGCCAAGGCCTACCAACCCGATTGCCGGCCTCACGCCCACGTAAGCACGGCAGAGGTGAACGATCATCCAACCGATACGGGGAGGAGATGTCGTCAGCGTCTCGGCATCTCCCAGCCGGAATGTTGGTTTCCGTGACCAGGGCCGCTTACCTAGCGTAAGTTACTCACTTTCCTCACGATGCTGAGTGGGCACCGGTCCTATACCCGGGATCTAAAATCCCCACCACACTGGTGGGATCGAACCCGGGCCGCTTTCCGTGGCCAGGGACCAAGGCATGCTGCCTTGGCAGGACTTCTATTGTGGTGTTGGTATGGAATTACTATTATCTAACATTCAAAGGCCAAAATTTAGAAGTAAACTATGCAGAAAATTAAAAACATTCCAAAGCTAGGAGGAATTTATAAATACCAGCAATAGGGTAGGTACTGTCACTGTGTGGCATTGTTATGCTGCTGCCAAAAGCCGGAGCTGGGCGCGTGGTCAGGAGGGAGAGAGACAAAGAGAGCTTTTAGAGCGTTCGGTCCATTGTTATTGCCGCGAAGTTTCTCGGAAGGTCTGCGACTTCCTAGAAACAAGGCTGGGGTTATAGATACCATGCAAGGTAGTTGCAGTTGTTTGTTAGTTATTGCGACAGTCGACAATTGAAGTGTACCGCAGTGAATTCTTTCATTTGTTTTCATGCAGCAAAACACCGAGTCAGCCTTGAAGACAGCTGATTGTCAATTTCACGTCTTTTTACTACTGCAAAACTTATTTTAGATTTCTGCAAACTAGATTTCCGAATCTACGTAACCCACGCAATGACAATATGCTTATACACAGTTGGATTGGATTGTTCGGAGGGTATTCGGCACCTTGACCAGAGAGGTCTTTTGTACCTATGCCTGAGGTGGGGCACCCCGGGAGAGAGGTGGAAGTGAAAGTAGACAGAGGGTGGCAGTCCCAAGGAGTCACTACAGTACAGACGGCGGGGTCCGTACACTTTATTCGAGTCCCCGCCGGTCCAGTACAATCGTCATCCCACCTACAGTGGCCCCGAAACAGTCACGAGGCCGATTGGGAGACTGAAGACCGCCACCCCAAGAGCAAGGAAGATCCCAGGCAGGCTTGCATAACTGGCATCCCGCCTGCCACGTTCCTGAATCGGCCCACTAGGCCGACTTGGATACCGGAGTCCGTTCCGCCGGAGGGGAAAGTGTTCACTTAGAGCGTATCATCCCGCCATGCACCGCCCAGACTCCTGCCGACACTTCTACATGGAAAGAAACCACCAGATAAGAAATGATATGAAATGATAAAGGAGGTGAAATGGAGGGACAGAAAGTTTGGAGGATGTGATTAACCAGCAGTCGTCTAACGATTTGGGAAAATGGCAAAAAAAAAACCATATTAGCCCGCCTTGGTAGCGTAGATGGTAGCGTGTCTGCCTCACGTTCAAGAGGTCCCGAGTTTGAATCTCGCACAGGATGTGTTACCTGGATAAGGTTTCTTCCGGGGTTTTCCCTTATCCTGAAAGATGAATGTCGGATAACTCTAAGCTCTATGGACCCTGGACTCATTTGAGCATCATTTCACCCATTCCATTCATCGTCTGATATGACTTAACGTTGGAGGACGTAAATTGAAACAAAAAAGGGTGAAATATGTTGGCCATGGGAATCCAACCCGGGCCTTCGGAATACGGGCCACAGACCGCCTGAGCTATCCCGCTCGGTTTATAAATAGTTCTTAAATTGTTCAGCTAAGACATGGCGTCTTCATGTAATTAGAAAGGAAGTCGCATAGACGGGACCATTTATGGTATACTAAAGCTACATTCGAAAACGTTGGTGTAATTTTAGATTGTGATTGAATAATTGATGTTAAGATATATAAAGAATTACAATAAACACAAAAATACACTTCTTAAAATGTGTGTGTGTGCGTGTAGTAAAAATATATTTACGTATTATGTTCGACGCTAGAAAACTGGAATATCAACTGTCCCAAATAAATGTTGTGAAACTTAATATTTAACATGCCTTAGGTTTCGCTTAGAGAATAAGTTATACGTAATTTTGATTACTTTACAAAGAGGCACAACATCAGGGAGTTCAAATATATTGTTTATTCTCGAGTTTCTTAAAAAATACACTAAATATTTTAAAACTTATAACAAATTTTGAGAAACCTTCATAAACTAGTTATCATGGAGAACAATATATTACAAATTATGCTTTATTATGCGTGCTAGATAAATCAGTTTTATTTACCTACCACGTTCAAAAGACCACATGAATTACGTTATACAAAGAGAAAAGAGAAAGCAGAGCCATGGTTGGGAGAGCGACGGAGGAAGAGAGAGGGAAAGAAAGGGTAAGGGAAAGGAAACAAGGAAAAAAAAAAACCATTGAATGAAAAGGGAAGAGAGGATATGAAAAGGAGTGGGATAGTGGAGAATATGAAAGGTAGAGTGAGATGCGGAGAGAGGAGAGGGAGATAGAGAGAGGAAGGGGGATAGAGTAGAGTGATATAAAGGATGAGGAGACACAAAATCTCCGAAGCAACTCAAGCGGAGCTGCGCGTTTTATCAGATAGTTAAAATAACAGGTGTCCTTCAGTGTCTGATTTAGTCAATGAAAATATAATTTTTTCGGATGTGGGCCAAGGGAATTTAGTTCATTTAAGTTTCCAAAAACTATCGAAGCTGTACTAGAATGTAATCCAAAGCCCTCGGGTGTAATAAAGCTCATTTACTGGAGTTCCCACGTGTAGAGATAGATAAGGAAGAACACGATAACTCATCGCAGCCGGTCAGCTGGGGAAATTTATTTACCGGCAGCTGAGGCATTTGGACGGCCTGGAAAATGAACCAGCTGCGACTGAGACCAACCTAATGGCTGTTTTATTGTTAACTCCATGTACATAATTTGAATGCCTACTTTACTCAACTTGTGTCATTACACCAACTTTGGGGTGTTCTCTGAAAGACAGCTGTTGGTAATACCCAGTTACAGCTGCGTCTTTTGCACAACCCTGTCAAGTTAAATGCACAAAGCTATCTGAATCAGTAAAAAAATTATCAAGTGCTGGGAGCAAGAAGAAAACCTACACTAGTGTGCATGAAACAGGCAAACAGTATGCAGTTGTTGCTAACGAAATAGAAAATCGACTCTGCAACGCCAGTAAAACACTAAATATTTCTTTTACTCCTCCCTTTTATTTTGCTCCTGTTTTTGTAGGTTAATATAAGACGCACACTACCAGAAACTGGTGTGAACCGACATGGCCAAATTATTTAAATTATTTTGTTTCATTACGAACAATTTTGTTTCAATTGCCAGGATAATATCAGTGCCGGGGGGGGGGGGGTTTCCGTCCCTAGGAGTTCTTTTACATATAAATAAATCTACTGACATGAGGCTGTCGCATTTAAGCACTCATATAAACCATCATCCTGGGCTGGGTTTGAGCCAGTGATTTGGAATTACGAGGGCTGTTCAATAAAGAATGATCACAATTTCTTTTGAGAACGTACTTTTACTCATCCTCATAATTTTGATGGTCCTTCTCAAAATAGTCTCCCCTGAATGCGATGCACTTGTCCCAGCGTTTCTGCCAGTCTTCAAAGACATGCTGAAAACAATTTTTTGAAAGATCCTTCAAAACCGCCTCTGCAGCCCTCACCACTGCTTCTGATGATGGATAATGCCTCCCACGAAGTCGTTTCTTCAAGTTAGGGAATAGCAAAAGTCACATGGGGCTAAATCCGCACAATAGGGAGGGTGAGGGATGCACTTCACATTGATTTTTGCAAAATATTCGGCAACAACTTTGGCAATATGCGGCCGCGCATTATCGTGGTGCAGCATCCAGCCTGCTTCACGGAAATGTGGTCTTTTGCGCCTGATATGGACTTGCAATGTTTTCCGGACATCCCTATAGTATTGTCCAGTTACTGATGTGCATGCAGGTACAACATGCTGATAAACCATTCCACGAATATCAAAGAATGAGATGACCAAAGCTTTCCCAGCAGAAGCAACCACTTTTGCTTTTTGGGGGGTTGCTGATGAAGGAGATTTCCACATTGAGATTTGCTGTTTGCTCTCAAGATCAAAACGATGTAGCCAAGTTTCGTCAGCAGTGATTACGTTTGAAAGAAACTCCGGATCTTCCTCTAAATCAACTATAACTGCAGGTTACCTCCATTGCAGCGGTAGGCGATACTGAACATGTCTGAACTTGCCTGTTTCTCACAGGCGGGAACCAGGAGTACCAACAATGAAACTTCTATGGCGTGTTTTTTCACATTAAGCTAACAGAATATAATAAGATTGAATTTTAGTGCGAAAAGTTATTACTGTAAAGAATATGATCATTCTTTATTGAACAGCCCTTGTAGTAAAGCAGCGCTAAGCCTCTCAAACTATACCGACGTGGAAAACATGTCTTCCTGCTGAAATATTTTGGCATTCTTACCTTTGGTCGATCAGCTAGGCTTGACTTTATAATTACGCTAATGGCTGAGAGTGGGACTTGAAGTCAAACCAATAAGATATTGGTTCAGCGGGAGATGGTTTAAAACAGAGTTGATGAATAAACAAAAGCATAGGAGGTGAAATGATCGGTATATTCTCGTATATTCTTAAAAAAACCACAATAAAAAATAAAGAAGTGCTAACAATAATGCTAATGCTCGCCGTGAAAGCTTCAAGTCTTACAAAAAATAGCGTTCATTTTACGACGACAATTATATTTTGATTACTTTATGTAATCAGCTTCCAATTATGTCAATTCAAACTGCAGGTAAGACATTTCATCGAGGGCAGTGTATAAGAATGAAAGAAAAAATCGGATGCAAAAATAAATTTGCTATTGATTGCTAGTCACAAAAAATAAATGATACAATCATACGACTTTCTTTAACTTTTGTGATTTAAGGAATGGAGAAGGTATACTTCACCCTTAGCAAACCTAATGGATATATTGTGGACTACCAACTCCCAGGAGGAAGAAATGATGCAAAGGAAACAACAGGTCGACATAGGGTACAAGCAGCGGAAACACAGAAGCGTGCAGAATCCTTAAGAGTTGGATGTATTGTCAGTCGAAGCACCATCCAGGTAGAGAGTCATGAAACGACCCTAGGGGCTTGGGCACTTATTTCAAAGGGAGCCACGGCAACTGGTTTACATAGTGGGCGCATCTGCTCCATCTGGCCGCATCAGCTGGAATCAGTTCGAACTGTAATAATTAGGAGAAATAGATTGCTATTGATTGCATGTTTTAAGATCCCGGAAACAGTGCCAGAAAAAGTGTGTGTGTGTGCGTGCATGCGCGTGCGTGGGAACCATAACCTATAAATGCAATGGCGTTTAAACATCAAACTAGGTACTTTTCTTCAGCATTTTCTAAGACTTTTAAGGAAAAGCTCCACCAAAAACTACCAGCTACGAGGAAAGTATTTTCGATTTCCTCAAAAATGGATCTAAGGATATCGATTAACATCTTACATCTAAGATATTTCATAACAAATCAAATGCATATCTTGAATTTTATGTGAATAGTCTTTAGGTCCTCTTCATTTTGGACGACTTATGTTTAACTGGTAAATCGTAAGAGATGGACAACGTTTTAATATAAAAGAAATGTAGGTTTCGTTAAAGCAGAAATTGCATGTCCAATTTTTTAAATGAGATTTTATAGATATTCCTTTGTTTTTGTTTTCTCAGAGTTATATCATGGCTATGTAAACAAATGGAATTTCAAAGCCATCTATCACATTGCGAACATTTCTTGAAATGTCGGAATACCGCTTAAAACTTACTAAATTCCTCTATTTCTCTTGTATCTATTAATCAATATATAAGAAAGTCATTTATACAAACTTTTATCTCGAACAAGAATTATAGGGGATAATTAGAGTTTTTGGCAATAGTTTGTAACAAAAGTGAGTAGAGAAAGTCATGTGAGTGGTAAAATCTGATTTTCTTTTTCATTAATTTCCTAACGCAGATACCATTTCATTTGTGGATAACGTCTATAACCCTTCTGCCTAGTATATTGTCGCGAACCCGTTATCTAAGATAGCATGGCTTGTGTATACAAAGAGCTCGCAAATAAAGATAGCGGAGGTAAAGGATTTGCCGGCGCAGATTAAGTTACGCTTCTGGAAGTTTCGGATTTCGTCATTCGATGTCTTGTTATTCCAGAAACATCTAGTGATTGTACGGAACAGTCGACTTCTTGTTTGTCCCAGAAATCTCTCGAATTTATTAATAAGATATATAAGAGATTGTCACACGCCAGCGGACAGTTGTAAGACAAGAGTCGCGAGAGTTGTAAGCAGTAAACAGCTGTAGAGTGTTGCAACGAGAGCTGATGTAATCAGAACGCTGTTTGTTACTATCATCGACCTTGGTAGATTGTGTGTATGTGACGTAATGTTGTTACGTGAGAATTGAACAGTGTATTTCTACGGAAATAAAGAACATTTGGAATATCTGCAACTCGGACTTTTAATTCCACGTACCCACGAATTCACAGTATAAAGTAAATGCTCTCTATTCTGGCGTAGTATATGCTTTAGTACCAGTTTATAACTGTCTATAAGACAAGGTAGGTACTATAAAATTGAGAACTTTTATTTATGCCAATGCAATAAAAGACAATCTGTAACAGCCATAAGAATTTTTTGAAGTCAACAGTAAAGTATAACATTCCTTAGCAATATTTCAACAGCGGGACAAGAACAACACGAGAGGTTTCCACTGCTTTTGAAGCCACGAACTTGTCTTAGAGGCGAGCTGTACATCTCGGATATGGATTCACTTTCTTTTGTGTTTATGTTCGAAATTTTATGTTGAATATTTCAAGAAAGATGCGAGTTTTCTATTGTTGGTAGAGGGAAGGTTTATGATGGGTTATAAAAAGAGTTTTTTTTTTTTTTAGGATGGCATGTCTCACGAGGTTCTTTCGCACCGGATTCAGTGAAGCAAGATAAATGTAGAACTGTAAAAGTTGGAGACGGAAATAAAACAAATTACACGTTATCTCGGATCTGACCCCAGTCATCGAACCTGTGCACTCCCACAAAAGGACCACAACTGCTGTTTTCTGTGTACCTGTCATATCCTTTGTGCATCGCGTGGAAATTGTCTCATTACTCAACCTGACCCAAATCTTGACTCTTGATTCGATCACTCGGTATATCAACATGTGTAATGGGGAAATCTGAGGTCATTCTTCACTTAGAATGCTTCATAAACGTCTTATGGGGCTCAAGAATATTTGCTTTTAGATGTAAACAGCGGTAACCTGCAATTCTTTGCATCATCCTAGTTAAGTCTGCCCTGTAAAACATATCAGCAATTTCTCTATGACATATAAACACTGAAATATAATCACTTTTTATATAATCCCTCTTCTACATGATTTAGGCTATGTAGACCGTTCTGGCGAAGTCACCAGTACAGTCCATCTTAAGTACGGTTGGCCAACATCTTGGGTTCCTCTTGTGTTATATAGAAATGTTCTCATAGGTTCTTATATATGTTTAATTGTTCTCTTATTTGCTCATTTAGTATTCTATCTGGTCTTGTGCATCCTTTCTCATTCCGCAGAAATAGCATTTCCGCTGCTTGTATTCTACTGGTATCCTCTATTTTGATTACCCAGCTTTCGGTTCCATACAGCAAGTAAGAAACAGTAAATGTTTTCTATAATTAAAATTAAGAATCTTTTCCTGTTTTCCGACCTAAAGCTATTTTAACAGTCCCACACATCGCCTGGAATTTATATATTTCGTTTTCTATATCTTTATCTTCTTCGTAGGTAATATCACATCCTAAATTCTTAAGTGTGTCACTTGTTCCATTATTTTATTTTCCAAAACAATTTTAGACCTTATTCCATACTTACCTGTAAATACCATTGCTTTAATAAAAAACTTATCGATATTTTGAAATTGTATTTACTGGCTACCACTTGGAACTTATAAGCCAGCATTTGTATATCTCTTTCAGATTCTGTAATTAATAAGACATTGTCCGCAAATAACAGGGCATTCCTACCCTTATTGTCAATTAGTGTTCTTTCCTTATTTAAATGTTTTTTTTAATTCAAATCAAATGTCGGAAATATAGATATTAAATAAAATAGGTGACAAAGCGTACCCTTGTCTTACTCCTCGGTTTATTTTGAAAAAAAAAAGAACTTTTTATTTTTTCTAGTCAGCAACGGCCAATACACCATTTGTCTCGTAATATAATTACTTGATTTCCATTATTTGATTAGGGATACCTTTTTCAGTTAATTGATGGAAATTAACTGAAATAATAAGAGTTAAATGATGAAGCCTGGGACTTAAGTACTTACGATAGTAAGTCGCCACAAACGGTGTATCTTGGATGCGAGAGCCCCTAGTGGTCTACCGGGAAAATATACGAGTCAACTGGAGAATTTATTGTCAGGACGGCACGTTGGTCATGGTAGCTCAAAGGTTAAGAGCGACTGGAAGGAAACCAGGAGATCCGTGGTTCAAATCCCGGCTATGACATTGAATTTTTCATGTTGACTCTATCTATCAGGGATACCTTTGTTTACCTGGGTATTCCACAGTAGTTCTGTATTTACTCTATCAAAGGCTGTTTTTAAATCTATGAATAATAGATGTTTCTTTGTTTCTTTCTTTTATTTGATGTATAATTTGTTTTATAACAAATACTCCTCTGTACAAGATTTCTCCTTTCGAAACCGTTCTGCTTTTCTCCTAACTTGTTTTCAGTTATTATTTTTTGTATTTTTCTGGCTATTATTATAGCTTATATTTTATATCCACTGTTTAGAAGGGCAATGCCTAGATAATTTGATGGTTGAATTCGGTCTCCTTTTTAAAATCTTGATTTGACTTCTCCAAAAACATATATTTTTAAAAACGTATCAGCACAGTGAATTAATTCGGAGTTTATCCTGTCTGGACCACTAGTTCTTCTATTATTTGTAAATTTTAGCGATTCTTCTAGTACTTCTGTTTGAAGTTTGTCTACGTTTACATTTTGATGGCTTGGTTTTTGTGTTGTATTTTCGTTGCACCATAATTCCTTAAAATTTTGAATCCATTTCTCATCCGAAACTGATGCTTGTATGTGTGCTGCTTCTTTCTCAGATTTATTTACATAAATGTTTTATTATTCTACATGCTGTCCATTGGCGAGCATGTAAATCGTGTTCTAATTAGATACAACCGGTCCCAACTGTCGTGATGGAATTCTCTTACTAACTTTTTAACCTCTTTCCTTTCTTCATTATAATAATATCCTTTATTCTTTTATTTTCTTTTGAAGGTACTCTAAGTAGACCTCCTTCTTCTTCTCTTCTAAAGCCGATTTAATTTCACCGTTCCAAATTCTCATTTCTTTCTTCTTAGGGTTGTTTTTTCTCCTTGTTCCTAATACTTCGTATGCTGCTTCCTTTATTGCATATACTATGTTATTCCATTCTTCTTCAGCATCTATGCCTGTTTCTTTTTGCAACATATATTGAGATAATCTCTTTTTGTATAGATTTCGTATATTTTGTTCTTGTAGTATCTGAAATTTATAGGTTTCTTCATTCTTAACCGTTTTCATGGTTATTTTTCTCCATCTTCTAATAGTTTAATATTACATGTCAAGATGAGGTAGTCTGTTCCAAAATCATATCCTCTATATACTTACTTTTGTGACCCAATATAATATAATTGTATGTACTTTCTATCTATATACTTATAATATTCAAACTGTTTGTAAAAGGAACGAATTTTAAGGGTGAAAATTGTCAGAAACTAACATTTATAGTTGACATTTAATCTTCTTCCTTACTAACCGAACGTAGACTAAGGTTTGGATAGAGTCAGACTGAAACATTCAATACCATAGCCGGGATTTGAACCACGAATATCCCGGTCTCCATCCAGTTGCTCTTAAGTATTGAGCTACCATAGTCAACATGCCAGCACGACATTGAATTCTCTAACTGACTGGTATATTTCCGCGTAAACCACTCGGAGTTCTCGTATACAATGAGATACGCATTATTTGTGACGACTTACTGTGCTGTAAGTTCCAGCTTCATAGTAAGTCGCCACAAACGGTGTGTATCTAATTGTATATGAGAACCCCGAGTGGCTTACTGGGAAATATACGACTCAGTTGAAGAATTTAAAGTCCAGCTGGCATGTTGGCTATGGTAGCTTAATGGTTAAGAGCAACCGGATGGACGCCGGAAGATCCGTGGTTTAAGTCCCGTCTTTGGCATTGAATTTTTCAGTCTCTCTCTCTGCATATGTAAAACAACTTTGGTTTTTTGCAGTTCTTATTAATTGGAATTTCCTTTTTGATCTTGTCTACATATTGTATAATTATACATACATTGCTTATATTTTAAATGTACTTTTAATTGTGGTGTTGGATTTATGCCATTTAGACTTTCAATTGTGCACAACTATACAGAAAGAACTCTTAACTCCTTCACACTTTGTTTTAGGAACATCGGGTATAGATTATCTTCTAGCTCTGTTTTGCAAATTGTTATTACTATTATATATTAGATAATTGTGTTAAAGGCATGTTTGATTTTTGCTTTGAATACCTTTTTCAGTAAATGACCGTTTGGGATTAAATGTCCTGCTTTCTCAGCATGTTTTTGAAGATAACTAAATTATATTTTAGCATGTTTAAAACAATACTAATATTATGATTGGTTCAATATTTGCTAACCAATTTTAAACAAATAGTGTTATAATTTATAAAATAGGCCTTTCTTTCTTAATACAATCTTACTGCATAAAATTGCATTTAGTAAACTAAGAAGGCATTCTTCTACATTCTGTAAAGCTTTTAAAATATTTTTGAGATAAGTCCCAATGAAGTTAGACAATTTAATATTTATAGTATAGGAGTTTTAATCTTTTCTTCAAGGATAGTCCATTTTAAAATTATACTGGCATCGAAACTGCGAACACCACATGAATCACCGAGGCTCCCATCATTACTACCCGCATATACTTTATTGCTTGGAGTAGAGTTCGTTTTTTAATTACCGTGCTCCAACGTTGTCATATCGAATGATGACGTGAAATGATGTTCAAACGAGTTTAGTGTCTATAGAGCTTAGAGTTAACTCACATTCATCTTTGAGGATAAGGAAAATCCTGTGAAAAACCTTATTCAGACAGTTAACCCTGACCAAATTCACTGTGTCCATCTTCCATCCAGAATGAATTGACTGGTAATCAGAGATATCAGAGTACTTTTTCCGCGCAGAGTAAGTCATATATTAGGTGTTGGTTTCGCTTTATTGCTATGCATACTTTAGTTGCGACGTAAGCCTAATTTTAAGTAGATTATACTACCAACACGTTTGTAATTTAGATGGAGGAAGCTATTCAGATTTCAGTTCATATCTTCAACAAATTTTTACCTATTTCTTGTAGATTTTAGGTATACATTCAGCTGATACTGAATAAGTCTGCAATGCATTCATTTATTTATTGACAGGCTACTTACTATAAATTATTTGTTAAATCCTTAAGTTTTCTACTGATGAAATGTATCCCTATATCAGCTAAAAGGAATTTATTTCCGTAGAGCTGATCAAATCGCAAAATAATACAAAATGAATGAAAATGTTTTGTACAGACAGTTCTATTTATAATTTCCAGAAACGTAGTTTTGCTGGCGTTTGTTCTGTTTAGATTCTCTTTTCTTTTATTTGATGTTAAACTTAAGAACCTTTAATTGGGTAGGACAAATTGAATAAATGAAGATGAAATGGCGATATGACGCTCAGAAGAACCGAATTTATCTGTATCTTAGGAAATCATTTTCTAAGCTTGAGAAATTTCCTTGGAGAAACTTTAATAGATAATTCACCCAATCCGAAATTCCCAGTTTGAACCTCCTGGCTATGCGGCTGTACAATTAAATCAAAACTTTAGCAAACGGTTAAACTCTGTACAACTCTTTGCATATTATTTTATTTGGAATACAATCGAAACTAGATTGATTCTCTCCAGCAATTGGTTTACATGAAGAAAAAAAAAATAAAATAAAAAATGTATATAAGATTAAACTTCTTAAATACTGATCCTGTGTCGATAGGCACAGAAAGTTGTTAAGCTGTTGCCAAATTAGGATGTGTAGTTTGCAATTTATTCATCTGAGGCATATCTAAATGAACATGTTATAATTTTCCCGATTACTGTGCCACCATCATTTGTTTCACTTTAACCCGGGTTGGGATCTGAGAGAGAGAGAGTTTTAGTTGAGTTTGTTCTCTCAGCTTGTGTTTGCAGGGCTCCGGTAAGTTTCTCCCACGACCATGATCTAAGTGTCAGTTTACAACCTTTTGTGGTGCTTTTATTGACCATTTGCATTCGGTTTAACTTAGCTCATTGAAAGTTACCGTCAATAGCAATATTTGGAAAATAATTACTCTAAGCTACAGACGAGCAAAATTATTTTTCTTACTTTCTATTAGTTTCAATTTGTTTGGTATGTTTTTCTACGACACTCCATATATAATTTGTTTATATTACTATATATTCGTATGCTTCATTGATTTTAATGTTTTAATTTGGTTTTGTTTATATTTACAGTGTGAGTTACTTGTAGAGCTTTTTCTAGGTTTACCGTCCCGACCATGGGTACGTCTGATCATAATTTCATCCATTTCGTACATCGTCGGATATAACCTAAAAAGACGGAATTACGCAAGGGCGAGGTCATGTACATGCAAGATTTTATCCGTCCGGTGTTACTTTCCTTATTAAGTATTCTATAAATTTAGGTACAAACGTAAAGAAAACGAATTGCATTGTTTCATCAAATACCCTAAAATTGAAATAGTGTACGTCCACGATTTACTTTTGTGAATACTTAAGTTTTTGACTTAATGAGCTCAATGTATTATATGTCGTTATTAAAGGTATTTTAGTGCATGTTTTGCGGGGTGACATCTGTTACTTCGTAAGGAGGCTGCGTGGACCACTTCTTTGAATCGTTATGTTTACATGTTGGCTCTTCCATCAGTTGCGTAACCAAATTACGCACAGGCCAGTCATAATTGAAGCGTGCAATGTTACATAAGTTTTTAGATAACAAACATTGTCATAATGGTTTGTTATGCAACATTTATCAAAAAAGCAGAATGCTACGTGAGATATTTAAATTATTTTAATCTTGCAACACATAACGTTCAATTCTTTGGGAGAAACAAAATGCCTTACTGCCCATTTTTAAGTGAAATCAGAAACTTATTTCGAGCACTTACAAGTGTCATAATTGGTGTGGTCTTTCTTAGGCGCAAAAGTAATTCGCATGCGTTCATACATGGAAATGAACCAACAAATCAAGTATTCTGAAAGTACTATTTTGGCAATTAGTTAGTCTATCATACAGGTTAGAGTTCATTATCATCTAACATATAAAATGAGAACACAAATTTCGGTTATCTATCTGAAATGGAATTTCTTCGTTATCCTGTAATTGCCACCTTTTATGGAGACAGCAGTGATTTATAATTCCACGAAAAATACAAAACTAATGTAATCGAGAACTGTGGTATGTGACACTTTCCGAATTTTGCGGAAATACCGATGAAAGCAGTGAGGAAAGGTATTCTGTTTTTATACATACAATAAAATTATTTGTTGCAGATGAACGGGATATCGTTGTAACATCGCCAGCCAGGAAATGAGAGCTGCAGTTTCGATTCATGGTTTGAAATACGCCCCCTTTCCATTACAGTTCGCTGTTTCATTGAACAATCACATTTTACGGTTTTTACATTATAATATAGTTCGCTAGCACAACATATGCTATGCGATCGCTTGTGTTTGTAACTACCAGTGCCATTAGAGTCACCGATACAAAAATAATATTGCTAAAAAGAATAAACGCATGTATACGTTTATACTGTACTTTCATGTTTTTTTTCCGGGAATTTATAAAGTGGTAGCTTACTATTGAAATCATTTGTGTCGTAAATTCTTAAAGTTAGGGATAAAAGTGCATAAGCAGGAGCAGAGCACTGAAGTAGACGAAATGGCCTGTTATGCTTTGAACATGACCCCTGGTAAGGACGGATTAAGGGAGGTCCGATTCTGGAGACGTCGTGCGTAAGCATAAATGGGGTCTCTAATGCTTCCAGATTGAATCTATTCGACGTCACTCAAACCCGCAGTCCCCGAACTTCCTGGAGTCTCCTTCAGGAACATCTGCTCCGTGAGCAACTGGAGGAAGTTTCCGTGAGTAGTTCAACAGAGGCCAGGAAGAACCCTTTATAAAAGACATCCTCATCGCCCAAACTCAAAACACCAATAATCGTCTACTAGTCACTCATTCCTGTAACACATGATAATGAATGAAATACAAAGACGGAAAATGTGGTAGAAGAGGAATCACTCCAGCTTTCGTTAGAATTTGAACTCAGGAGCACCGAATACCATGTTCTCAGGCTATATAAGGCATATAATCATCTAACAACATAATCTTTAAGAATAAAATATAGGGAGATCTTAAAACTGTTATGCCCGTCTCGGTAGCGCACACGGTAGCATGTCTATTAGTATTATTTCACCCAATTCATTCACCGTCCGATATGACTTAATGTTGGAGGACGTAAATTACAAAAATAAAAAGAAATTTAAATCTATTATGACAATGACTTCCTGTCATATAAGCTGATTTTTTAAATATTTTGAGTTGTTATATCTTAATTTAATTAAATTTTATAGAGGAGCTGTTAAGGATGAAGTACTGAGCATTGCAGCTATTTCTGTTACCTCCTTTATCGAGTACATTGTAGGCAGAAAACGGTATTGCATTCCATATATCCAGATTTCACGGAAATAACGGGCTTTGAATAAAAAATAATATTTAGGAAGAACTTTCCCGCGCGCGCGGGCGCTCGTTTCTCCCAAAGTATAAGAAAATAATATAAAGTAGGCAATCTCTCCATTGTGCACCCTATAGTCTATACCATAAGACTGATAAAACTAAATTTCAGAAAACCTACAATTCAGAAAGCAATAACACCATCAATTGTTCCTCCAAACACGCCTGTGTAGCGTAGGTGATAGCGTGCCTGCCTCACGTTCGGAAGGTCAAGAATTTGAATGTCGGTCAGGGTGAGTTATCTGGATGAGGTTTCCCCCGATGGGTTTCTCTTATCCTGAGTAACTCTCTGCTCTATGGACCCTGGGTCATTTGAACATAATTTTATCCATTTAATTTGTGGTCGATATGACTTAATGTTGGAAGACATTAATTAAAGTATAAAAGCCTCCGAAATTATAAAGGAAGTTAAAGAGAGATATAAAAACGAAACATTAAAACAACTGACTTACGGTATGAAATTAGTCGTGTTTTGTCTCCGTATAGTGCATAAAATCATGCTGGCTAATTTGTGGAAAACATTTGTCAAGAGCAGTGTAGCATGAAATGCCATTAGGTATTTGTGAATATTATAGTATTGTCGCGAACTCGATCGATAGCGCGGCTTGTGTACACAAAGAGCCTGAAGATAAGGAGTATGCCGGAACAAATAAAGATAGCGCGAGATAAAAGACCTGCCGGCACAGATAGGATTACGCTTCTGGAAGGTGATAAAACATTCGATTCCTCTTTGGTCCAGAAATATCTCGAAATTATCAGTGAGGAATTTAAGGGAGTGACGATTCGCCAAGAGGAAGAGTAGTAAACAGTTTTAAAGTTGTGTAACAAGAGAGTTGTTGAAACGAGAGCTGATCAGAACGTTGTTTGTTATTGTCATCGACCTTGGTAGATTGTGGTGTGTATGTGACGTAATGCTGTTACGTGAGAATTGATCAGTGTATTTCTAGGGAAATAAAGAACATTTAGAATTTCTGCGTGGATACTACCGACAGTCGCGGTAGACAGACGTTTTTTGTGCGCGCTGCTTCCGTGAGTGTGTTTACAGTGTAACTGTGTTTAACTGTGAAATACGATATCTTCTAGTGAACTGTAATTTCACAATCAGTGCAAACAGTGTTCTTTTACCAACGTGTACTAGTGCCCTTTGGGTACAGGTGTATTTCTTTCTCTTTCTCTTTCTCTTTTTTTTTCTTTTTCTTTCCTCACCTATTATGTCTCTCACGCCGGAAACTACCGGCCACCTAGTACGCTCAGCTATAGATATGGTTTATAATACCACTAGTGACTTCCCACAGCTACCAGTGCCTCTACAGGAAGCTCAGCCAATGCCTACGCAGCCCACCCAGGTTTCTCGCACCAATACTTTTAATCCTAATTCACCAGTGCGTCATTCACCCTTACGCCCGTCGCAACTACATCTTACCACGTCAACTGCTGCTACAGTTACCGCTAAAACCAGCGATGTTAACATGCATGAGACTGCCCCATCTAACTGTCCACCTGCAACAAGCTCCAGTCGCACTGCCACACACGCTGCTGCTGCAGCCGGCCCGAGTAAGCGTCGCTGTCATGCTCCACCATCAGAACAAACAAGTGCCTCGCGCTATGCTTACTCTGTTTCCACGCATAACCGATTTGCACTATTGGAAGATACCACAGTCATGGACGAGACAAGTAACTCCGTGACACCTAAGGAAAAAGTTCCACCAATTTGCTTGCGCAACATTGGTAACTATCAACTTCTATTACCAGATCTAAAAAATAATGTTACCTCTGAATTTCACACAGAGCTTCCTTAAGGTTTATCCCTCTACTTCTGACGATTTCCGTAAACTTACTACATACTTCAGCTCCATACAACAGGAATACTATACTTACAGAAATCCTACAGATAAGCTTTTCTCGGTAATTATCCGAGACATCCCTCCTTCGCTCACCGATACGGAAATCTATGACGAACTGTGCTTACAGAACTACCCAGTGCGGAAGGTCACTCGACCTATGAATCGGTCGAAACAACCTATTCCTCTCTGTGCGGTGGAATTGTTAAACAGCGATGATGGTAAAGCTATACTCAATCTAACTCGCCTGTTCTACAGTGTTGTGAGGGTGGAACATCGCCGTCGTAACACTGACATACCGCAATGCACCCGCTGCCAGAATTACGGTCACACCAAGAACTATTGTCAGCTGACCCCGAGGTGTGTTCGCTGTCTAGAAAATCACCATTTCTCACAGTGCACTAAACCGAGAGACACCCCAGCTCAGTGTGTTCACTGTCATGAGAACCATCCAGCTAGCTACCGTGGCTGTCGACTTATTTAGAACTGAAATCCAGAACACAAAATAGCAACACAAGGCAACAGCCTGGGAATTCTCATCGCCCCCGCCCACTACAACAATCAGACCATCCTGCACAGCAACCATTACAACCACCAGCTGCATCACCAGTACCTCCAACTTCTTCACCAGCAACTTATGCCAGTGTAACTGCTGCTTCCTCGACGAGGCGTACTACTACACAACCGGATCCCTCTGACTCTTCTTCTCTCTCGGCTCTGCTAAGTAGCCTGTTAACTCAACTTCTAAATTCTTTATCCACGTTCCTCACCCCTCTCTTACCGCAACTTACACAATGTCTCCAAAATGCTCTTCTAACTGCTTTCCGAAATGGTGGTGTGTAATAGGCCATCTCTTTCATCTCTCACTCTCCTGAACTGGAACGCTAATGGCATACGCGCTAAACGTGCCTCCTTCGCTGCCTTTCTCAGCTTGCACAGTATAGATGCTGCCTGTATCACCGAGACTTACCTTCTCCCGAATGAACGTTTCTCCGTTCCAGGCTACAGGATTTATAGATTTGATCAGAATGCACCTTCCGCCTCTGGGGGAGTAGCTGTGCTAGTTAAACGTTCGCTGACTCATCATGAAATATTCCTACCTGTGATTCCCGGCTTTGAGGTAGTGGGCGTTAAACTCTCTCTTCGCGATAGCAACGATCTCGTTCTAATGAGTGCTTACAAGCCCCCAAATAGTAAGCTTAATACACACTATTTCTCTCTCCTTTTCCCAGCAGAGAGCAGCACTCTCTTGCTAGGTGATCTGAACTCGAAGCATACTTCTTGGGGCTGTAGAGTCACAAACCCGAATGGACGGCGTCTGTTTGACACTATTAATGCCACTGGTCTTCACATACTGGCTTCCACAGAACCGACTTACTATTCTGGCAACCCACAGGTAGCTCCTGACATTTTGGACATTGGGGTACATCGCAATATACGATTACCTGCATCGATTTGTGCACTGCCAGCGCTCGATTCCGATCACTGTCCAGTGTTGGTCACATTTAACCTCACTCCTGATATTTTGCCACAAGCCCCGCGTCTCATCGATGGCTTTGTCAACTGGAACATCTTCCGTACACATCTGGATGCTGCACTCCACACCTCTTATCAACTGGGTAATGCGGATGCCATAGACGCTGCCGTTCACCATTTTACCTCTGCGCTCTCTTCTAGCGTACGATCTTCTACTATCCGCAATCCTCAACCTCGCCATTTACCCTCCTTGCCTATCCATATTACTCGACTCATCCAAGAGAAACATCGCATCCGTCGATTGTGGCAACGTCAGCGTCTACCTTGGCTGCGCCAAAGATTAAATAGTCTCATTCGACAAGTACGAACCGCACTAGAGCAACACCGATTTCAGGAGTACCAGAGACAATTAGCCACTATCCGTCCCGGCGATCATACTTTATGGAACATCACTAAACGGATTCTCCGAGAGCCGACAGTGATTCCCTCTCTTCAGGTTGATGGGACCCTTTTGAGTGACTCTGCTGCCAAGTGTGACGCTCTAGCCACTCACTACGAGTGTACATTTACGCCTAACACCTGCCTTGATTCTAATATCCCCTCTTCCGTGGACAGGGAACTGCTTGAGTACCAACTTCGTCCTACAGCGCACAACAGAATTTCGTTCACTACTCCACTACTCCCGCTTTATCCATCGTCTTCCCGTTAAAAAGTCTCCCGGTCATGACCTTATCCCTAAAGTTGTGCTGAAGAATTTGACAAACAAAGCCCTAGCTTATTTATCATCCATCATCAATGCTGCACTGCGCATTGGTCATTTTCCATCTACATGGAAACATGCAGAAATTATAGTCTTCCATAAGCCCAACAAGCCTAAAAATCTTCCCTCAAGTTACAGACCAATCAGCTTATTACCTACACTTTCTAAGCTTTTTGAAAAGATTATTCATCAACGTATTTCTCATTTTTTGATCCAAAATCAGATAATTCCGTCTTTTCAGTTTGGCTTTCGCCCGAAGCATGCTACCACTCACCAATTGCTCAGAATCACGTAGTCTATTATTCAAGGTTTCGAAAACCGGCAATACACCGTGGCAGCATTCCTAGATATCGCCCAGGCATTCGACAAGGTGTGGCACACTGGACTACTCCTTAAAGCATATCGCATTGGTCTCCCTTCTTATTTGATACAAATCATAGCAAGTTTTCTCACTAACAGAACTTTTGTGGTGCGCATTGCTGGTTTCACATCCACCCGACGGCCTATTTTAGCAGGTGTACCTCAAGGTTCAGTACTCGCAGCGCTCCTCTTTAATATATTCACTCATGATCTTCCTGATATAACTCCAGTTTGTACGGCTTTATATGCAGATGACACTGCTCTCTTTTATTCTCACACCACTATCCTTCATGCCATTCAGGAACTGCAAATTGCCCTAGATCAATTAGCTCATTGGTTCGCTCACTGGCGCATTTCCCTCAATACTAACAAGACAGAGGTTAAGATCTTCTCTTTACGACCTTATAGGGATCCTCCTTCACTACAGCTGCTGGGGGAACCGCTGTCCTGGTTACCAACCAATGTGCCCGTGAAATATCTTGGGGTGTTATTGGACACTCGACTCACTTGGAACGCCCACACCTGTCGGTCTGTCACGCTTGCGTTTGCCCGGCTATCAAAACTGTACCCTTTACTCAACAGGCGCACGTCACTTGGTTATGAATCCTCCCTGCTTCTTTACACATCTCAAGTCCGTCCCATTTTTACCTATGCAGCTCCAGTCTGGGGTGGCACCAGTAAGACTAATCTCCGCCGACTGCAGGTACTACAAAACAGGGTGCTTCCTACAGTTACAAACGTGCCATGGTTCATCCGAAACCAACAACTTCATCATGAGTTTGGTCTTCTACCCGTTCACCAATACATCCGACGCCTGGCACGTCCATTCTTTTACCATCTTCAGGAGGTCCCTGGAGCTGTTACCTACAATCTCGGTGCTCGCACTCGCCAACCAGCTCGCCTGAAGCGCAGACTGCCCCAAGATCTTCTCCCGAGTGACGTCTCCAGCACAGATGCCTCAGACACGTGATTACTACTATCAGACTTTAAGTTCTCAATTTGTGTTACAGTTATCCTTCATATTTAGTTAGAGGAGTCGTTCACGGCTACCTCCATTGTTCTGTGTCCTGCTCCTATGTATCTTATAACAAACATCTGTAAAGCATAATTGCTGATCGATGGATAATAAATAAAAAAAAAAAAAAAGAATTTCTGCAAATTGGATTTTTAATTCTACGAAAACAAAAAGTGACAGTATAAACAGTTATAAGCTTCAATAAAAGGTTCACATTCAGCCCAATATCATTTCCCTGATTTTCACGCATTCCTGGAAATGCCACTTGTCGATTTTGCAAAAGCACAATCAAAATGTACTAGCATAAAAATAACAAATATCGCCAGCAACTGACAATTGCCACATCAAAGCACCTGAGCAAAGTGAGCATGTGCTCCTAATGTACTCCTAATTCATACTTTATGTAAGCTTTAAGTTTCTGAGCTACGGGAGGTTATATGAGGTTTCTGTCGTTTGTTTCTTAGTTTTTATTTCTAAGCAATTTTCTATGTTTTTTTTTCTTCAACAATTCAGTGCCTCAACATTTCAGTTTATATGAACAGGAAGTGAACAAGAGGGAACAAATCAAAACCTCTCTAATCCAACAGATTTCGCTTCTCATTTTGGTTGGCAGGCTCCATGACGCATGACCTGAAGCGGCCAGGGGGCCATATTTGTTATTCTTACGTGATTAGTTTCCTACATAACCAAACATTCTAAGAAGGGCGGATAGGTCAATGACATCAGATACAAACAGCACTTCTAAGACAATTAGTTCCTTTTCTTTGACTTTTACCGCTATTTTTCATTTAGTAGTAGTACACGTGGCGGTCCAGAAAGTAATATCCGTTTGGAAATAAAAATTAAATTAATTGAAATATAAACATTTTATTAGTATATCTTAAAACTAAAATATTTCTTTTTCTATTTTTACACATATTCTCCGAACAAATTCAAGCACTTGTCATACTTTTCAACAGTCTTTGAACTACATTCTGCATAAAACTGTGCCTCTTGTGAACACAGTCAACCTGTTACGGTGTGATGAAACTCTTCGTCATTGGCGAAGGGCTGAGATACAAGCCACTGTTTCACGAATGGAAACAGATGAAAATCCCTTCGAGCCAAGTCCGCGCTGTAGAGGATGATGATAAAAAATGTCCCACTTGAGACTGGCCAAAAGTTCATTAGTTTTTCGAGCTGTGTCAGGGCAAGCGTTGTCATGCAGAAACACAACACCAGATGTTTGAAGACCACCACGCTTCCTTTGGATTGCCCTTCTTAGTCTTTTCAACGGTTCACAGTAGACTTCAGAATTGACAATCGTGCCACGTTCCATAAAATCAACGAGTAAGGTGACCTTGGCATCCTAAGAAACCGTAGCAATGACTTTCTTCGCATACAAGGTTTGACGGGCTTTGTTTGGCTTGTTTGGAGAAGCAGTATTTTTCCATTGCATTTTTGTCTCAACATTCACGTAGGTCACCCAGGTCTTATCACCAGTAACAATTCTGTTCAAAAGTCCTTCTCTTTCATTGTCATACCGAGAAAGAAAGTCTATGGCAGAACTCATTCTTTTGGTTTTGTAGTCATCAGTCAGCAGTTCTGATACCCAACGAGCACAAAACTTGCAATAGCCTAGGGGGTTGCCTCTATCTCGTGCAAAAGATGAGAAATTTTGGAATGTTCCGTTATCGTTAACTGACAGTTCTTACTAATTTTCCCATCCATTTAGTTCACCAGGTTATCTTTGACAAGGATAAGCTTACCTTGTTTTCTTCATGAATGTTTCTCCTTCCATTTTTAAAAAAATCCTACTCTTGACGGACAACGCCTTACGCATAATATTCTGCACACAATTCACTATAAATTTCGGCTGCTGAGTGATGTTTTGCCAAAAGAAATCTTATAACACCACACACCTTACACGACTGGATTTTCAATTGTGGCGCTTATGTTTTGAGGTTATATCTGGCAAACGCGAGACATTACGGCGCTCTCCTTTGGACAGCTAGAAGCGGATTGAGCATTGCGCACGCTGGTGTGTAGAGGACGGCGCTACCCCCACTACGTCTCGCGCTAGGGACAAACGGCGGTCACTTTCTGGACAGCTCTCTTAGTGTAAGTATCCAAGCATCCCAAAATAGCTACAGAGAAAATTATATCTGTGTGAGTCATGAGAGCATTTTATAATGATATTTTCAAGAAATTTGGATGTTATTCTGTAAGCAAATAAAGAGATGATATAGATTTTATTATATTAAAAATCAAACTACACTAAATTTGTTAAACTATTCACCTTTCATGTCAAGTTTGGGGATTTAGACACACACACACACACGCACACACACACACACTTTTATTTGTAATGTATTGCTATTCACGGATAGATGTTTTCTTTCTTTCTGTTTTTAAAAGGTACATTTCTTTGAAACCATGGTTCAGCTATTTCTGGTGAAATATATTATCTATGTTAAGCTTGGAGATGAAGAAAGAAATAACTCTTTCTAAAAGATAAGGCCATTTTTCAGAACTCAGCAGCTAATTCTGAGAATGTTAAGATTTAGCCCAGAAAGTAAATATTTTATTCTTGAAGCGCTGGTGTTGTGTGCAGAGATAAAGGAACTTCTAGAACTGAAGAGTCATTGCTTGCAACTGTGGCATAAAGATAGAAAGAGTTTTGAAAAATGCAAGCACTCTATTGGGAATCGAAGCCGATATGTAGTCCGCCTAGCCAAATGACGTCTTCCGAGACGGTAAATATATTGTTTTTTGTTGCGGCGTAGACGTTATTTGTTTTGGGGCGTGACACGATCCCACCCCCTGCTGTAAAGATTTGTTACACTGCTGGGATGCTGTTTCTTTCACAATCTTAAATGTCACTACCAAATTGGATTTGTTTTTCTTTACATCAAGGGTAGGTGTAAGCTGAGTGACGTCACTGGTACAGTATCGGCAGGTTCTTCGAGGTCAATATGTAGGTAGAAAAGCACACAACAATGTGTCTTTTTCACACCTTCCTCTTCGCTTTATTTTTAATCAATCACTTTCTCTTCTACTTCCTTTTAGTAAACATAAGGAATATTGCACTCTGCTCAAAATTTGATATCACAATTTGCTGCTAATACAGGCTTTGAAGTTCTTTAAAAAATCTTATTAGTGTGTGATGAGTGTCTGCCTAAATTAAAAAGACAAATTTTTTAAATTTTCTACTTGCTGTTTTAAGACCAGAGAGGGCATTTTCAAATAAATCGCCTACATCATACGTTATTTCTGATGTTATAAACAACTGTAATAATATTTTGATCTAAACATGTTAAGATATCTGCATGGCGGGCAAAATGTATATCCTGAATTTTATATAAATAGGCTGTGAAGTTCTCTTCATCGTAAAATCCCATTTTTCTATATGAATTCTATAAAAGTTCCGCTGTTACACCTAACAAAATTTAATAGCTCTATTATTAAATATGGATCATACGTTTGTACAATGGATAAATAATGACACACAGACACAGTTTTACAATGCCAAAGGTACATCTCTTGATAACATATACAATTTGTGATAAAAGTCTTTGTAGCAGTTGCAGAGATTTCTTTCATTGCCTGTCGGGTATCTCCTACCCGTTATTAAATGCTGGTATAGACGCGCTGTTCGAACGGTTACCATGAATTTATCTTTGGTAATAGTTACCTCTCAGATAACACACTAATTACTCCACGTGGAGTGAACATATATCTGTCATTTGTGATTTCTGCGAATTCCATTGGCTGAAGTGATGCGTTCATTGGTGCTTAGCACACGACGTCGGTACCCCTCTCCCTCTTACAAGAATAATCAGTGCGTCATCTGATTCTATTATTCTATTCTATTACCAAGTATAAATCCATGGTAACCGTTCTAGCAGCGAGATTATACTACCAGTGAATTCATGGCCTATCCGCCAAGTGACAGCGAGCAATGTTCTCTCTGCTACATGCAAGTCTTTACCGAAGGACATAGCTCCTCGGTAAGGTTCGATCTCTGATAGTGGCCCACTCTTACCCTGGGGTTTTCCGTGTTTTTTTCCAGGTCGACAAGATGAGTGCTGCAGTAGTGTGCTTATTACCACGACTCTCCCACATCCCATTTCCTGTCATTTCGTCTCCTTGTCACAGGACGACTCCGGGGCTGTGTGTCGGACGATGGCGGATAGATGGTGGTGAGGCTTGCAATTAGGAACTTCCTCTCGACCCCATCAGAGGATAGCTGTTTGAGCCTCCACTGCTGGGTCGAGCTTTCACCTGTTCTCGCCTCGCTGGAAGGGAGCCTCTGAGCTAACTTCGGTATATTGGTGGGTCGCCTCAAACGCCTTCCAGCCAGGAGTTGAGGCCAACAGCTGTTTGGCTACTGTCATTTGCGCTGTCCGTTGCTGCAGCCCATTCTCTCCTTCGGTTCCTTCATCTCACCCGTTCCTCTCGGGGGAAATGAGCCAAAGATGCCCTCATTAGTCGTTCTCTTAGTCACATTAGTGCACTCCTGTGCACACATACTTGTTATTTTACAACATGTTTGCTTTGGAACCATTGTTTACCCATTTATGCTTGTTAGTACTTGGTTAATCTTTATATTCACACACGTTCATATGCAGATCCTCTTTTATATTTCCAGGTACTTAGGAAGACATTTATAATTCTGGCTAAAGAAAAGTTCCCATCCTCCAGCCTGGAATTGAATAAGGGAATCGGACTTCCAGCGATGGAGTCTGGTATCCAAGGTAGATACTTAAGCTTCGATCCCGGTCAATATTTATTTTCCCTTCCCAAGCACTTCTTGGTGTTTTCCCCGGACCTTCTGAGGAATAAAGCCTTTCCAGGGTATTTTTGTTTTCGGTTAATAAAATAGATCAATCTCCGATACCAATGTGAAAAAGCCCCTTGCAAGGATTTGAGCTTAACGATGAAAGAAAATTCCTTAGATGTTGTTTTGGGGCTAGTTTAGTTTTTTTAAAAATGCAACAGTTACTTAAGCAAACACTTGTATCCTTTTAGTTTGTCAACTGCAACAATAATTGTTTTATTTCACGAAATTTACTATTTATTTAATAAAATAGAGAATGAAAATAATAACATCGCTATTTGATGAAATAACAGCGAGGGATTGCGTTTTTATTAATAAAATATAACACTAAAGTGCCCTTTGTATTAGCTGTGGAAAGCTTCATTCTTTTCATCGAAGAAATGTCTCTGTAATATTTCGTTTTCTGTCACCTTACAGTTGTATTTTTATGAAGATTGTAAATGTTTTCACGCTTGCTTTGCTAGACACGTGCAGATCGTCAAAACTTTTGGTAGAAGCAGTTGGTATCTTGAAAACGACGTCGCCAGCGAAGTTTATGAAGCTCGGACAGGCTGATAGTACTGTCCTCCTGACCTATCCAAGGCATTGGGTAGCAGCTACTTGTCGGCTGTCCACAGGGAAATATTCTGCAGGTGCCACAAGGGAGAGTCGACGTAATATCGTTTGGCTCCATGCCTACCAAGCAACTGATTTCGTTCCGCATTGATTAGCAACACGATGCTACATAACTTTCAGCTTCAATAACACAGCAGCATGCTGAAGCAATCCATAGTCCAATAAAGTGCTTAAGGAAAAGCAACCTTCATTTCATACTATGGCTTTATGATTCTGAATAATTATTTCCCTAGAATAGTATTCTGCAAAACCCCCAAATTAAACTTTTATCTATAAGGGATTTGAATATGCTTATTAATAAAAAGGATATGCATTTACCAACGTCAACTACTCTCTGGGACGAATGGTGGAATACTTATAAAATTTATTTGAATAGTTTTAATAAATAATCCCAGTAGGCTGTATAAACTACTGTTATTCTTATTTAAATATAAAATTCAGATTAATGAGTATAACACTAAAATAGTCAACATTCAACAAAGTAAAAAGTAAATTATTTGAATAAAACACGAAAAAGCAATCAAAGTCTTATTTACACATTCTGAGTTTTAGCGATTGGAAATGTTAAAGAGCTTGTTATTTAATTAGTACTGTAGGGTAGAGCTCATTTATTTTAATATTGAGCACAATTTAGAAACGTAGTAAGTGAATATAAGCCCGCCTCGGTAGCGTAGAAGGTAGCATGTCTGCCTAACGTTCAAGTGGTTCCTGAGTTCGAATCTCGATCAGGGTGAGTTACCTGGATAAGATTTTTCCGGGGTTTTCCCTTAACCTAAAAGACGAATGTAGGGTAACTGTAAGCTCCATGGATCCTGGACCCATTTGAGCATCATTTCACCCATTCCATTCACCGTCCGATATGACTTAAAGGTTAAAGGACGTAAATTACAAAAAAGAAGTGAATATAGGGCTGATCACTTTTTAAGTGGTATTTTGTGTGACGAAAGCAGTGATGCATGAAATTGTATTGAAGAACGACCAAAGTTACAACTGAAATTTCAAAATCTGTGTACTAGGACCGTAAATAATCATTATTTCAACCTAAAACGAGTAAAAGGAGTAGAGTTGTTGAGTTACATCTGTCAGTGTTTCAGTAGACAAGTAATATTGTTGTTCACAGTTCTTAGTTTGTCATAATACTGAGAGTATCCTAAAAGCGTTAATGTCTACAGCGTAAACACTTTCTTGATTATTTCAAAGTTTGAAAACTATGATATTCAAAATCGTCAATGTAAGTTTGACAGTTTAATAAATAACGCCAATTATTTTTACATAAACGGTAGTTAATGGTAGGTAAATTTCCAAAGAATCTCCATTTTGGTGTTTTGGAAAATATATGCCTAAGTATGACACGTGATTTCTAGTTTTGATTGTGCTATTTATGGACAGTCCCTGGTCTAGAAACCCAACTTTCCGGCTGGGAGTGCCGAGATGCTGACCTAATTTCCTCCCCTTATCAGTTAGACCATCGCCCACCTCTACCTCGTGTATATGGGCGTGTGGCCAGCAATCAGGTTGGTAGGTCCTTGCCCTATATGGGCTGTCACACTCTGAGTTATTATGTATGGACATGACTCATAAACTGATTTCTTTCAAACATCCCGTTGGGGCATTTTAGAGAATTTCGAAACAAGAATTGAGAACTCATTGAGAACTTTGTAGTTTACATTATGGTATTTTACTTTACTTTAGATACAAAATGGGCTAAGAAAATAAAACTTGACTGTATTAAGCAAATAAATTCTTTCTCAGTAGGTACTGTGCATCTCGAAGAGATAGCGCCCTGCCTGATCTTATTCTTGTAGACCAATTATTTACACATGAATCATTTTTCATATTTATAATTAAAAAACTGATAGGAGTAATTCCAAACTAAGTATATTTATTTTCGGCAGTCCCTCAAAGAGTTTCAAAGTCATATATCAATATCAAAATTGTGGAAGGTTTAAAACTCAGCAACAACGTCCTAGCCCTGTTGATTGTGACGAAATTCTTCAGCGGTCCTGGTAATGATTTACATTTGTATAGATCATAAATAAAATTCTAAGTGCCAAGGGGTAACGTATATTTTTAGACACCCTCTTACAAAAAGGCATGTTACATAAATCTTAAGGTGTAATGTACTTCTTCTGAAGACTAAGGAAGATGTCTTGATAACACCAAGATACAACCGAGTCGTTACCCCAGAGTCAATCGCAGAGACCTTCATGCTGTAAAGTTTTAGTGTCTTGTTGTTACGGGGTATACGGTATGTCATTAACATCCACAGAAATCTCTCCACAGTGGCGCCGTCTTTACAGAGAAAGTTATAAACACAAGAAACACTATAAGAGCAGAAAAGGTAGCTAAAATCAAACGATACCATGCGCATTACAAACCTATTCTGTTCTTAGAAATAAAGCAATTACTGTCGCCAATCAAGGAGCTAGTAACTCAAGAAAAATGCTAGGAAACATACACACGCATTTCCTTGGCAAAGGGCCCAGAAACTAAATTTGATTTGCTCGTATACCACAGAAGAGAATGCATTCGGTTTTGTTTTGCTGTGTAGTTGTTGCTTGGAGAATGATAATTACTTTATCGGAAGGCTTTGCTATTTCGTTGCACTTTGACTGGAAAGTAGGAATATATGTACGTATAGGGTTTACTTGCAACTTTCCCCATTAAAATCACTGCCAGGTGTTCACAAACTCAGAAGCTTATGAGACTTCTTCTCCGCTCTTAAACAACGTACTAGTATAGAATAAGTCCGCCTAACCTACAGTCATGTCCAAGGCATTTTTATCAGAGTATTTAATTCCCAGTATAGTACTTCGTGTGTTATCAGTGAAATATTCAATTCTTAATGACAACTAAAACCGAAATAAATTGTTGTTTCAATTATGCCAGAACCGAGACTGAGCAATTTACTTACTCTTTTACTAGAAGTTTGCCATGGTAGTTCAAGTGGCTGTACAAACAGCATGGAGAACCGACTCTCTGTGGTTCAAATCGCGGCTATTGTATTACATTTTTCAATCTTATTCTACCTTACCAGACCTTTTAAAGTTTGAATGAAGCAATACAATAAAATGTATTAAATCAAATGCTTGCCTATTACACACTTATTGTTAAATACAAAATCATAGAGTAATTTGTTATCATCATGTACAAAAGAGTTCCAGTTTTTATCTAATAATTCAATAAAAGCAAAAGTTGTTGTTTTTAATGACTTAAGAAAATACAGTGCCATAAAGTAAATGATTTGGATTAAACATTTAATAAAGGAGACCAGCAACTGAAATACTGTAGACTTCTGACATTAAACGTTTGAGATATGTTCTGACCTTTGGAGGAATCACAGATAACTTACCACGTGGTAGCTCACGCTGTTGTCATAAATGCATCTACTATGCACGAGTATATTACGTATACCAATATATTACTAGGACAAGAATGTATGTTCTTGAAAAGATCTTAACGCTGGAGTTGTTATCAGGATATTCCTTACGACACATTCTTATGAGAGGAACATAATGACAAGAAAATGTCTGACAAGAAAATGTCTTTGGTGTGTTCTTCTCTTTGGAGGGGAAAGAAGAACAGAGAAACACAATATCTTATTAACTTAAAAACACAAAGAAATTAAAAATGTGTAACTAGGTAAAAATTAAAAATGAATAAAATTAATTAATCAATATTAATACTTGGAATAAAATCAAATATTAATATTTCTTACATTCCTTAAATGTTAAATTGTTTTGAGTTTGGAAATAAATTATAAATACAGTTCGGCTCGGGGTAAGATGTCACTAAGTAAGGTAATTAGCCAGGGTTACTCACAGACCAATTCGCTGAAGTCATTTGGTGGGTTACGTTAGCGAGGGATGATGGTATACGACTACAAATTGGCCAGGTTAGGTAAGGCAGACGAGCTTAGGATTCGTGGAATATGTGAGAGGATTTATATAGAGACTTTAGGGTAGAAAGAAGCGAATTTTAGTAATACAGAAATGAAGTGGCAAAATCGTATTAGAAGCTAGTAGTGGGGGCCTTAGGGTCATTAGCAGAAGAGGAGGTTATTAAGAGAATTTCGGTAGCTGAGTAGTACATTCTAGGCAGAATCTTGGACCTTCTGGACTGATCACCGATGGGGCAACACGTAGCAGAAAGAGGCGTCATTTCTTGTCTCAATGATAGAATCACGTATTATCGCGTAGTATAAGATTCAACTATGTTCATTCCGGATATTATATTATAATATAATATATCTTACCTTGAGATACCTTGAGGTAAGACTCAGCTCGAGTCTGAAGCAAGAAAACAGCTTCAAAACTGGAGCAACATCGTGAGGCTGAGAAACGTGTTACAACACTCAATACACAAAAACATAAACAATGTACGATGGCGCGATGTGATAGTGGAAGGGGTGATACTGCAACAATTTGAGGCATGATTTTTCACAAAATAGAAATTTAAATGTTATGAAGAGAAATACTTAAGGTTAAAAGTAAACATGATAAAAGAAATGCAGTTTATGACACCAAATTCCTTAAATTTTAAGTCAATTAAAGTCAAATTAAAAGAGATGTTGGCGACAGCTTTGTTTTAAGAATTGAAGAAATTGAAATACAGAATCTTACTTTTAAATGTCACTCAGAAGGAAGAAAAGAGGATGATAGAGCCATGAAAAGATGGCATGAAATTCTAGATGAGGACAGATCTAACTGGCTAGTTCATAACGTGCGTTCGATAGGTTTTGGGTTCGATTATCGTCAACCATGAATGTCTCACAGCTTTTTCTAATCAGTAGGTGAAAGATGGCATGGTTTCTAATCTACACAGTCTTTTGTTTTTTTATGGTTCTTTAGGTATGCTTCTAGGTTTCAAGAGTATGGCGGAGCCGGACAGATGGCGTGCATACTAGCTCAAAGTAAAGAGTACTCCCCGTGGGCACTTAGTTAGTTACATATTGTCTTTAGGTACCTCCAGCGGTGGGTCGCATCTGGAAATATTAAGTCTTCCACGCGTATCCGTGACCTGTAGCCTCCTGTGGTTCCTTCAATTCAATCTTTCCTCCGAATGCGTGTAGCCACGATATATCTATGTAGGTCGCAAGGTACTACGTGTTTCCCCTCCCCTATATAAATATAACCAATTGGTACAATCGCTAATTACATATGTATCTACATTCATTGAGCACACGAAATTAAACATCGAAATGAGCTATTAGGAAGGTATGGAAGCTATACTGGTTGCAATTAAATACAGTATTAGATACACCAGTATAGTACATTATTGCCAGCTGCATCATAAATCGCCTCACAAATAGAAAGCCCAGAACTACTCAAACGTATTGTCGTACTTCCGCTATTGTGTGCTATACACCTTAAGGGTTTCACATTAATTTCAAGAGCTTTCAAAGAGCTTCCCTGTATTAGCACCAATATATTTCAAGGCGGCAAACCTCACATCTCACTGCTTTAGGAATGCCTTCTCATGGTCGAAAATATTCCACAATCTGTGTGATTATAAGAAGCAAAACTAATAACACACTCTTTCTTTTCTCATCTGATATGTAAAAGGAAGACAGAAATAAATAATCTACAAACACTATGAATGCCATTACGATATGCAAAATTCCCAGAAGACGTCTCGATTTTAATTTAAGAAATTTCTTGTTGCTGTAAATTAATTTATTGATTATTTAATTTTAGCTTTCCCTACTATGTGTTTATGTAAAAAGATTGCTGTTTTCTATCCAAAATGTTGAACTCAAATGTCATTGTAAATTCACATGTCTTGAGGTAATTTGAGCCCCAAATGTTTACTTAAGATACGTGTATGTATCTGCTCTTTTTCTGTCTTTATTAGTGTATCTGTGAACAGGATAATCCAAATATGAAAATAGGATACACAAATTTCCCCGCCTCACTCACTGAAGATTTAAAAAAAATTACGATACTCTTAGTAAAGGTTCTAAACGTTTAATTAAAATAATACATGTTTAAGGTATATGCATAAATCAAATGAATATTTTGAATATTCCGGGAATAAACTGTGAAATCTTCATTCAGGAAGGATTTTGTATACTTCTCAACAATAGACAAAACATTCGTACTATACAGGCATTGCAGATCCCATTCACTCACAATTTGTTTTGAAATACTATTCTTATGGATAGCCTTTTCTTACGTATAAGGTTTTATTAGTTTGAATTGTAAATAATCTTTGATCCGTAGTTCTGTTGGTATTTATTTATCGTGATAACGTGGACAGACTATAGCATTTCTAAGCCTGCAGTTTTTAAAAGATATGACTATCATTCAATTTCGACTCCTTCCCTTGAGCCTGACCACGCCGTGGCTCAGTGGTTAGACCGCTTGACTCTTACCAAGGCGGCCCGGGTTCGATCTCAGGCGACCGCAAAGTAAGATTTGTGGTGGACAACACGGCGCTGGGGCGGGTTTTCTCCGGAATCTCCGGTTTCCCCCGCCATCTCATTCCACCGGTGCTCCATCTTCATCTCAGGTATCATCAGTGTCATCGCCTGCGGTGCCGTATGTAGTAAAAGCCGGCGTTAAACACTGCACACATTTTCCCTTGAGCCTTCAACGAAGGATTATGTGTAATAAAGCTACTTCCGCAAGCGTTTATTTCGATTAACATGAAACACTCACAAGAACTTCTCTTCACTCTCTTGTACAAAATAAGTATGCTAAAAGACTTCGTGTTAAATCAAAGAGACGTTTGTAAAATTTATAGATATTTACCTAGTGTTAATAGGAGTCAAACTTTTAAGATTAGATTAGATTACTTATTGTACATATTCCAAAATTTTACAGTTTACAAGTTTTGGCTACATTTATTTGTCTTTACTTTGCTGCTACCTTGGCTTACATGACACCCTGGTCTTCTGCTCTGTCAGGTAGCTCTTAACCTCCATGTCTCTTTGTTACTTAATTAGTCCATTCTTCCCTCTCACCTTCCTTTCTTATATTTTTTACATTTCTGGCCCATTTTTCTTCTACTTTCTGCAAGAACTCACCAATACTTCTTACCTTCTTTTCCTCCTTTCCCGTTAACATTTTTATAGCTATTATCCTCTTCTTCACTTTCTTCCATTTTTCTTCCCAGACTTTTTTTCTCCAAATTGCAACCTCATCGCATTCTGTTACATAGTATTCTATGCTTTCTTTTCTACCACATAATTCACAAATTCCCTTTTCCCTACCTCTTATCCCTCTTAGAAATTTTGTTCCCGTTCCCATCCAGGATAATCCTTCTCTCTCTTCCCTATTGCAGTAATCTGAATTTGCTTCTCATTGCCAATTTCTTTTTATTTGCTTGTAAAATTGTAATGATTTCATATTTTCTAGACTTCCCCATATTTCCTGTCTTTCTATATCTTCTTTTCTGCATTTTTCCAATTTATCCACATCGCTTGTATCCCTTTCCTCTAATCTCCATAGTGGTCGCTTATTTGAGGGCTTTGAAATGCAGTTTTCTCAAAGAAAGGTCCATGCAAAGAGAATGCAAATGTTCCAAAATTCAAATAACAATGGACATTTCAGAAATGCTCCACTCTATAACATGAAGTGACAAAAATTGATACACCTTCCTGTGGAATAAGATTTTATGTATCTCTTATGGTTTAACGATCAGTTATGCAAACTTCATCCAGAATGAACAGGACATCTGGGGACATTACCAGAAAATTGAAAGTATACATTTGATTTGGTATCAACAACTTTTTAGCATATGATTATTTTAATAAAGCAATTAAAACCATTTTAGAGATACTCAAAATACTCAAAAGAGTTTGATGAAAAGAGTATTCTGGGGTGAATTCTTTTCTCCTTTGAAAATCTTCGTATACTATATTTAGAAGATATCAAAGTAAAATACCAGGTTTGGATTTACCTAATTCTTCGTTTGTCAGTTATGTTGATCACATGCACACATACACACAGATCTGTTTGGATTCAGGAATTATCAAAACACGTATTTTGGTTGAAACTTTGTTATTGAAATTTGAATAGCATACAGGACCTCCCTACAGTACCGTAGAGAAACTATGAATTAAAACAAAAATTCTGTGGTTTAAGGCGCTCTACATTTCTGGGATAGTAGGCTGCTTCCTGGTTACACAAGCTTCAAACTATTTATAAAGGAGTTCATAGGCTAATCACAGAAACTAATATCTACATTTAATATTTAATATTTTCACCAGTATTCCCAAAATTTTAATGTAAAGCTGAACTTATTTTAGAGAGAAAAAACAACACGTTTTTCAATATTCTAAATTTGATTCCTTGGAGCATGCTCAACTTCATATATATAGAGTATGGTATTTATTAGTTTTCTGTTTTGTGTAACGCTGTTGTAGTCACCCCCCCCCCTCTCTCTCTCTCTCTCTCTCTCAGTCAGACATGTGCGTAAAGCTTTTACATACGCACATACACACACAGATATATTCTGAGGTTAATGGGACCTCAAAACGAATTTTGGCTAGAATGCGTTACTGCCTCTACCTACCATAATCACAGAAATGCAAAAATGGAGGATCAGAGGTGGTCTATCGGCCTCAATATCGTATTTTTCAAAGATAATGTGCAACTTTCGACTATCATCATAGTTCACAAGAAGCAGCCGTCAGGAATGCTTCCTTTTATTTACTAGATGCTTTTATAACCCACCAGCAAGTTCAGATAAATGAGATATATTGATGATCACAATAGTAAAATAACGCACTACTGTGAGCATGAAAAGGCAATTAAATGAGCGAATGAACAAATAAGTAATAATAAAAAAACTAAAACATGAGAATGGCACAATGAACCAACACAAGCCCCGTTTCGTCGTAGAGAACATGTAGACATTAAACTCCATTCAATGAAACCATCATTAGCGTGCTCGATATGCATACAATACCTATAGTTGTAAGACCAGTAATTTCCTATGGCTGTAATATGGCGCATTAACTGAGATACAAAGGGCAAGCAATTTCAGAGGCTTTTAAAACAATCCAATAGTAGCTATGAAAGTGGCTCCTTTGTGTACCTACAGCAGTTGTCTTTTGTAATTTCAACTGTATATGTTCGGTGAAACCTCAAGAGATGTTGTTATCGGTCAGGCTTTAAATCATTGGTAGGTACAAAGGAATAACGTTATGCAAAGGTAATGAAGAATATGCCATTTAGACACAGAAATGTAACTAAATGACCGGGGGAACGTTATTTTTGAACAGTTTCTCCAATAGAAACTTGCTTGTCTAAGTTCAGCTATATTGTTCGAAAATAATAATTCTTACAATGTATTCATTACTTTTAGAACTGTTTCCTAAAGTAATTATTTAGCCGTGGAAAAGTATACCCTAAGGCACAAAGGTGACCTATATGTCACCTACCTATTTCTCCTTACCGTTCTAGCTGTTTGTTAGGTAAGTTGCTTACGTCATCCCAAAAGATAAGCAGAATGCCAATGAGATATTTATAAAGTGCTATCTGAATATCATCAAATTAATAATAGTCATGGCATTTTTAATAAGGCTATGACAACAGCTGTGCTTCTGTAACTACTCTAACCCACTCACGTGACAGGAAACACAACTTTAATATTCAAATGATAAAGGTACTCTTTGGAAATAACAGTAATAATAGATTATTATTATTATTATTATTATTATTATTATTATTATTATTATTATTATTATTATTATTATTATTATTATTATTATTATTATTATTATTATTATTATTATTATTATTATTATTATTATTATTATTATTATTATTATTATTATTATTATTATTATTATTATTATTATTATTATTATTATTATTATTATTATTATTATTATTATTATTATTATTATTATTATTATTATTATTATTATTATTATTATTATTATTATTATTATTATTATTATTATTATTATTATTATTATTATTATTATTATTATTATTATTATTATTATTATTATTATTATTATTATTATTATTATTATTATTATTATTATTATTATTATTATTATTATTATTATTATTATTATTATTATTATTATTATTATTATTATTATTATTATTATTATTATTATTATTATTATTATTATTATTATTATTATTATTATTATTATTATTATTATTACTTTTATTATTTTTATCATTATCATTATTATTATCATTATTTTTATCATTATTATTATTTTTATTTTTATATTATTATTATTATTATTATTATTATTATTATTATTATTATTATTATTATTATTATTATTATTATTATTATTATTATTATTATTATTATTATTATTATTATTATTATTATTATTATTATTATTATTATTATTATTATTATTATTATTATTATTATTATTATTATTATTATTATTATTATTATTATTATTTTAGTGTTATTATTATTATTATTATTATTATTATTATTATTATTATTATTATTATTATTATTATTATTATTATTATTATTATTATTATTATTATTATTATTATTATTATTATTATTATTATTATTATTATTATTATTATTATTATTATTTACTATTATGAATGCTGTTGTGCTGGCATCTACATGATTATCTGCCAGTGTTTACTCAAACGGATTAGTGAACCAAATGATCTCACATTGGCAGCAATACTTGTGGGGTCAATATTCTATAGTTTTATTATAGACTTTTGTTTTAAGTTGTAGTTAGATTTATTAAAAAGCAGACTACAACGTGCTCCGCTTTTCCCTTCAAATTTCAAATAATTTGCAATAAACCACTCTCTTTCCTTTTATCGCAATATACGAGGGACTTCGAAAATCGTGAATAACCCGTTGTTAAAATTCAAATTCCAACAATGTAACAAAAACGACTGCAGATAATAATCTACGGACTTTACACTTGTTGCCAGTTTGACACATCATTAGCTTCTATCACGTGACAGCGGCAACATTTCCAAAGCGGTGAACATCAATGTATCATTTCAAACAGCGCGCGGTCATTGATTTCCCCGTTAAAGAGAAAAGCGGTGCTACGAAGTTTATCTCAAAGTTAAACGTAACTATGGAGATGTCTGGATGGCACTAACAGTATTAGTTGAGTGAAACACTTCGAAGATGGAACCTTCGGAGTCAAAGATGACGTCCAAGATGAGTATCGCAGCGATCGCTCTCGAACTGCCTCCACAGAACGCAATAAGGAAAGAAGTGATGAACTCATTAGAAAGACAGGAATGTCACCTTAAGTAAAATCTTATCCATGGTTCCCATGTTACTGACTGAATACAACAAACTTCCTAGCACGTTTCCTAAAAGCACCTTCAGAGAGTTCAAAATGGAATGGTTATATTTTGACGAATGTTGAGACAGTCGAAGAAAGCTGGTTCCATCCGTAAAACACAATGGCATTGTATGGAATGACAGCAATGGGAAAGTAGTCCTAAAGTAAGAATATTTTCAAACCAGCAAAACGACGGAAAACGTGTTCCAAAAATAGATCTGCTGAAAAATAACAGAAACTTAAGTAGATGGGATACGTAAATATTAAGGTATTTAGAAATTGATTCTTAGGATTTTCAGTATAAGCCTACGAACAGTTTTTCTTGCTTTAATGGGAAGAATCTTCCAGCTTGCAAGGCTTATGAACATCTTGCGCTCCAGAAACAAACCGTTTACCACATAGAGAATATGTAACAGTGGAGCATATATGTTAGAGAGCGGGTCAAGGGAGAAGAGAGGCTTGGAGCAGGTGTCTATGGTACTTGACCACGTTTGGAGCAATGCTATTGCGTTCCAGACAGAAGTGCATGCAATTATGGCCTGTGCAATAGAGGCGAACTTAATGAAGGGCCGTATTAAACTGAAATATGTCAAGGACCAAGAAAAGGAGCTGAAAATAGCGCTTTATCTTGCCTTTGAAAATCTTTTTCTGTATTTGCAAGCTCAAATTTTGAAATTTGCCACCCTGTAGATCTACTGCGACATCTCTTTTGGCTCTTTGAATGGATTTGAAAGGAAACCTTATTTATCGCGGCTTTAGCTATGGGATTTGTTTGCATAAAGTTGGTTTTATCCATAGGCATTTGTGAATCACGCACTTTCTTCAAAGGTTTTACATTGTTCTACCAGGTTTGAAAGCACGCTTCTTTCTTTCATAATGGGATAAATAGGACACTATCACCAATTTTCTGTCTACCGCATTTCACCTGCTTCAGGACAGTGAGACTAGGCGCGCCGAGTACTGGTAAAAGGTGGCGGGACTGTGGAATTGAGTAATGGGTTGGAGCTTGGATAGCTCACGAATGCCCCTTCCGGAGAAGTACTCATTTCCGGTAATCTCCGGATTGAAAATGGCGCTACCGTATAATTATACCAATCATAATTGGTGTTGCACTGAAAACACCATGCATCGTTAGCCCGCAGTGTGTTCGCCTTTGGAATCTCCACCTTATCCGTTCCTCCCAGAAGTACATAATATAGACCGTCAACCAGAATTTATTTGGAGAAATCTTTTGTGGCATCATTATAAAGCCTAAACAAATACATATAAGCACGCCTCGGTAGCGTAGATGGTAGCATGTCTGCCTCACGTTCAAGAGGTCCCGAGTTCGAATCTCGGTCAGGGTGAGTTACCTGGATAAGGTTGTTTCCAGGGTTTTCCCTTATCCTTCAAGACGAATGTCGGGTAACGCTAAGCTCCATGGACCCTGGACTCATTTGAGCACCATTTCACCCAATTCATTCACCGTCCGATATAACTTAACGTTGGGGCGGACTAAAATAATATATATATATATACATACATTGTTATATATATGTATATATACATACATTGTTAGAAACAATTGGAAACATTGGATTCGTTATAGCGGGGAAAAAATAAAGAAAAGTTAAAATATAAGTAAATATATTCAGTCCAAATCTATAACTCAGCAAGATAGAAAAATCAAATATTAGATGAAGAAGGAAATGTCGTGGGAAGAGCCTCATGAAATTAAGTCGCTCCATAATGAAAGATTAGCGTAATGCATTAGAGTTATAAAGGATAGGTAAAGTCGGGTCACTCTACCGTTTCTTCAGGAATTAATTCTGTTACCTTATAATTGGTTAAGGTCTCGCCGAGAGATCGCTTAGCCCAGCCCGTCACTTCAATAATATGAACTGGTACCACTGATCTCTGAAAACTTTACTCCTTTCCATGATGTTGTAGTGTAACAAAATACGTGTGGACTGTTCATTCGCTGTGGAGTCGAACAGAAGATATCTGAAATTCCATGCAGTAGAAGCACTCACTGAACCTTACCACCTCATCAGTAGCTCTCCCGGAGAACAACACTTCTTGTCGCTCCGGAAAGGACCACTTGCTCCACGAGGTTTACTTCCAGACCCGATAACCTCACTGATTTGCTTGGAAGGACTTCCTCACTCACTAAACTTTCGAGACTTCTGAGGCGCTGTCTTGTATAGCTGTAGGAGGTTTTCACAATGTTAGAAATGTCGAAACATACAAAGGACCCTAGTTACTCGCTTACCTTGTTTACTCTCGGCTAATGCGCGGCGTAGTTGACCATAGCTACTGTTACACAATAGGTAGTGTCAGCGGAACTGCAGGTACCAGTCAAGGGTAACTCGTATTAAACTATATTGCAACTTCAGGCATAATTATAATATAATTTCATTGTTCGATGTAACCAAACCCTTGGCTAAAAGGAATGCAATTTCAGAATATCGTTATATAAATAAAAGCATGTTGTGTTAATGGGCTGGATGATAAAGGACATATTGCGTTTGTAATATGCCTTTAGCTAGTTAATTCCTTGGTGGAATGTTTATTTATAAATATAATGGACTTAGCCATTTACACATTTTTCTTCAAGGCATAATATTCTGTCATTTATAGCCTTAAAAATGGAGCAGCTACCAGAAAGAAGGTTTGATTCGGAAAACACCACAAGCATTCAATGACGTTGCGTTCACAATATACGCTTTGGAAAGTCTGACTCTACCTTTCCATACTTTGGCACACATACGGCTATGATCTTTGCAAAAGTTAAAGGCATATGGATGCGCGCCGTACTGCAGACTCCAGCCTATCCTAAGCTTGCCCCTCCGACCAGCGCTCCGAATGTGGTACATGCATCTCTGGCGCCTGAACTGAGAACATTATATTAATTACGTCCGGATAAATCTTTGAAAAATAAATGGTGCAAATCTTAAAGTAAGAAAGAATTTTACTTTCTGATCATGACCGTACAAATATCCTGTCTCTACAATACTTACAACGCGAGAGATGCACGCTTTATCTTCACTTGGTTATGGTTAACCAACATCCATCCATTTAACACAGACAGATAAGCCTGAAATACAGCACCATTCTTTCCTCACAATATCTCAAGCAAAAATAAATAATGCACCAATTATTAAAACAGAGGTCACGCAGTTTGAAACAGAGTTAATTTTCAGTTCGTTTTTAGAGCAGAGGTGTGTTATTTACCTAAAGTGAATGACATTGTTAAGTCGTGTGTTGAACTCAAGCTGAAATATTGTGAATATTACATTAAATTATTATTATACATATATGTTTTGTGATCCGAGTGCGTGAACATGTTCCTCGAAGCCGAGACAAGTGATTTTTCGATCAACAAACATGAAATAATTCGTTCTCAGGGCAGAAAAATTATATTTAAATTGCAGAAGTGTTTACGAAAGCTCTCCAATCCAGGATATAGGGCAACTGTAAATTTGTCAAAATCCAAGCAGTTAGCAATAATTAATTAATTATCCTTGTGGTATAGGTAGTTTATACACAGTGTCACGAATATGTAGTGTAGCAGCTGCATCCTTAGAAAAAAGGAGCGTGTCTGTGCTTCAGTCTCCGGGGAAGATTCATGAAGTTGGAAAGCGAGTTACTGGATTGGAAACCGTGGTTGCTGCTCCACTGCTGTGACGTGAGTCAAGGCAAGATTTTAATGGTTTAGGAATATTTAATGTGTTGTTTATTTACGGGAAGTATAGCCAAATCTTTTGCTGGCGGGCAAAACGCTCTTATGTACAGAACTTCTGTGGTACACGTACTACGCTTGGCAACAGCGCTCCGCTTGAGCATTGGCCAGCGTTCATATGCCTTTAACTTTTGCGAGCGGTATAATGTGAAAGAACAATTAAATTTTCCAATATACGTTTTAATACCACACTGGCTTCATTTCGAAGCTATGCGATAGATAAGAAGTTGCTTTGCGGCTTGGCCGTATGCATAGTAGCCTAGCGGTAAAACGCGTGTCTCGTAAGTGGATCAACATGAGTAGTGAATTCTTCCTCTTCCTCCTCTTCCTCCTCCTCTTCTTCTTCTTCCTTTTCTTCCTCTTCCTCTTCCTCCTCTTCCTCCTTCTCTTCCGCCTCCTCTTCCTCCTCCTCCTCCTCTTCCTCTTCCTCTTCCTCTTCCTCTTCCTCTTCCTCTTCCTCCTCCTCTTACTCCTCCTCTTCCTCTTCCGCTTCTTCTTCTTCATTAATATTATTACTTTAATAGCAAGCCTTGTATTTTTCTTGCAGAAGATGAATAATAATACTTTAAATGAATTCATTTATCAAAACATAAATAACATATTCTTGACGTTTTCAAAATAAATACAATGCTATTAGAAAATTGCCTTAATATTGGTTGTGTAAACTCTCGGGTTCATTCATCTGTTATCAATGGTGCTGGCATATAGTGCTATGTTTCCTCTCGTGATAATTTCACTTGGCATTTGGTTACATCTGCACCGCGCAGAATGAGGTCACTAAGAGAAACAGAGCAGCGCCAACCACTAAGTTAATTTACACTTTTATTTGATTTTACAGTTAAAAATAAAAAATTTAAGTTAATTTTAAAACAGAGTAGAATGTTTCAGTTTTCATGCTGGAGTATAAATGTCATAAGCTCAAGTAAACCTTAACAATTGAATGTTATATTACAATATATGTAATAAAATTTTTTATTTCTATACTAAAAAGTAAATCAAAATGTCTGGGATTCGAACCTTTACAGGTCTAGCTCCTATATATTTGTGTTTAACCGCTCGGCTATCTGTGCCTGGTTAGTAACTGAGACTGAATCTCATAGCCAATTATGAGACTCAATTCTTCGTACACATTACAGTGTGCGAAGAAAGAAAGGATTCTCTATGCAAATATGAATGACACATATGAAACAACACATAATGTACGAATATTCTGATAATTATGAGAAGATTCAGTAGGACAAAGTTAACAGACGCGTTCCGTGGCACCACTATAAACCGGCCGTGGACGCGATGTGGACTTAGAAAGATATACGCTTCCAGAGTCTGCTCAACTTTTGTTAAAGGGTGTATACGTACAGCGCACTCCTCCAGCTACCATAGGTATTTGGATAGACATCAGAGAGTTTTATCAGCTGTGGGGTCTCAATGGAAAGGGATGTAAATGCTGCAGACATTCGCCGACAAACCTTGATAGTTTCTGGCCAGCATTTAACAGAAAAGAATGCCAAACCAGGGTGAAAAGCGGAGAGAGAATCTACACATAGACATAGGAGGTGAATGATGATGATACTGAAATGGGAGTTTAAATGCAGCTAAACGTCACACCTGCACAACTCGAAACCATTGATATCATTTCGAGCCTAGGGCCTCCTTACGAGAAAATTTCCTTTCTGTATTTTCAGAAAAATTTACAGTGACAGTGAATGTGTGTGAAACAGTACGCAGTGCAACCTTTAAAAGGTATTTGATAACACTGGGCAACAATGAAAATGTTTTGGGTTTAAAAATAGTGAATTTACATGTGTTTCCATTTGCTGAATTAAAAAAAATCACCATAAAATGATAGATTAGCCCTTGTTTTGAAGATAAGGTGACATTTCATTTTTAGAGTGAATATTTAAAATTTGGGGAAATTTTTTTGGGAGTCAAATAAAAAAAACACAATCAGAGAGAAATTTTGGAAATTAAGTGATGCAAAAGTCAAGGAAGGCATTTTTGTTGGATCACAAATAAGAGAACTTGTAAAGGATCCTGCAATTGATCAAATTTTGGAAGGGAAGGAAAAGGACGCTTGGGAAGCCTTCAAGGGTGTTGTTAATGAATTTTAGGCAACAAAAGAGATGGCAACTACAAGCATTTGGTGACAGTATTCCTGCAAAAGTACCTTAACCTTGGATGCAACATGTCCCTTAAAATCCATTTTCTCCACTCCCACCTAGACTTTTTCCCTCCTAGTTGTGGAGCTGTTAGTGATGAACATGGAGAGAGATTCCATCAGGACTTTTCTGTTATGGAACAAAGATATCAGGGCCGTTGGAATGAAGTAATGCTTGCGGATTACTGTTGGGCTTTGTATAGGGATTCTGCGGAACTTCATCACAAGAGGCAAGCTAAAAGACGACGAAGTCAATAGGCTAATGACATAATTCTCTTCAGACCCGACTATCTCCGAAGTATTTTTCCAGAAATTTAGAACCCTTAGCATGTAATTACAAGTTTAAAAAATCAAATGCACTTTCTCTGTTGTTAGCATGTATGTAATTAAAAATGTATCCTTCTCTCTTAATCCGTTAAAGTGTAATACTTCCACCGAGTCTATATCATAGAAACTAGAGCTAATACCATTTTTTCATTGTCATATTTGCTTTTTTCAACCCAAAGTTAGTCGGAATTGCCCCATGAAGTGCTCGAAACATTCAAAAATTATTTTTTGTTGTTGCCCAGTGTAATCATCAAATTATAATTTGACCAGTTCTGTATTAACCAATCTCTCAAAGACACGCCAAAAGTCCAGATTTTATTTTTATATAGCTTCTGCAAACTATTATATTAATTTATCTTTGTCTATTCCCTGTTGTGATTTTCTAATCTGGGCTGAAAACCCCTTTGTTTACCATTTCCCACGTGAGTATAATTCAGAACTTAATTTCAGGAGCTACAATTGGAAACATCTGAACCAATCCATAACCTGGACATCACAATCACTCTAAATAGTAGGCATTCATGCATGTCTCGACTGGAAGTGTGCTTACGTATATATTTTTATCACTGAAAGCACTGTTGTCGTCTTGTTGGCCGTTACGACTCTGAGAGCGCCAGATAAAATGCTTCTGTTATCGTAACCTCGGACAAACATTTGGGGCGGGGTTGCGACGCCCAATTCCATTAGGGTTAGGGAGGGAGCGCCTGGCAAAATTGCCCTTCACGTTGCACCTGACGATACTTTACATGAAAATGCGACTCGGGTCATGTCTGTCCACAAAAATGTTTGTGTAAACGGTACCTCGGCGGAACAGTCGCAATTCTTATGCAAAACAAGACAGAGGAAATCTCTGTGTGGTCATGAACTGGAACCAAACTTTACGTATCCCTATCCTTAGTGAGCAGGTTAACAAATGAAACTTACTTTTTATAACCGTTAAATTTCCCGCAAACTGAATTCATTTTTCGCTTCGGTGCATCTCGAAATTGATCCACCTACGTTACATCTCAAATTACCGTGCCCATGTTTGTGACCAATTAACTCAGGTTAAAAAATACGATATTGCGTTTTCCAATTTTCATATCATCCCTAATCTGAAGGGTAACGGACACCGACTTCCTCCACCAATTACTGTTTAATAGGTGCTTAAGGGGCGTATATGAATGTTGAGGCTACCTACGCAAAACACAACCGTAGGAAATTCGATAGCTTATCGCCGCGATATCACTATTTCATTTTAGCATTCGCCTTGATCTATAATCACTACTTGGTAAACTTTCAGACAAAAGCTTTGCCGTCATTTGGCCATGGTAGCTCAATGGGTAAGAACGACTGGACGAAAACCAGTGGACCCATGGTTCAAATCCCGACCGTGGCATTGAATTTTTCATGTCGACTCTATCAATCTAATAGTTGGTATAATATTGCAAAGTAGGATCAGACTGAAATATGGAACGTCATTGATTTTTATGTCTGATTTTACCTTTTCAGCGTTATCCTAACACAAAAGCTAAAATATGAAAGAACAATTAATTCCCATACTTGGTAATACTTGTATAGCTACATATGATTATATTTTAACGGTAAATTAAAGACGTTTTTGCATGACCAGAACTGTAAATTTCGCTTTCTTTTGGTGCTTTTACGAAGACCTTCGTGAGAGAAAAGAGAGAGAGAAAGACACATAAGCGATTGGACAATGTTCATAAATGACAAGGCCGAATAAGAAAGCCTGCTGAATATTCGAACGTTCAACTAAACAGCATCTGCCAAGTCATTAATTTAATTACTCCAATAGAAACCAAAGTACGCATATATGGAAAATACCTTGAATAAAGCTACTTCTGCAAGTAGCAACTGATTCGAATGATGCTATTGGAAAGACTTGTAATTATGTCACTTGAATTAATGGAAATAGCAAAAATGTAGTTTGAATTATATTTAGTATAAAGAACACAGAATAAAAAATTAGTTAAGCAAGAAAAGAGCATTTATTACTTTTAGGAATATTAATTTTAATTTTACAATCCAATTAATACATAAAAAATAAACAGAAAAAGAGCCATGTGATACAGCAAGGAATTCTCCCTCACTTCTTCTGATATACAGTATAAACGATGAGGCACGAAATGTTCAACAAGCAAAGACAGAAACTATTTGCAAATGACTTAAATGTTGTTGTGAAAACAAAAAGTAACATAGGAGTTCCGAAAAAAAGGAAAATATTATGACAAAGCTGGTATCATGGTTTAGAATTAACAGGCTTTTAATAAACATGGGTAGAACAGTTGTTATGAAGTTTCAAATTAGCTGAAATTGAAATTACATCATAAATACACCAATAAATTTAGATGGAGAAAGCATGAACTATTAAGGGGAAACACAAATTTTAGGGGTACGATTAAATGGGGAGCACATATAAATACGATAACCAAAAAGCTAAGCTTGGAATGTTATGTTTCAAACACATAACAGGGCATTTTTCAAATTAATATTTGGTTTGGAACGATACCCTTGTTAATTACATCAGATGCGAAGATATATTCAAAATGTCAAAGCGAGCAATGTAACAAACTGGGGAGCTGTTAAAACTATTAAAGAGCACGACTGTGGCCTGTATATAAGTACATGATAGCAATATCCGCTCACAGCCACACATAAACTAATCGAAAACTCATAGATGCATGACCATAATACAAGACAGAAAGAGTATTTGCTCGCTCGCTCGCTCACTCACTCTTCACTCACTGACTCATTCGCTAGAAAAAGAAATTGTGTTGCAAAACTGAATAATGCAACGAAAGTAGAAAACATTTAGCTCAAACCCTGCGAATTCATAATTCAGACGTCGAAGAAACTGGCAGATTGTACCATAGCACTTTGTTCTGTCTTACTGAAATTATATTTTACAGGACGAAGGGTCCCGAATACGTTTAAGTACTAAGTAATAGAATACAGATGTAATCAAAACATTTGTTGACATTTGACACTTATATTTTTCTACTTAGTTTGTACTACTAGAGAGAAATAATTGATATACTTTAATAAAAGAATGAAAGAACGAACGAAACAAGCTCGAAAAAAATCGATTTACTTTGTTTTCACTTAGATTTTTCAAATCTATAAATAATACTTGGAAAGTGATGACAGGATTAAGTAATTTATAATCCTCTTTCAGAGAGTTTTTAAGTTATTTTTTATTTTATTTTAGGCAACTGATCAACAACTAAATTTAAGCAAATATTTCATAAATATGCTTACATTTGGTTTTACACTTTGAATTTTGCATTTGCATACAATGCTTTAATATTCTTTTGATATTTTTAGTTAATTTTGCTTTTTATCGCATTTGTCTTGAAAAATGAAAATAAAAGAGAATACCTACATGGGTACTTCGCGCTATATAGTATGTGCGAAAAATGACTATGGCTGGTTATGATCGAGGATGACAATGTAGATAAAGGTTCGCGCGCAGTGTCGCGTATGTGATTAATCGTAGACCATGGAGCCAGAGGGTCAGACAAATTTACGCATACTGGGTCCACCACTATCTTTCTGTTAATTTTTCTACGTATATACAGGTAAAAAGGCATTACATTACGCCCAAACATTCAAAACCAAATTTTTTGTGGTGCTGCTAATCTAAACACTTTTAGAAAAGGGTATGGGCGCCCGCGCACGTGTCCATGTGTCTGTGAACAGCGTCTATAACAAACGAACTCATTGAAAATATCTAACCTGGTATTTAAGTTTAGTATACTTCGAACATACTACACGAGGATGTTTTATAAACTACGTTTTACATGGAAAAAGCTTCCAAAATTTTGATTTTCCCAAACTGGGTTCTAGCGATTTTGATTGAAATGCTACACGTTTTTGACATTTTATGACAGACGAAATATTTATCTTTAATATTCTGGAGGTGCCACTAAGAACCTCTTTATTTTGGATGACTTTTGCATTAAAATAGAATCTCGTTGAAATACATAGTTTAGTGAAACAAAGCCTATTTAGGAGTGTACACATTTTAGAGGCATTCCTTGTTATGTGTTTTAATTTTCAAATAATTATTTCTATTTAAGATATGAAGGAGTGATTTCGTTTTAATATTTTGACCATGCACAGATAATGGTATTTCAGAGCCATTCCAAGCAACCCGTTCATAAAATGTTCCATTTTCGCTTAAACCCTGTTTTACATTTGTATTTGCTTCGATATTGGACGATATTTCATAATGATGAGACATTAGATGGAATAGGAAAGTCTACTAATTCATTATTTAAAATTTTATTTGAAGTGTGGGTTTTACGTAGAAGTTTATACTCACCTTTTAAGCACCTACAGAAAATGATAAGCACTAGGAATAATTATTTAAAATAACTTGAAGTAGATAAATGTACAGTTTGTATTAAGAGCAAACAAAGTCATGTAATTACTGTACTTCATAATTTTTTGCTAAGACTGTAAACCAACAAATGTTTTTGAGATGCCAAAACTGGTTGTTAGTTTACATATTACCCGAAACTTAAATCGTAGGTGTATTCCTACGTTCGTAAGCTTGAAACGTTGCCTCTTCTATTGCGGAAGTTAGCCCCCAAGCAGAGCAACAAATTGTGGCTGTCCATTTTCTTCTTCTTCCTCTATCTCTTTCAGCAGCAGTTCCTTAGGGACCCATCTGCACTACGTTACCTGCTGTGATTTTGCTATCCGTTAGCATCACTTTTTATCGGTCTGCACTAATGATGATCACCAGTCTCCCTGAAAACAGTTAAGGAAAACAAACACAGCCAATTCTGTTGTTTTCGGTCTCGACTTCGTTTCGTATTTTCAAACTTTATTGGATTCCGTTATCAGGTATCATCGTTTACCCCAGTGTAGTATTGCGCATAAATATGTATGTATGTATACAAACAGTCGAGATAATGGAACAATGGAAAGGATAAATTTTAAGCTTAATCCGCAACAAAGTATTTTGCATTTTATTTTCGGGAAATTTAGTTAAGGCTTGTCTGAGTGCAGTATCGGCCATTATTCTCCAAGTTGGTGCGTTTTTCCTTTTGTGAATTATTAGTGAAATTAAAATCTGATAAATGTCACAAGCCTTTTAACCATTAATATTAGGTTGTTTCATATGTAATGTTGGTTCTTTGATTTTCCTGATTTGGAAAATTTATTGGGCTTCTTTGTTTCAATGCTGTTTACAGGATGCCCTGTTGTGTACACTATGAGAATGTATCAGTCTTTAGTTGTTAATAAACAATCACAAATGGAGATAACAAAGTTTAAATTAAGAGTTCTAAAACACTATTGGAAACAAGAATATAAGGCTGCGTCGCAGCTCGAGAAATTTTTGAAGTGGAAGAAGAAGCTGTCGTTAGTGAGCTGTGGCACAAGGATGGTTCCAACACTTTAACAATGGAGATGAAAACATTAAAGATTTTCCACCTTCTGGAAGACCAAGGGTATGGAATATTGAGGATACACGCCATGCTTTGCGAGATATCCGCAAAAGCATACCCGTAGGCTTTCAGAAGACACTTGGAAAATCATACAGCAGCTGTAGATCTGTACCTCACCAAACGACATCTCAACAATCTGAACGTAGACTGGATATCTGTAGTCAGCTTATCCGTAATCCTATGAATGATAGATTTTCAGGAGAATTGTCACTTGTGATGAAAAATGGGCTTATTACCGAAACCTGATGCCTCAAAAAGTGGCTTGATCCCCACCACCTGCCAAAGTAATTGTCGGTTAGATCGGTCCCAGTAATGTATGTCTGGTGGAATTTTGATTCACTGGGAGTATTTTCCAAACAAGCGAGCGATTTATGCGGATCTTTATTTTCAACAACTGGAAACAGATCATGAAATTTTGAGATACCCCGCATTAGTTAACCGAAATAAAGTGAAATTGCAATAGGATAATGCAACACCCCATACTGCACGAATAACCATGGAGATATTTCAGCATTTGGGAGGAATCGAAATGCTACCACACCCAGCATACATCCCTGATCCTGCATCATCAGATTATCATCTTTTGCAACCCATGGCCCATTTTTATGTGGAAGAAAATCGGACAATGTGCAGTGCAAACGGCTGTCACCGAATTCTTCACATCAAAAACCAGAGACTGGTACCAACGTTGAATAATAAACCTCGCTGAACGATAGCTCAAGACCATAGAAAATAATGGTCTATACTTTGAAAATTAGATAATTGCTTGCAGAACACATTTAAAATATTTTTTTTCTTAAAAACGAATTTACTTATGAGACAGTATCTATAATTATTTCATTAACGTTATCAATTCTCAAAACCGTCTGTAAAGGACCCCTTTATGATAAATATACGGGGAGTTTAATTTAAAGATTTTTAAATTACATAATAAAACAGGGAAATAAAATTTATGAATAGGGCTTCTTTCAGTTTGAAACTAAAGCAGTGTTTGTTCAGAGAGTTTCAGCAGTGCAATAAGAACTATGGATGCCAAACACCGTTTACTTTAGGTGGGCCTACACCATTAAGTCTTTACTTGGAGGCAATGCAGCGAGATATTGGCCATAGCTAGCATCCTAATTACAATTCCAGCCATTTAGAACCACTGATTGCACTTGCTGAACAACAAATTGGAGCTCAATTGATGGACATTTTTAAAGATGTATGCAGTCAAGCTTACTCCAAAAGTTCGAAAAGCTTTATTTTAGTCGAAAATAAATGGATTTGAAAGTAACAAATGTAGGACTTTGCCTGAGCCAGATAAAAAATGATAATTATAACCTCTAATACCGAGATTTAGCATAAAAGTTCCACAATCCTCAGTTAGCAACTCACTTCAAATGTATCTTTAAGCGTCGATCTAACTTATCAGCCTAATGAATTGGCGTTTTCTATCCTCATAATATTCCATGCAATCCTTGAGCAAGAGATCACGTAATTTACAATTGCACAGCCGTCAGCAATTGTTTGGAAGACCGAGATAGTGGAAATAACTTTTAAAATTACCACAAGAGGATACTACGTTATTTGATGACACTGATTGCAGCAGAGGAGCGCTCAATACGGATGAAACCGAAAAAAAAAAAATAGCGGGAGATATCGGAAGAAAAGAAATAAGATAAACTGATTATGTTTTTATATAAGTAGCGGAAAAAGAAGATGTCTTATGTATTGCAAATAATAATATGAGGTATCAAATTTAACAAAAAGTGGTATTTGCTTTTCCAGTGGACTTTTTAAGAGAGAACTCGCAGGTGAGTCGTTATGAAGTACTTTATATAGGGAGGTACTTTAACGATGTGATAAAAGAATTTCACATGACGTTCTCTACGCACACCCAGTGGGACGGCTCATGCAGTTTCATCTGTAACCTGACTCGGGAGGTCCCGGTACAATTCCCATGGCTGACTTACCTGACCTATGTAATTTTTACGGGTGTTTCCCAGGTTGCAGGTGAATGCTGGATAGGATAATTACATCCCCCGAATTTCCTGTCCTGCATTTCATCTCCATTATCAATTCACACAATCTTTCATGCGATGGTCTGTTTCAAGATAGAAGTTTCGGCGGGTGTCCCGGATCCTGGGGTCAGCGCTCCTCTGTCCTCTCTCGCCTCCTCTTTCCTTCCGGGGATGATGCTTCACTTGGGGCTTAGGTACAAAAAACCACAGGTTTCGGTGCCTAATCCCCTCGGTGGTAATCCTCATCCTATCCTTCTCTATTCACTCTTGTATAACCAGTTCTTAAAAACGCTTATTCTTCTATTTGCTTCACGTTATCGAGGATTAGCTTCTATAAAGGTTTCCTGATAGCTATAATGGGAATATCATATTACAGAAAGGGTAAGCGATGGTGAAATATTTTTAAGAGCTGATCGATATGTGAAGCCTTTGTAATACTGTTCTTTTTACATGAATTGGATATAAAATAAGAATAACAACTCTTTTTTTAAGATAAATATAGAGTTATATACACACAAAGTTTAAATAGGTAATCAATAAATAACTTATGGCGTAACAGACCTTAAGCGAGCCAGAACCTGCCAACCTGACTGCCGGCCTCCTGCTCACATGTGCAAGGCGAATATACAGCCGATATGCGGAGGAGATGTGGTCAGCATCACGGCACCCATAGCTACATATCGTAGCTCCTCAAATCCCTCATAATGCTGAGTGGGCACCAGTTCTTTACCCGGGATTTAAAACCCGCACTCCTCTGGGCGGTATTGAACGGGTACATTCCGTGGTAGGAAACCAAAGCACAACGACCCAGCACTCTACGCTACGGCACAGGGCACAAGCAAAATTCACTTGACATAAATTATTATATTAACGATATCTATATTTCTTGTGAAGGTAATTTTTTTCTCTACCTTGTACATCTCTCCAGTTATTAAAGTGGCGTAGAATAAGGATCTCAAAGTTTTTATATATACTACGAATATAAAGTTTATACATAATAATGTATAGTAGGAATATATAATTATGCACCATATTTTATTCAAAATTTTTAATGCCGCTTTTGAGAAAGTCAAAATTTTCGAAACATGTTCTACAGGAATATTAAGGTATTTCAGTGAGCGCCGACTTCTTTGAAATACGTATCACAACTGTGGAAGATGTTGATTTTAAATATCAAGTTTGGTATTCTAACCAATTTTTCCTTTTTGAATTTTTTTGCTTTTTGACACAGAGAGACATAGAAACACAAGATAAAAGCACACTAAGATATTTTAAAAGGTTTTTTTTTCTGAATTCAGTGACTTTCAAAATACCTATGTATTTTCAGTGAAACCTTGGTATCCATTTCTTGTTTTTTGCTGAAATATACTTCGTAGTGCAGAAAGTAATAAGAAACACATGAAAATATTTGAAAGTGGGAAGAGTAAAGACTTGAGCATATGCAACTACAGATAAAGCAATAAATAAAATGGTTTTACAAAGAATGGGCATAGAATTAATATTTAAAGAGAAAGAAAAAGTCATTAACTGTAACTTTGGATTCTTAAACCGCGTGCTTAGAAGTGCTCCAGAAAGAATGGTCTTGGGACAAAAGTTGAGGATAGCCGAAGTTTTCCTGTCCTAGGCAAAGCAAGCTGTGCCTTGAGATAAACAAGGTGAATACCCTATCCGCCTTGAAACAATCTCTTGAGTAACGTTGTCTTTGCCAACAGAGACATATCGTCTTGAACTATTTAAACGAGCTGTCCGAGATAAATATAGTTGGATTTAATCGAACAAATTGTTCAACGAAAGGCGAACGTCGTTTATCAGACGTCAATACCAGGCATTGTTTTCGAGCCGCCCTGCGAACAAATACTTGTGACGTCATGGGCATCCTTTTGGCTACTACACTTCCCTGGTGATATTTCAATATGAACCCAATTTCGTGCTAGGCTGTGATTGTATTAGAAATCGTATTTTACTTTGGAGTTTGTCACGAAATAATGACGTCCAGTGCATGGAATCATGCTGACAGTCCCTACCCGCTTCCTAGTTCTAGCCCAGACTTACGCCCCACTTTTCCTTCACTCCTTCGTAATACTAAAGGCCGACTTGAATTTATAGGTTAATATCGTTTACCATTGAAGCGTGGCAGGTTATAAAAGAATATACCACGTAAGAAACGAAAACATAAGAGAAAAGCTTGGGATTTTTAATTTAAACAGTAAAATAATAAAGAAAAAAATGAATGGAAAAATCATAATATAAGAATGGACGCGGAACGACTTCCAAGAAGAGTTTTAGATTATATGCCGAAGGGAAAGAGGGATGTGTGACGCCCAGCCTTACGCTGGAAGGATCAGCAGGCTCTTGAAGAGAACGGAACGGGTCACAGGGCCCAATTCTTGATGATGATGATGATGATGATGATGATGATGATGATGATGATGATGATGATGATGATGATGATATCGATTACCAGACTTCGGTAAAAAACTAATATGAGGCTCATTTAGGGGTTGCGGATGATGCCTTCCAGCCATTCACTCTTTTGTCACCCATCTAGGAGTGATCATTGTTAATATGCTAATATGTTGTGTCAAGTTCGAAATCAAACCAATTGGCTAACCTAAGCTTGGTGTTCGGTACAGATTATAAGTTTCTACCAATATTAACTACAGAAAATATGTAAGAAAACCAAAATTATCGACACACACTCTTATGTATATGGTAGCGCTGTGTTTATACTTGGAAACCAAGTACGATTTTAGCTTACACGAAGTAAAGCATAGCCATGACTTTTAAAACTTTTGCAAAACGACAAAAATTGGTTTTGCCTAATTAGGTAGAGTAATCCTTGTACTTCAATTTCATATATTTTAATGTCTGTGGACCTTTAAAATGTATCACATGACGATTTAAATAGCTGATTATAAGTTGGCATGGTGCTTTAAATCGCCTATTTTGATGAGTTTCTCGTGTTTTTAATTTTCAGCGCGTTTCAAAATATAAATTCCTCTACACATGCAGTTTTCAAAATAGAAGCTTAAAATTTTTTACCTAGCTAAAAACAGTGGCAAAGGAAATTGCAGAGATGACTTTTTATTAATGTAATCCTGTTTATGCAATTAAATAACGAAGCAAAAACTGTCACAAGCAAATACTTAGTTAATAAAACAAGAATTGAAGAATTTTTCTATCCTAAAACAAGACTCAGATTAAAACTTAATCTCATAAAATTACTAATAATGTACTTATAAGTGTAACTGCAAAGCATTATTTTTCTGAAATTAAAATTGCATCGTGTGGAACAGTTTAGTTAAATGCCATAAAAGGCTATAAATATATTAATATAACAATAACTATTTTTCACAAAGTTCTTAAAACTGACGTGTGAACTATTGCTAATACTGCAGTAATTGTGTTAAGTTTCAAGTCAATCCAAGCAAAATTGCAGATTTAAGTTTTCTTACAGATTGGTATCCTTAAAAGGAAGTGCATTGCAATAGTTCAAAATGCCACAACATTGTGTCTAATTGTAGTCATAAAGAAAAATGGAAAATGAGTATCCTTCTCTTATTTTATAAATAATCTGATGTGTTACGTTCATATCTGTATCTGTACCAACTATAGTTTATTTTTGTACTGCATTTCTCAGGAAATATTCTTTCAAAACTATTTTAAATTTAATTTTAATAACAAGTATACAGCTGAAGAAATCGTTTCATTATTCATTTTAAATAAAGGAATACAGAAGAATGAACTGAATAATAAAAATTTAAGCCATTTACTTGCTTCTAAATACATCACCACAAACAACTGACTAGTGGCCAAGCACTACAGGATCATGAATCGGATTACTACAGACAGGTTTCGGCATTGCGACCAGTCTTGATCTATTGTACCTATGCCTCCAAGTGTGTATTTCCTATTGCAGACAGCTGTTACTAGAATTTTACCATTTAAATATTGTGCTATTTATTTCCCTTTTTGTTAACATTTAGTTACGATTTAATTTGACCAACATTCTTACAGCGCAGGTAGTAATGTCACGTTCACATATTCAAGACCACCAGGAGCACCTGTTAATCGCAGTTCACAGAGGATAATGCTTGACCTTGAGATTGATTTTGAAAAGCTCAGAACTGTTTACTTTATTTTTCATCTATACTTTTCTATCTTTCGCCATCGTGGAAAATATAGTATGAAATACATTATTGTCGACTTCTGTATTTTCAAATCGAAAACTACGTACTCTTTGAAGTCGACCTTATCAGAGAGGCCAGTAAATGTTTATGACACCAGCTGTATCTTCTTGTACGAACATTAGGTTTGTTTCAGAGCAATGTACAGCTGACCACTTTACCGAGACAGTTCGGGAACAGTAATAGTCTGTGATAAACCACTTCATGTTCAGTCTGCTTCAATGACACGTTTTTGTGATCATATCGATAGCAAGTTAAGACCAGACTGGAATGTCTATGTGTAGAGTCGCGGTCGTTAAACTATCTCCGTGAACCAACCCCATTTGCTGTGGTTCACGAGGAAGGTCGAGGTTTGCAATTAAGTTTGGAATTTCTTCGATGCGTGTCCCCGGGACAATAGTATGCAAGTTTCCCGAATTCCGTGCTGGGGGAGCCGCTTTTAAAGGACTCTGCTGTACGTCGTCATGCGCCTTAATTTTATAATGTGACCGTCATCAGTAGGTGTTGAAATTGTGCTAAACTTATAACCGAACAAAGGCGTATTCCTCCTCAATCAGTACCTTTTGGGAGTAATGAGGCTATTTTCCAAAAGTTCTCCAGAATTCAGAATTTCTTGGACTTGTTACTAAGGTGATTTGAACTTCTTATGAATGCGTAAAGAGTACGTAAACATTTTGAAAGGAAAATCAACAATTTCTTTTCATAACATATATAACGATTGCCATTATTATATTAAAATTGTTTCAGACAAATTGGAGTTATTTTAGAGCAATCATTCATTATTAAGACATAGGAAATGTGTAACAATTTGAAATAAGTTTATTCCTTTCCGCTGAGGGTTTTTAATCACAGCAGCATTTTAGTGATATTTCCTTCTACACAAAACTGCTTTAAAATACTTTCAAACCTTTCTATTTTAGGTACCTTTGATGATGGTGACAGCATACAGGCCAGCCACATTTGTGTTAAGACAGCTTCATTGTAAACGCCAGTCTTGTCAGGGAATGAACCAAGCCACTTGAAAGGTGTCTCTTTAGAGAGAGTTAATGAATACGGATTTAAGTTGAAGGACTACGAATGGTAACGCGGTGTTCACGAGTTGGAGACCAAATGGCGTAAAGTTAGTACAATTTTGAAATTAATATGCGTAAGAATTAAAAATAAGAAAAGGAAATGTTTGAATATCCGGAAAATAAATAATATGAAACGAGAAGAAGTTGAAGAAAATAACTGACATGTATAAAAAGCAAGATCGTTTACTCCAAAAAAGAGTTTAAAATTATAAAAAGAAATCGCCAGAAAGAGCATGTATCAAAAAGAAAAAATAGGGTATACAATTTTAAAAGTTGAATATTTATTAAGTATAAAGTAAAGTTAAAGTTTGAAAAACTTAAAAGCTACAGGGAAAATAACGTTTATAACAAAGAAAAATTCCCAAAGAATAATAATGCACACAACATAAATAAATGGTGAAGGAATATAATAAATGGGAAAGTGTAAAAGGTAAGCAACACTTTTCATAATATAAAGGATTGATTACAAAACCGAAAATGTTTAGTTAGCACGTCTATAAGCTAGGAAATGAGGAAAAATAGAAGCATATTACATGGAATCAGATAGAATTTAGTAATGTTGATGGAGACGAGAAAAATAAATAGAAGGAGAATATCCCAATTTGACAGAATAGTAACTTATGGAGGTTGTAACATTTAATGAGAAAGTTCGATAGCTAAATAAAGACTCCAATATGATTAAGGAATGAACCACCACTATGAGTAAAGGAAGGAGAAAAAAAAATACAAAAAATACTTATGCCGTTCTGTTATCTGCTCTAAGTGAAAAAATAAAGAGTCCATAAGGTGTACTTTTAATATACAATGTGAAATATTACATAGTGTACATCCTATGTACACAGTGTTTGCATATGGCGGGCGACTAATAAAGCTCTACAACAACACGACAAAACTTGAATCTATGAAATATCTATGCTATTATGTGCAGTGGATTAAAAAATGCATTTCACTTTTTTGTATCACGTAAGGGTTTTGTTTAGTGATGCAATTCAGCTTTTTACTAACACTCGCTTGGCCGTTATTCCAAGCGCGGCCTGACTGCATGTGAACATAAGCTTATTTTGAGTTTTCCTCGAACATAGGATCTTGCTGGTTTTCCAGACTGAGGATCAATAAAAATATCCTCGTTTACTTTTCCTTCACTCAACCGGGAAATTTGTCTCTGAAATAATAAAGACCATTCCCGTTTTTGTCCTTGCTAGTGGAAGTTACCGGATTACACATTTTCTGTTTACATTTTTTCTGACTGTATATCTTATATGTCTATGTGTATAATTCCTCCACTGCTATTTTTGAAGAATAAAATTCAGGCAGTATGGTGACATGCTACTGTCGAGAGGTTATGTGTTTACCTTTCAGGTAAGTTTGAAAAAGGATCAAAAACTGAAAATAAACTTGTTATAATTTTCAAGTTAATGTTTTCTTTAACGTTTAATTGAGGGAAGGGATGACAATATTCTTTCTTTATAACTTTGAAGGATATTGGTTTAACTTAAAGTCTTAATTACTAGATTAAATTAATGTTAATTTTAGTGCTTTTAGCATATTATCAGCTAGAAGTATTTAGAAAGCATATGAATTGTACTTCAACTCTAAAGCAGATGAAGTCAAAAGTTTTTCTCCGAAATATGTTTGTAGCGGATGTTCCTGTAATTTGAGGGCTGGTTAAATGGTACTCGCCCTTCTATGCAGTTTGCTGTTCATATGATATGGAAAAATCAAAAGGACCACTTTCTGGACTGTTACTTCTGTTTAACCAACATTTCTGGTTTCTCCTCAGAAAACAGTTTAGTCTATCCAGATTTTCCCTCCAGAATTTTGCGCAAAGGCATATTAAGAATAGCGATTCATTACCTATTCCAACCCACCTGGAAAATTTACCCCACAGGAATAAGGATCGAATTTTTCCCCTGAGGCTGGTTCCATTACTTGTTTCACTCCCAACTCTGATTCTGAGATTGTGGAATCGAAAAGCTCTGTCTAATTTCACAGACTATGCTAAATGATCTTGTAAAAATTTAAATCTAACACAAGTCCAATGCCAATTGTTAGGTTCTACACTAAAGGAAAGGAATCTTCTACAACCGGGTACCAAAATATCAATTTTTACAAGCGACAACATAGCTTATCGACATATTTTTCTAAAAAGGATTAACTTATTTATTACAACAATGTGAGAGAGCTTATGCAACAGCTAGACACAAAACTAATTCCTGATGAATGTCGTTTATTTATCGACGTAAATATGAAAGAAACATACGAAAACGTGGATATCCTCCTAAAAGCAGTAAGAAAATATGTGGAGATCTAAAAGTTATAGGTCTATTAACCGGAATGCATCTCTGCGCTCAGCGGTGTACACATGGCATATGCAAGGAGCGCTGTCATAGAGCTCACTTGCAAGTGGTTGCATGCGGCACCTTCAAGGCTTCAATTTTGGGCATTGTGGATCTACTACACAGCAGATTTTTTATGTACAGCCCCATAAGGAGCAGAGATGGTGCCATCAAGCTCTCAAGCGAATACAGGTATGAGATAGTGATAATTCCCTTGTTCCAGGCCAAGGGCAAGGTACATTTCCACATTTACTAATTATGAAAACACTATAACCCGAATAAAATCAATCTCAGTCAGGAAGAACGGCTCTGAAGGTATTTGAACCGTGGAACTCGTGATTTTGGCCACGCGTGACAGTTTAAAAAATATCATAAACCGAATAAACAATTGCCTTGTTTGTGTTAATCAGTGTTAATCATTACAGAGTGAAGGAATGACCGTTGAGACAAAGTTCAGTACCAGATGAGTAAAATGTAAAGTTTCATTCAGTAGATCACCAGAAAATGTTATTACCACTGCTTAGTATAAAACTGGGCTTAATAAAGCATTTTGTAACAGCAATTTACCAAAATAGGAATGGTCTTCAGTATTTCAGACAAATTTCCCACTTAGGTGAAGGAAACGTAAAAGAGGATTATTTTTTATCCTCAGTTTGTAAATTCCAGCACGATCATATGTTCGAGGACAAACTCACCGAAACAGAAAAAGTAGCGTGGAACATATATAAGACAATTGTTTATTCGGTTTATGATATTTTTTAAACTGCCATGCGTGGCCAGAAACATGGGCTCCACGGTTCAAATTCTTTCAGAGCCGTTTTTTCTGACTGAGATTGATTTTATTCGGGTTATAGTGTTTTCATAATTAGTAAATGTGGAGACGTACCTTACCCTTGGCGTGAAACACGGGAACTATCACTATGCTCATACCTGTATTCACTTGAGAGTTTGATGGCATCATCTCTGATCTACGTGGGGGCCCGTGCATTAAAATTCTGCTGTGGAGTAGATCCGCAACGCCCAAAATTGAAGCCTAAAAGGTGCCGCACGTGACCACTTGCAAGTGAGTTCTCTGCCGGCGCTCTTTACATATGCCACATGTAGACACCGCTGCGCGCAGGAGTAAATAGTTCCTCCCGTAGAATGCTGTGTTATGCCTATATTCCGTACCAGATTTTTGGTCCACAGGCCTCACATGGTGCAGAGATGATGCCTTCAAACTCTTAAGCTAATACCGGATGTGAGCTCAGTGATAGTTCCCTTAAAAGTTTAACTTAGCTTCCTTAAATTCATTTCCAAAATATTATTTCACTGCAGACATTCATCAGTGCTTATCTCCTCTGTCGCCGTATGTTTCCGAACGAAGAGGATTTCATAGGCTATCCTAAGAAAATTCAATACACAGCAAATGTCCTGAAAATATGATAATTTAATAAAATATGTCAGCGTGTTTGGGATTGGAGGACTCTCTAGAAAATCTTCCTGTTGCAACTTTGGCAAAAGCTAAACCTAAATGGATACAAAGTCTGATATTTATCTAAACTTCTCGTTTCTCTATCATGGCCAAAAATCACGCATTTCCGAGAAATCTCTGCATAGAACACAGCGGTGGACTGTTGTTTAGAGATTAGAGGCAGTCTATTATGCCCCATGAAGAGCAAAGGCCTGTTATAGAGATCTTTCTGGCCTGCTATACGGATCTTTCAGGTCTTGGAGATCTTCTGGTTCCTCCAGTTTATAATAGGAGACAGAACGCTAAGCAGACGACTCAAGCTGGAAGTACTAGAAATTTGCATTTATCTAATTCTATTATATATGGAAGTTAGACGTGGTCCGCCACAGTTAGGCAGCTGAAAACATGACAGATATGACAGAGGAAAATGGAGCGCAAGATACTGGGAATAAAATGGACAACGCTGCACTGTCACAAATGACACTCCATAGGGGTTGCGGGTCCGTCCCTCAGTGATGTGGTGCAAGCGCAACGGACCCTTAGCACTCGTGGTACCTCTGATGCTACCAGAGGAACCTCGGGCCAAACATTCGAGCCCCTCCCTGAATGGGAGTTGTTCGGATTGGGTTGGACTCTAGAGGGCAGTGTGTTCCCGTTATCTGCGGGAGATCGGGTACCTCCGGCCGCCCAGAGGGGGCAGAGGGTTGCCTAAAATGTCCCGGGTACTAGCCTGCGGAGCTAGTAGAAGGTTTGCTAGACCACCAGGCGACCCCACCGAGGTTATTCTGTAGTCTTCCTTGCGGGGTTGACGCGCATAAGTGGCGTATCCACTTCCACCCGTCTTGACGTTGTAGTCGATGGTGGGGGGGCATTTTAGACTCAAGTTATTGTCCCAAGGAAAGACCCCGGAGTTTTCCATCGCTCCCGGGTTGACAGAGGCCGGAGTCTTCGGAATTTCGGGTACACCTTGCTACAACTGTCACAAATGACATTAACAACAGACGTAGCGATAATCGTTGAGAAACAGAAGTGGAAATGGGAAGATCACATGGTGAGGTTGGAGGACAGGTGGACCTACAAGATCGCGTTTTGGGACTCGCGCACAGGAAAACGCCAAAGAGAAAGACCATGACAGACATCTACACAGCACAAGCAGGTCAGCAACGGTCTACAACAGCTGGAGATCCATGGACGACAAAATACAAGTGCTAGCGTAGGAGTAGGCGAGTATGAGTAGAAGTGAATAAGTACGAATAGAAAAAGAGAAAATGACAGAAACTCACACAAATCCAACCGGAATGGCTCACCATGTTGGAGTCAACAGAGCTGGACTGAAGTACTTTGTATAAATTAAAATTGAGTTTTAATTTATGTACGTTCTTTAGCTACTTTATCAGCGTCCCATCCCATACCGGACGTGAAAGACCGCATAAGTTTGCTTAGAGGCCTCTTTATCATGCTTTGGGATCTTTTACATACCTTAAATCTACGACACTGAACTGCTGGCTTTATATTCCTTCCGAAGGAAGCCCTGTTTAGTATTTGCAGCCCAAAAAATATGCACGACCGTCCACCGGGCTTGTACACGTGACCTCGGAAACCAGAGACTAGCATATTACTTCTAGATCAAGGAAGGTGACGTACCTTCCCTAAATAAGTAGTAGAGAAATTAAAAATGATGAACATTTTATTACTGACGTATTGTAAAATGTGGTCTAAATGTTCCTCTTATTGCAATAGAATAGGCTAACAATTATTTTTTCTTCAAAGTGTTAGTCCGACAATATATGGCGACGTCAGCTGGTTATCACTAATAATGCTGACACATTTGTATCCCGGACACAGGTTATTATATGCCAGAGAGACAAAAATTGTTTGCGGTTCAACAGTTTTACGATGGCTGCGTTCCAGCTCTGAATATTAAAAATATATACATGTTCTGTACGGCAAATCTGTTTATAATAACATGTTATATTCACTTTTTCATCGATTCCACAAAATTATTTTGTGGCATTTTTGCTAATCGCTTGGAAGTAAAACAAAAAGGTGCCATGGAGCGGTAGGTGCGTTTTAACTATGTAAAGAGGCAAATTAAAATCGGTTTCATTTCATCAGTAAATGCTAGGACAGATAGATAATTTTTTGTATGGTGGTATCGAGGATCGATAAGACAGAACTCCGGTTTGCTATGATGAGTTGGGGTGTGACAACGGGAAGTTTATATGTGATTAATATTACTGCTATCGAATAATTTGAAGTGCGGATTCCAGCTTGCCAGTTCTACATATCGATGTAACACTCATTACGGAAATCGATAGCTCGAATATTCATTGAAACTGCCAAGCGATAATGTTAATGTGTCGATACAGCATTGTTTTGTGCCGTTGAAACAAACGAGAGTCGGAATCGCAAGTGCAGTTTCAGAAATTCCTGTACATTATGTCTTTATCTGCTTCATGTCGTGCGTTATGATTTGCATATTATCGAATCGATTATAGTCTAAATTTACCTCGACGACATATGAGGTTGGCATCCGCCATGTTACAACTTGCGACGGTAGCTATTCACAAGATTACGTTTTCATTATTTGACCTGGTTCTAAGAATAATGCTCCTTTATAACCTACTTCCCTGGGCAAGTTATTCTCGTCTGTTCATTAGCTCACTGCTTTAGTGTTCGTAGCTTTTATGGACCATCTATATGGTAAGGAGAGAGAATATTAGTTTGTTTAGTATTTAACGTCCTTTATTTTGGAGTTAAGTTATTTTACAGCATTTTCGTTTTTCCATTTTTTTCTAGATTCAGGCAGTCTACCTCGCCCCCCTGGGGTGAAATCGTGATATAATATTTCCGGGTGAAATCCAATATGTCCTTACTTATTATACGTAGTTATGAAAGTAAAAATGGGATATGTTACATATGTAGCATTTTCTCTCTATCAAATCACTTGCACAATACGGGCCCAAATGACCTTGTTGTCGACGGGCCCTAAAACACTACACACTCACTCATTCACTCACTTGCACAATAAGTTATTTTATTCAATTCATATTAATCGAAGTGAGCGTTTGAAATGGTGTATATAAATATTTCGTTTAACACAGAAAGGTGATACAGAAGACTGAAACAATACTATCATAATCATAAAAGCAAATAATTGATGATTTAAGTTAATTGATGGAAATTAATCATTTCCTCACACTAACCGTATATACTCTAAGGTTTTGGATAGATAGAGACAACTTGAAAAAAATCAATGCCACGGCAGGGATTTGAACCACGGATCTCCTGGTTTCCGACCAGTCACTCTTACCCATTAAGGTACCATGGCCAACACTGGACGTACGCCAGGAGATCCGTGGTTCAAATCCTGGCCGTGGCATTGAATTTTTCAAGTTGACTCTATCCAAATAAATGTTGAGTTAGGACCCTCGAAAAGTATAACGCGTTTCAATATTCAAATATATTTTAAGGAATATCTCGGAAATATATAATGCCATATCTTATTAGACAATCTGTGTGTTTTAATGACATATATATTGTTTTATATGTCCCTTAATGTTTAATAGTAATACAAAGCTAACTCTATTGGGAGCTATTTCAGGTAATAGAGAAAATATGAATTGTTTGGAAGAATTAAGGCTTATAATAAAATTAAATATTAATATATAGTGCATTTGCATTAAATGTTATAGTGCTTTACGTTTGGCAGTTAATTATGAGTGCATTTTGACTCGGGGTGTAGTGTTTAACGCCCGCTTTTACTACATACGGCACCGCAGGCGGTGACACTGATGATGCATGAGATGAAGATGGAGCACCGGTGGAATGAGATGGCGGGGAAAACCGGAGGTCCCGAAGTAACACCGCCCCAAAGCCGTGTTGTACACCACAAATCTCACTTTGCGGTCGCCTGGGATCGAACCCTGGCCGTCTTGGTGAAAGCCAAGCGGTCTAACCACTGAGACACGGCGTGGCCAGACTCGGGGTAAAATTATATTAAGCAAGGTTAATTTGCTATGCAAATTTGCCAGATTAGGGGCGGCAGGCTAGCTTGGAATTCATGAAGTTTATAAAGAGACATTAGGATGGAAAGAGGCGAATTTCAGTAACATAGAAAAGAAGTGGCAACATCGTATTAGAAGCTAGTAGTGGGTGCCTTAGGGTCATTAGCAGAAGGGGAGGTTATTTGGAGAAGTTTGATATTTGAGCAGGACATTCTGCGGGACTGCTCGACAATACGGCAAAACGTAGCTGAATGAGGCGTCATTTCTTGCCTTAATGATAGAATCACGCGTGTGTGTTTTTTTTTTATTTACTTGTGCCATTTATGCCCAGCCTTTAACTGCAATTTTCATATCGGCGGCCGTTCTCCTTTGGAACATATTGAGGGTGTTAACTAGTATTCGTTGGGTTTTTTAATCATTAGGTCACGCACGTATTTTCACTCTCATTCATACTTCCAGACTCTGGGAAAGATGAGAAATAATCTTGGTCGGAGGAAAATTCCCATTCCCACAGCCGGGAAACGCGTAGTATAAAATAGAAATAAATTTACTCTGAATGTTTATATATAGATTAGTTTCCATTGCTGGCAACTTCTCGATCTAAGTAAATACCTAAGAGGTTATTAAACACGTCTTAACTTAGATTCCGGTGCCATCCGTTCTTTTATTTACACACCCACCCATACCTTGAGATAGGACTTCGCTCGAGATGCAGCTAGTCACCGCTCCAACTTGGTGCAGCATCACCGTTGGGACAGACATATTGCTCCAAAATTGTAACATTGCGAGGCTGAGAAACGTATTTCTCACAGTGAACATTTATTTGCCACTCTAGTGCTTTAAGCATGTGATATGAACATTTAAAAAATGTGTATGCAAAGGCTAATTAACGACCATTTTACTGATGATTTTTGACACAGCTTTCGTGGCTATTTAAATTGTATACAAAGTTTGATACTTATCCAATGTTCTGTTTTATTTTTATCAGATGACATACGCACCACGCAATGGTTTCTCTTTTACACAGGTACTTCAAAACACGTATTTCCGGTGAAATTGGAATATAGATATTTTGGATGTAATTGATAATAAGGTGTTAAGTTAATTAAAAATATAATTCTATATATCACTGAAGACTTGGCATAACTATGTACAAAGACTGCATTAGAATACAATCTTTTTGCCAGTGGAAAAAGTGTTATTGATGGTTGATAAAGGTCACATTGTTGTAATGGTATAAACAGAGCTTGTTATGTGGGACATGTTGTTTACTGTCATGTAATTTCAGTCCTTGGTATGCTTACATCTCGTGAATGTGCTCAAAGCAATCACATTGAACTTCGTTGTCGACAGTGACATTCCTGAAACGTTGAGGTAGGCATTTGCACGGTACATGTACATGTAAAACTTTATCAATAATTCCGACTCAGCAGAGACAGATGCAGGAGAATTTGATTGAAGGCTGATAATGGAATATCGAAGAAACGTCCGGGAACAAATGGAAGATTTTCACAGCCTCTTAACTTAGACAAAATGTATATCGAGAGAGATGGCTCAGGCTGTAGTCTCTGGTTTGCATTGGGAGACCGTAAATTCAAAACGCAATACACCAGCAAACCGAGTGAGGTTTGTTTAGTGGTTTATTTCAACGGTGAAATGTATACTGAATGGGACATTTTGTCGTTAGCTGAGATTCTTGAAAAAGAAATAAAAATATGATGTGATGCATTCTGATAATTTTCTCCACCAATAAAACTTCTAAATTCGCAGCGTATGTACTGCTCTCTTCATATAAAAGTGGTCCATCTATACCTCAATATATCATGATTTACTGTAGCAACATAATAGCTGCTTCTAGTTGAGAAAGTAGGTTTGAATATATGTTAGAAAAGAGTTGATAGCAACAATTGTAAACTTTCAAGACTTAACTGACAGATAAGAAACACTAAACTTGGCACATGGAGCGTTCGTAGACTTTTCTTATACTAATTGTTGATCTTATTATTTCCTTTTTATACAAAATTCACTCAAATAGAGGTTCAGAACATATTTACAGAAAATTCAAATTACACTTGATTTCTCACGTCATTGCATTAAATATGTAGGCTTTTAATCGAAGTCGCTATTGTTTTTGTTTAAAGGAAACAAATAGACGTACTGTGAGGCTCTTTTATTTTAAAAAAATTCTTTTAAGTTGCTCTGTTCACAACCAGACAGATGTGCCTCATACACACTCACGCACACATGCACGTCCATATGGTGTTCATTTTCTGAAATTGCTTTTCTTTGGGTTTCTGGGGAACACAAAACATATTTTTCCGATGAAATATCAATATCTAACATTTAGGTGGAATACTATACATCCCTAAATATAAAAGGTAGGTAGCAGAGAAAGTAATAATAGAAATACATGATAAACTACAATATATGGAAAGCGATACTGCATTACACTGACTACTTTACTTGTTCAGTGGAAGAAACGCCTCCATTTTAATTTCACTTGCCCAGGAAGTTCACTACTCAACTAAAGTCCTATTTGGGAAACTTATAAAAGAAAACAGAACCAATAATAAAGGATACTTAAAGAACAAATTGTTATTAAAATCGGTTGATCAATTCTATGCAATACGTATGATTACAATGTAAATTGTCATTAATAGAAGCAAAATGTTCATATCTAGTTCAAAATTCCTCATTCCTACCTCCATAAATTAATAGAAGTAAAGCCAAACTTCCTCTTATATTTGTAAAATACAGCTGGTCCATATTTTTATCATTCTTGAATACTCTACATTTATAAATGAAAATATCATGTAATGTGATAGGAATATTCTAACGCTTAATGCACAGTGAAATGACTACATATATAATGTATGCAACTAACTACCGATGTATGGGAAAATTGTGGATATTTTTTGTTTTCTGTAGAATGAATAAAAGATTTTGAATAAAATAAAAAGTGTTTAGCTTATGTGCGTGACGGAAAAAACATATCCTGTATTTTATAGGAATAGATTATGATGAACAAGCGACTTTTATAAAATTGGTCTGATATAAGAAATGGACAAAAGCTTGCCGCAGAGTGCATGAAGTTCTTATTGAATTTATTTTATTTACGTCCTCCAATTCCAAGTCATGTCGGACAATGAATGAAATGGGTGAAATGATGCTATAATGAGTCTGCGATCCATGGAGATTAATAGTTACCCGACATTCGTCTCTTTTAAGATAAGGGAATACTCCGGAATATACTTTATCCAGATAACTCACCCTGACCGAGATTCAAAGTCGGGACCTCTTGAACGTGGGGCAGACACTCTACCATCCATGCTACCGAGGCACGAGTTCTCATTAAAGCACACCAGTTATTTAAACTAGTATTTTTAGGCATTAACCACTTCCAAGATATTGTTTATTAATCAATACATATGGTTTCAAGAAAGCTAATATTTGTTTTACGCTTTTCTGCATTATCTGATGTCCAAACAGGGCTATTGCTCAGTTGCTGGAGGATAAATACACGAACTGAAATCGTATTGTCCAGCAACTTTACTTCTTTTAGTATTACAATTAACGTTTAATGTCATAGGACCTACCTTTAAATGTAAGAAAGAAAGAGGCAAGAAATGTTCTGTGCACTGAGAGCAGTATAACATATCGCCTTTCTTTCAGTTGATAACATAAGAAGTTTGCCCTCTTTGCTAGTACTAGTAGCCACTTCTTGCGATCCTTACAATTGCATACTACTAAAATTAAAATATTCAATTTCAGGTACTGTGACTTCACATTCACAGAGTACATTAGATACTATTTCATCCTCTCTCCTTATATTCTACATATTTGATTGACTGCTTTGTCCTCTTTACAAAATCATCAATCTGGTTGAGAGTGTCCGGTTATTAGACAACTGTCAGTTGCAGTACAGTCACACTCGTTTTGAGCAGTGGTTCTGTTTTACATTATGTCTTTGTTAAGAGCATTCCAATGCTTCTGTCCTGATAAAGACTTCCAGTACTCTGTTTTTTTCTGATCCATTCCTGATTAACCCCGGACAAATCCATACGATAACCCGAGTCGGGGTTACAACCTACAAAAGGATTCTGTTCCCCTTTCTGCACAAATCCTCTACTTTTTCGGTGACATGAATGTGTTCCCCACATCCGTATCAATGCCACATTGATACAGTCAGTGTTATTAAGCCTTTATGCATTCCCAGACCAATTAGACTTAGTTATCCTACCATCTTAGTGTTTAAAGCTTCCTGACTATCAAACAGATATTGTGTCTATTTTTATATCACTTTTCCCAGATTTACCGAAAAGCTAATGCTTCTTTTTACATAAGCCAATATGGCATACATTCAAGTCTAAAATACAGTAGAATATTGTCCGAAGATTAAACAAAGTTATTTGTAAGCCAAATACCTCTGATTCCTTCATTAGTTTTGAATACGTCAGTAAACCATACTGGTCCCTCGGACTAATTCCTTGTTCACATTTACTTCTGAAGCTGAAATAGCAAATTTGTTTCCTTTTGCTATCTGTCTTATCATTTTATCTGTATTCATACAAATATATGATATAAACTGTAATTATGCCTAGCATAACTTAAATGCATAATATTTTCCCATTTTAATGAGTTATGATTATATGCATTGCATATAAACATGTTAGAATGTACGACGAGCACGTACGGTAATTGAAAACTGGCGCATCCCTTAATAAAAATCGCCTATTCAACAATGACTGCTAGTGCTATGCTAGATTACATCCAGGAAATATTGTGCCATCGAACATTATATTTTAATTTTGTAGCACAAGCTTTGAGAGCCATCAAAGTAAGATAATTCTACTGCTGATTTTGGCATTTCGCAGCGTTCCTTTTCGGGATAGACAGCTTTATTACAAGGTACAAAAATTCCAATGTGTAGAATGGTGCTCTAGAAGGTAGGACACCCTTGTCCTTTTCAATGTATCTCATAAAAGTCGAAGTTAGCCGATTAGCTGAAGCCGAATGCCAGAGCAGTCCAAAATGTTTTTTTTTTAATTCCCCCTTCGGTGAACGATTACTTATCTATCATACAGAACAGCAGTGCGTAGAGGAATTAGAGAGGAAGAAGTAAACAGAGTAGGAGGGATTACAGCTTTAATTGGGTATATTGGAGGAATTTAATTATGACATGATAAAGAAGTATATAAGACCTAATGCAAACAGGAAAATAAACCGATAGGGATTAAAGGTCATCGTAGAAGGCAGAATGTTGAAGAGTGTGTGCTCTAATAACTAAGCTATAGAGGTTAAGGTTGTTTTTTTTGTTGTTGTAATTTACGTCCTCCAACGTTAAGTCATATCGGACTATGAATGGAATGGATGAAATGATGCTCAAGTCAGCCCAGGGTTCATAGAGCTTAGCGTTACCCGACATTCGTCTTTCAGGATAAGGGAAACCCCCGGAAAAAACCTTATCCAGGTAACTGACCCTGACCAAGATTCGAACTCGGGACCTCTTGAACGTGAGGCAGACACCCTACCACCACTCTACCGAGGCGGGCATTTAAGGTGGGTACGTTCTGAAGGGTCATGCGAACAAATTAAATAACAGAACATATTAGGTATTTGAAGATGTTGAGTGCAATCCTGTTCAAGACGCAATCTCGTGTGTGGTGAAACGCTGATGAGCATAGTAGTTCATATCAAAATATTGCATTGTGGGCAATGTATTTTTGAACAGTACATCGTAAAAACATTCGGCTCACATTAGCGTTACATGTATGCAGTAAAAAGTACTTATGTGAATGTCTGATGTCTAGAAATACTCCTAAATAAGGCTCTGTTGCTCAACATCCACATTGCTGTTCCAGCAAATCTTTTAATCCATACAGTGTGAACTTGTGACGCCTGTGTGAACCCTATGAAGGGTTCATTTTGTGAACCCTGTCTATGGGGGCCACAACGAAATTTATAGCCTGTGCAGCTCACTTTTTGAAAATAAAAAGTTGTAGAAACTCCATAGCTTACAGCAGTTTGGATGAGGAGAAATTTGGCCGTATAATTAGAAGCTTCCACACATAACTGATAGCGAGTATATTCATAAGTGAAAGGTTTTTATAAATGTAATCGACCTCAGTGACAACCATCAGTAGGCTAAGGAGTTCTCAAAACATGGGAGAAAGATTCAATGAGGTAGCTACCATTAAGGAAGCATCTCGTTAGGCGACATATTGGAAGTCGGTTTCGACTGCGGTGTCATCAGAGTTGTTTCATCACAATGTTTGAAACAATGTTTGAAACAATGTTTCCGCTCTCCTAATTGTCCTTTGGTGAAGAAAGTCCGATTTCGAGTCAGTGTTCATAGGTAGCCCAGCCCAGGTCGTGGAATAAGTGATTAAAGAGCCGGGAATTGTAAATAACATATGTGATACTTTTGCTGGAGGTTCATTAAACTGACTTTCTTCAAAACGTTGATTACAAAATGCTGTCTTGTCCAGCAACACTACGTCCATCCGGCTTTCGACTTCGATTGCCAGTAATATAATTTCATCTCACCGCCTTTTGAAGTCTGTGCATATATAGCTGAGTGGTAGGGCCGCCACCTTACAGCTTTGTATTAGGTAGACTATCTTCATATACAGTATGCTCAGAAGTTTATAAATAGATTTTGGGAACTTGAAAGACAAAACAGGGCAAAAGTCGTACTAGCAACTGGTAGATATCAATACAAAAATGGAATTTCAAGGACTGAGTATTTTTTAAGCTTGCTAACAAAGCAAATTGATACATCCATAAGTTTGTGAAACAGAAACTATAAATACACTCATACGTCATTACCCATCACTAGAAATCATATAATTGGGGCCAAACACATGGATTTTCAGATATAATCGAGTTACTGCCAGAACGTGAGGTGTATAACCTTAACACAGACATAACCTCAAAACAACGTCAAAGTAACTACACACATACCGAAGGAGGACAGTTCACAACACGATATCAGTCACTGAGTCCACCACGAAATCAATTTACGGGGATGCACATAGTCAATCAAAGAACATGTGATCGGAATTGTGATAGGAGGCAGTTATATGAAAATATGATTCCTCGAAACACAAGAAATTCACAGTATTACCAACAGAGAAATAATTATCGCGCTAATGTTTCAGGGTTCAAAACAATAAATCTAACAAGTTGAAGACAAGTTAAAGGAATAGTTTAATATACCAATCATCCAAATTAAATCTCACACCCATATAACATAATATTGTCGCGGCGCTGGGCATAAACGTTTCGGCACAAATCGATAATAGATGGCGGATAATGTTTCACGAGCTTGCATGAGCAGTTAACGATAACGCGGCAAAGTGATCACAAAAGCGGCAAACAATGTTATCTCAGATAAAGGACTCACCGCCACAGGTAGGGTTTCATTTATGGAAATTTCTAGAGATATCTCGATTGACGGAGAATGGTTGTTTTCTTATTTGTGCGAGAATGTTCTCGACTTATGAATGGAAATATAAAAAGGATTGTGACACGCCAGAGTAGTAGTTGTGAAATGAGAGATAGCCAACTGTGTTGTTGTAACGAGAGCTAAAGATGTAATCTGCTGTCACTGTTTGTTATTGTGATCGACCTTGTAAGACTGTGTATATGTGATTTAATGTTCTTACGTGAGAATGGAATAGTGTATTTTGACGTTAATAAAGGAGATTTTTAATTTCTGCAACTCGGCCTTTTAATTCTACGAACCCACAAAACTACAATATATAATATTATATATAATATTAATTGTGTATACATAGTAATTTTACGTCTTCCAACGTTAAGTCATATCGCACGATGAATGGAATGGGTGAAATGATTCTCAAATGAGCCCAGGGTCCACAGAGCCTAGAGTTACCCGACATTCGTCTTTCAGGATAAGGAAAAACTCTGGAAAACACCTTATCCAGGCAACTCACCCTGACCGAGATTCGAACTTGAGACTTCTTGAACGTGAGGCAGACTCGCTACCATCTACTCTACCGAGGCTACCGTATCTGTGTGTGTGTTAAAATTGTTACAGTGAAATTATCGTAAATATGCTAATGTAAAATTTTAAGACGACACTTCACATTAGGAGCAATCAACAGAATACATGGAAAATCATTATTGCATCCTTAATAGACAGATTCCATATACTCTAATGAGAGGCATTTGAAGCCGTTGCTTATGTTTGGTCCCAAGCAAAGTGTTTGTAAATTTTGAAATATTTGTTGAGAATTCAAAAAAAGGCTAAAATATTTTTTTAGTGAAGCATAAATATAGTTATCGATCGAATAAAACAAAATAGATGTAAAAAGCTTATATATAAATAATTATAGAGTGGTTACTAGGAGGGCGGAATAAACTTCAGGAAGACGCTACAAGAAGTTTTCTCTCATTGACCTATTTCGAAGAACCTTGTGTTAAATTTTATTTTTCAATTCATTGGTTGTGTTTGTGATGTAATAATAGCATTGTTATCATTTCATTAATTTATGAGAAACAAAAGCATCGATCTGGGACACGTCCAGGAGATTAATCTTTTTTGTCACCAACTGGGAAAAAGAAGTTCAAGTTCATTATCAAACTACTGTATATTACAACGTGGTCACAACACAACAATAGCAATAGCATTCATAATAAGGATGATGTCATTGTCTAGTGATTGCTCGCATCTGTAAGAACTAAACTACAAACGCAAAATATAGCTTAATTTATGAATGGAGCAGACACTTTGCTCAAGAAAAATCACAGTTTATTTTAATTATAAAGTGTCATTTTATAAAATCTAAACACTGAAACACGCTCATTTTCACATTCTGTGTTATGTTGGAGGACAGCGCTACTTTGGTAGGAGAGAAAACTCAGATCCTCTGGGTTCAGTAGGCTGTACGATTGGTGAACGAAATGAGTTTAATTTCAAGCGAAGTGAAGCGAGCGTGGCTTAACGTTTACCTGTCAGCAGGAATCAAGCGGGCGGAGGAAAAGCGAATAACAGGAAAGAATGGAAGTTCTCCTACATTGATTTTTGTTGTGCTTCTCCCGTGGCTTATAAATTCTAACTTTGCTTTTACATTAAATAACAATCACTGCGCATCATAACCGAGCGTAGCCACGATATTAATGAAGATACAGCACGCAAGGACCTATTCATCACTTGTTTCCTTCTTATACCACGAATATTTAAAGCCAGTGATATTTCAACTGCAATAGCTCCAACTTGAACTCCCCAACAATACAAGATGAGCTTTTATGCTACGGCGTTTCGTAAAGCTTGTTAAAATGTAAACAATACAAGTATAACGCTATCGAGAATCAATACCAGGAGTTAAGATTTATCATCACAGAAAAAATGTTTTAAATAATATATAAGTCTACAAATAGGGAAACATTCTTTATGGGGCGAAATTGCTCAGTCCGTGGATCTACGGCTCCCTATCAGAAGCTCGTAGGTTCAAAATTCCTGTACAACTTAATGTTGTCTGGAGTTCTTCTCTGGGTCATCACACAAAAGCTGGGTTAAACATTTCAGTATCATGAACCAAACTTATGGGAATAAAATAAGTATAAATAAAATATATGGCACAGAAAGGCATCTACTCAACAAACCTTTTTGAGTTGTATCCCACTTACTACAGAGATCACAGTGAAATCTGTTTTTTTATTATTATTAAATCAGTGGCTACACACTATAAATATCACGAATAAGTGCTAGATGATATAAAAATAAAGAAAACAATTCTGATACATATGGGTTGTTATAAAAAAGAAAAAAGAAAATAAAGAAAAACCATTAAATGACGTACATTACTGAACCTAAAGTTTTTCACAAATTTCGTTATTTACAGCATTATGAATAATTTAAATGATTTTAAGTAGTGTTTAGTGTACTATTATGCGTACAAATAACCCAGGTAAGCATGCTATGTTTATTACTTCATTGCCTTTCTCTGGATTTCAAGAAATTATCTGAATTATGTTTCCAGCATACGATAAACATTAAAATTGAATTTCCATTTAAGGTTTACATTTATTTAATGTCCCACAAAAGCAGCTTTATTTCAAACTATCGAAACCTCACAGGACAAACACGCTGATAGTAACCAGGAAGGGAGAGTGAGGAAGAGAGAGGTGAAGTAACCGCAGAGGGACAAATTATTAGAAAACAAACTTTTATGGGTTTAGCTGTTAAATAAAATATCTTCCCCTTCTAAGATACTATAAACATAAACAAGCGGAAATTACTAGACAATCTTATAAGAAAACATACTTTTATGTCCTTTACTTTACGATAAAATGCCTTACAAAAATTAAAATGAATTTTATGTGAAATAATTCATAACATCTTAAACGTTTTAGCATTTAAATTGTATATACTCTTCAAGTAACTCTTTTAATTAAGTATAGCAGGACTTTGCGTAACAATTAAGCCTTTCCTGGGAAAAATAATAGATGAGTGGCTCTTTTAAATCTGTAAAATTATAAAAAGTCTAAATACAAAACTATACCGACATTTAAAGTAAGAGTAGAAGCCCTTTAGATTTCCTAAGCACCCTCAAAGATTATATTAAGAAATGTTTAAAGAAATTAAACGACATATTTCTCATAGGGAATAATTTAAAAGGAAAAAAATGAAAGAATGAAGATTTTAAGAAAATCAAGTTATAAAATACTTGACCTAGGCACGAGTATTTAAATGTCACCTGTGGACATTCAAATGACCAGACAGGGGAAACTACAATTGTATCCTAGTTTTGAGAAGCTATGAAGACACCCTCTATGAACTTAAAAAAATTTCTTTCATTTCTGCAGAAAACTTGAAGTCAAGTATCCTTAATAAAAAAATACGATGGATCTGAAAACGAGTTTCTAATAACATAAATATTATATCTTAAACTTATAAAGTTGTAATAAAAATCATGTTTTATCACTTCATAGACTTCTGAATGATATTTCTGCTTTGTAAACATGTGTGATCACTTTGTCTATTTTTACTCTGAGTAGTGTTTTCCTGAATATCTTTTCTAAGATTAATGACCTTGTTCCCATAAACTGTTGAAGCTACGGTTCAGTGTCGTAATTTACCTACTCTGGTGTTCGTAATTTCCTTGGTTATATTTAGTAATTCTCATAAGATGCATACATTTAATGTTCTCTAATCACTCTTATTTTAATAGGCCTACAAATGACCCTTCTTCTATCATGTTAAGAGCATTAGACATTTAAAAAAATACGTTTTCCTTTTTTTACATATTTTCCTGTAGGTACAATAAGAATGTCAAAATATAATGGATCAAGCTGCTGAAACTGACAATTCATTCTCTTTCTATGGCCAGATAATAAAAAGGAGTCACGACTTTCTATTTGAGAAAAGCATAGTTATTGAAGATCCACATAAATATTGTAACTCAAAAAGGGACATGTCCTCGTAAATGATGTAACTGGTATAAATTGTGTGCTTTAATAAGAAATACTTTTTTCTGTAGTATGTGTGCAAAGATCGTTCAGATGAACAGGATTTCGTAGAATATCCCCAGAACGTTCAAAATATAAATCGCAGTAGTCATGAACATATCTTTCAACTATGGGGCTTGATGAAAAACGTTAGTCATTTTTTAGAAAATAAAATATCCGAAAGCCATGTAAAGAGTAGTTTGGGCAGGACAGTAATTTTGAAACTCTTTGTGTCGCATCCTTAGAAATTGGTGTTCAATCGCCCTTTGCCATTTGAATTACGCTGCCAGACATAGGTAAAGACACACAGACACACTGAAACTGTTTTCTTAAAATACTTCTTTCGTAGATTCAGGTAAGTTGAAAATGTATATTTGGTGAAGTCAATGTCTAATTTCTAAGAAGAATGCAATACTTCCTCTATTTACTGTAAGTACATAATACAAAATTAAACATTAATTCCTGTACTATTTTAATAGAATTTCTGTAATTAATAAAGAAAATCATATATACCTTAATAAATCGGATTATTGAATAAAGGTAATCAGTGCACTAATTAGGTATGCATTTATAACCTATAAATATTTGAATATCATAGGATATTCTCACCAAGGCGGCCCGCGTCCGATCCCAGGTGACCACAAAGTGAGATGGTGCTGGACAACACGGCACTGGGGCGGGGTTTCTCCGGGACCTCTGGTTTCCTCCGCCATCTCATTCCACCGGTGCTATATCTTCATCTCATGTATCATCAGTGTCACCGCCTGCGGTGCCGTATGTAGTAAAAGCGGGCGTTAAACACTACACAAACTGTCCATGCCAGCTCCAGGTTCCTCCTGGCCCTACCAAGCGGGATGGCTAAGGCGGTTTCTTCTGTGGACCGCATTAGGGAGGCCCGGGTTCGATTCCCGTGGCCGACCTAACTGACTCAAGGAATTTTGGGGGGTTTACCGGGTCGCTAGGTGATTTACTTTTAATTTTACGTCCTCCAACGTTTTCATATGGGACGATGAATGGAATGGTCGAAATGATGCTCAAATGAGCGCAAGGTCCATAGAGCTAAGAGTTACCCGACATTCGTCTCTCAGGATAAGGGAAAACCCCTGAAAAAACCTTATCCTGGTGACTCACCCTGACCGAGATTCGAACTCGGGACCTCTTGAACGTGAGGCAGACACTCTACCACCACGCTACCGAGGCGAGCACGCTAGGTGAATGCTGGGTAGGTTAATTACATCTCCGAATTTCCTGTCCCTCCATTTCATCTTCATTATAATCTCTCATCTGGTGGTCTCTTTCAGGGTAGAAGTGTCGGCCGGTGTCTCGGCGGTGCATGGCAGGATGATATGCTCTGAGGTAAACTACTTCCTCCTCCGGTAGGTCTGTTGCCGGTCTCCTCATCTCTGTTGGGACCATTTTGGGATCGTCCATTGTCCTGACCCGTCGGGGGAAGTCGCTATCCAAGTAAACTGTAGGGATCCTACCCTCTGTCTTGCCGTGGCTCCTTGGGTCGGCACTCCTCTGTCTCCTCCGCCTAATCCTTACCCCGGAGGTGCCCCCCTTGGGGGCACAGGAAAAATAAGCCCAGCATGGTGGCCTACGTTCCGAATCCACTCCGTAATGAAATCCTAATCCTAATCCTCCTGGCCCGGGGGAAGCAACCTGAAGGGTCCCTTGCCGGAGATAAGGCAAAGAACTCGACAAAGTCTACGTCGGAGATGGAGATCATAGGAACGGCAATATCTACGGAAGAGACAACCTCTCTCTTAGGGAAAAAAAGAGATGCCTCTACCTTGCAGCGTGTAAGCCACGCAGGCTATGGGAGTACATCCACACAGAAACGAAGCCAGAATCCCCAGCATCTGTATTAGTTACAGACTTGCAATCTGTGCTAAGGACAACATAACATTATTCGTCATTTTCACAATAAAACACTACAGAAATAAATAACTGTACAATGTGGAAAGGATGGACTATGATAGACTTGCGAAAATAGCACTAAATTTATAAATCAGCAGGGAGAAGAGATGTGGGCAGACCATAGATGAGATGGAGAGGCTTATTGCGAAAAACGAAACAGACAATATGTCTGAATCCATGGAGTGAAGATGATGAGATAATGTTGAATTCTTTTTTAAACAATGAGTCGTGTTGTTACCAAACTCAACATTGGGAGGACAGGAATTGTAATTTTATAAGCTTGGTACTTACTTTACATTTCAGATGAGTTTCCCTGTTCATAGCCACACACATGCATGAAAATATGTTTAAAAATGTGTTCTAACTAAGAAGCCCTGAAACAGGTACTTCTGATAAAATCGCAATATCGAATTTGTTGTTGGCGGGAAGGCAGGACTTCCACTTCCTAAATAGAATAGTAAAGTAGTAGGGTAAGTAAACATGACGCAATTACATGCAAATGAAATACCACCATCAGATTAGGATATGATACTGCCATTCTTGTGCGTGAAAGTTGGGGAAAATGTTGCTTATCTGCGCCCTGTTACTTTGTATCCCTAAAAATATAGTGACACGCAATTGGGACATCTCATAGATTACCTGCGCACGCAACTTTGGATACCTTTTCCTTTCTGCATGCAATTCTAAACACTGATTATCACGAAAGTCCGTAGAGGATGGGAAGATAAAGGTAGAAACAAAAATGTTAAAAAGGAAAGTGTGTCAAGGGACAAGAACGTCGGACATTTGTGAACGTAAACATCTTTATGCAAATTCGATTAAATACTAAAGTAATTTCTGCTGTGATATCCCACATTTTTATAAGTATAAGGTTTTCTTGCATTCTGTGAAAATCTTGGAATGGAATCTATTGGTGGTAGCGTGTCTGCCTCACGTTCAAGAGGTACCGAGTTCGAATCTCGGTCAGGGTGAGTTACCTGGATAGGGTTTTCCCGGAGTTTCCCCTTATCCTGAAAGACGAATGTCGGGTAACTCTAAGCTCTGTGGACCCCGGAGTCATTTGAGCATCATTTCACCCATTCCATTCATCGTCCGATATGACTTAACGTTGGAGGACGTAAATTAAAAAAAAATTGAATTTACGCATCATCGATGCAGGTTTATATGTTTATGTTTAACCTGATTGCTATGATACAAAAATAATGAATCTCACCTAGTCATTCTACAAATTTACGCTATAAAAATTGTGGTTATTACGTATAAAATAATTAAGTTATAGAATCTAATTCTTAGGAACAAACCCAGCATTATATGTTTAATGCAGACTTTCTTAGATGAGTAACATGGAATGCTAATGGTAATCCCTTTGGAGGATTTACAAGTTCTGTAGCAAAGTTTTTGCTTACTCAGACTTCATTTAAGAATATTTAATTTTGAGTTTATGTTTGTATCACGGTTGCCAATTCGATCTCTCCTTGAAAGTAAAAGCTTTTCTTATTAGATATGACCATTTTAAGATAGATAAGTGATTGTTATTTTCCATGCTGAAATGGCGGTTTATAATTTTCTTAGTAAAAATGTGATTCTAATGCCATTTTTCTGCCTTAGTAAAATTTAATTAGCTTGTGGATTATTACGAAATTATGGATTACGAAACTTTGGATTATTACATTTTCCACACTATGTAAAGATATGAATGAATATGATACAGAAAATATAGATCAGGGGTGCCACTAAGCTCTAATTTTGGGAGTTGCAAAATTTTGAAGCTAATTCGAAGTAAGCCACATTGTAAGAGATGTTTATAAAATGGTTTATAAAATTAAGATAAATGATAATTTTTCAAGCACACATGAAGGATGAGATTCTACTTTTGAGGAGTGCTTCTTCATCTTTTCATTTTAATTTTGAGAAATGTTTTCAAGTGCTGCTCATTTTTGCTGTTTAATTTTATTACAAAACAATGACATTTTTGTAGATTTTAATGAATAAAACATTCGTAAAAAGCATCACTAAAGGCTTTCAGCCTAAGGATATTCAAAACATCTGCCAAGATTCTCAGCAGTTCTTTTTCTGCGTTCTCAGATTTTTCATGCCATGTAATAATCCGTTTGAGAACATTCTCTAACAAGCTCATTAAAATTCATGCAGTAATACGCGAGATATTAACATTTTGTTTCCTATGAATAGCGTGCAGATTTTTAAATATTCAAACAATATAATGTTCTTGAGCTAATACTCGAAGTGTTAGTACCTACGTGATTATTTGACACATTTTGGAAAGATTGAAGGAAGCTTTTCAAAATGCGTACTCAAATAAAAACAAAAATACAATAATGTGCACATTTAAATGCTAAGATTTTTATCAAAATGTTAGTAAAATTACTTCACTAACGCAAATATTTGTAAAATAAAACTATAAAATATTTGTATTCGCTTTTACAGTATTTTGATTTTTTCCTCAGATTTGATACAAAATGTGGAATTATCAGAGGCTGTTTTGGTAAAAGTTAGGTTTAAGTAAAATGGTCTGCTTAAATGAATAGGTAAGTTTTCAAAATGAAATCTATACTTTCTGAAAATTAATTGTTTCAAATGTCATAAGTTTGTCGCAGAGTACATTGGAATTTAATTTCTTTAAACGCTAAATTAGATACTCTCAACAATTTTGTTCAGAATAACTACGTAAGTATTTCGGCCACACATTGGTTACATTTGACAACAAAGAAAGAAAATATAGAAAATTTAATTTAGGCAAATTTGACATAATAAAACAGTATATTTGTATTTTTGATACACATAGTCCACAATTTTCAACCACTTTTAAAAATACATCTTTGTTTTCTACAGTTTTATTTGCAATGTTTTCCGATTTTTTGGGTATATTTTAGATAGTAACAGTTAAAAATTGTTATGCAGTTATCGCAAAACATTGGCTACTTGACTTTTATTACTTTTCCAGAACTCAAGCAACTGAAATTAAAATGCCAGTAACATATACAGGCTGTAAAAAAAGTTATGTTAAAAATTCCAGAAGGCATTTCTTGCAGACAAAGAATAATATATATATGAACATAAGTGAAGAAATTATTTCTTTTCTAGAACACTTCTTCTGTAGCTGAACCCCACCTGACAGGTTCAGTGACAGGTGGAAGTGGATACCCCACTTACGCGCGTCAACTTCGCAGTTAAGACTACCGATTTGACCTCGCTGGGGCCGCCTGGTGATCTAGCAAACCTTCTACTACAGTCCAGCAACGCAAAGAAGGTCCCTGTAAGGAATTTGCTCTTTTACACAGTGGAACAAGGACAGCTAATGTGTGTGACAGAGAACGCCTGCTACACAAGGAGCAGAACCGTTAAAAACAACATGCGCCCTGTTCACTCTGTACATTAAAACCGAGAAGATTCATTCACAAAAGTAGAAGCCGTCAGTATGTTTCTGAATGGTCTGTAACTGTACTGACATGGGGTGTTATAAATCTGTCCAGGGTGGGTGTGGGAACCTTCGCCAACTCCCTGCGTTTCATCCCTCGGAGACTTTCTCTCCTGCGGAGGAATATAGCTATGCAGGCTAGTACCCGGGAAGTCTTAGGCAACCCTGTACCCGCACCGGGCAGTGGAGGCCTGGCCGGAGGTACCCGATCTCCCACGCGTGTCGGGAATACACTGCCCCCTCGAGTCCAATTCAATCGGTACAACTCCCCTTCGGGAGGGGCTTGAATTTTCGGCCCGAGGTTCCTCTTGTAACGTCAGAGGTATCACGAGTGTTAAGGGTACGCAGCGCCCGCACTACGGCACTCTACGGGGAGTCCGATAAGACAGTTGAGTCCAGAGGTTCTACTCCCATTAGTCCTGGACCCGTGGGACCAAGACCCGGGCCTCTTTCAACTAGGGAGTGTCCGAGCTGTCCCAAAGGGCGCCCGGCGTCCTCCGCGGGGCTTTCTATAGGGCAAGACCTGGGTTACTAAGAAGCCCCCCCCCCATCTGGTCCAAGGACACAAGATGGGATAGAAGTGAATACTCCACTTACGCGGCAACACCAAAAGGTGAAGGCTACCGATATGACCTCGTTAGGCCGCCTGACGATCTAGCACGCCTTCTACTACCTCTGCAGGAGTACCCAGGAATATTAATGGCTTCCCTCAACCCCGTCCGGAGACGTACCTGATCATCCACCGGTATCAGGAGCCACTGCCTCCTCGAGACCAACCCAATCCGAACAACTCACGGAGGGAGGGGCTCGAATTTTCGGCCCGAGGTTCCTCTAGTAACGTCAGAGGTACCACGAGTGCTAAGGGTCCGCAGCGCCCGCACTACAGCAGCTGAAGGGAACGGATCCCCTTCCCTACGGGAAGACTGATAAGACAACAAGAAATCACAGCACATGTTCAAAATGGCATCCAATAGCCTCAATGCGTCCCTCAACCCTCCGTCACATGGACTCCCTAAAATGCTGAGCTAGGCCAGGAGAATTTCATATTGTCTAGCAGCCTTCCACAATACAACACAAAGAGTCTCTATATCTAGAATTGGATATGCATAAACAAGAGATTTTAATTTCTCCACAAATAAAAATCTAGTGGGTTTAAGTCTGGTGAGGGTGGAGGCCACGGAATTGGTTCACCTCTTCCTATCCATCTAACAGGCAATCTGCTATTCAGAAATCGATGGACAGAAAGCCATAAAATGAGGAGGAACGCCATTGGGCATGAACTGAGCACCGGTGCCAAACAAGTGGACTACTGTAGCACAATTACAACAGTGAAATGCATCACTTTCACCCAATTTAACCAGATGTAAAAGCAAATGTTTCATACTGTACTATTAAACCACCATTCTGTTGAGGGGTTATGACCACAGCAGAGCTACGTATTTCACATCTCAACGTGTAAGCAGAGCTGTAGAAAAGGAACTCTACCATGGATATAAACAATTTCCGGTCTTACGTGCATATAACTTTTTTAGGTATATGCAAAAAGTGTTTTCCCAAAGTTTGGTATACTTTTTTCTTACAACCTGTATGCAATGTTTGTAACACTAAATACGTAACAATTTTATGTTAGGTTTTAGATACAAAATAAAATTTCATGACACACGTAGTAAAGCAATAAATTATATATGTATTAGTAAATATTTCCACATTTTTTATTCTTTAAAGGTTTCACTGATGCAGTTATACTACATATTTGGAAGCTATGCATAGAAAACCTAAATAGAGAACGTTACTTGTATACGTGTATGATTATGAAATAATGACAGTAGATCCATAGAAAGTCCTTTTGTCTTTCTTCAAAGGTATACAACATATGAACACGCGTGCAGTTTCTTAACAATACCTTAAGGGCACTGGGAGGTTATTTTTACCCAGACAAGTCTAATTTTTACCAATATTAAAATTTGAATACATAGAAAACTAAACATTATCAGAAATTTAAATTCGGCATTATTACTGTATAAGGATATGTGCATTTAACTACTGTATAATATTTAAATTGAGTTCACATAGGTCCATGCAAAAGGGGCATAAATCACACCGTATACCTGAAAAAAATATTGCACCCCATATTTCAGGTGCACTTTACTTGTAGGAATTTAAAGCTACATGCACCAAGTTTTATCCTAAATATCCTAAGATACAGTTTTATAGCATCGGCTAAATGAAAATCACATGTAGTTTATACTATGCACATGAAAAATTAATTATTTTTGAGTAAAAAAAGAGATAATATTTTCAGGGACTGAATATTTCTTTTCATCCATTTTATAAATCACATGAATATAAGTGTTAGCCGAATGTGTTGAAGGAACATTGACAAATAACTACTACAAATTTTGTGTCAATATATTTTATAGTTTTTGAGAAACTTGCATCTAAAGTATGAAAAATCAAGGTTTTGGGAAATTACGATCAAAGATTAAGCACCATTCTCAGGAAGTGCGCGTATCATTACGCCGCCATGTTGAATTGACGAATTAAAGGACTTTAATACCAGCTGACAACCTATTTTTTATATATATCACTTTAAAGCTGAAGAATTATATAAATTTTTAACATTAAAAACAAAACATGGATTTTTTGAAACCTATCGACCTCCCAGTGCTCTTAAGCTACTTATAGGTAATTCTGAATATAACATCCTAAATCATTTGTTGCAAAGGGTAACCTGTATAACGACCACCATACAATAATATATAGTTCAATCAATACTTGGACAACAATATTGAACTTTATAAGTTATTAATCTGGTTCACTTTCTAATAAAGGGTAAAACTTGGAAATACACATATTACATTAAGTGTAGGGTTGTATTAATATTGTAATTCCACCCTGTATATCTCTTTAAAGGCTTATTTTAAGACTAAGAAGTTACGATAGCTGTGTTTTCCTATGTGGAACTTTTCCAAAAAAAAGCAGTGTAATATTAAACTGGGGCATGCATCTGAAAGGAGCACGCCACTGAAAGTAACAAAGTTTCAGGCGGACTTAGCCAGTTTCCCTAGGTAGCCATAGTGAGGCGTCCGAAGGGACCTCGACGCCCGCCGTTATTGTTAGTTTTCAATGTGAGGAAAAGAGACACCGAACCTCAGACAAAAGCGGGATCTCTTCATATGCAAAACAGTGCAAGCAACAAACACTTCAAGTATCAGGAGATTAGACGAGATAAAGTCGCGAAGGCAAAGTAATAATATTGCACTACCATTGTCGGTTTCATGCCGAGTACATAGCAGTTTCTGTAGGATCTCGACTTGTTTAAGAACTCTTCATTCACTTCTCCTACAGGCATTAACATTTGCTTTCTGTTATTGCTCTTTAGTAACGTCTTTTGATATGCAGAGTTGGAAGCACAACCCGTTCACAAACTAACTTGCTACTTAAGGTGCTAGTAGGTAATATGCTTGTTATAAACCATAGGCTTTCTCCTCCGTTTAAAATAAAGCTGCAAAGTTATAGGCAAGGATTACTTTAAACCTTCACGCTTAATCGCCAAATGTTTTCATCGAATAGTGCATAGCAGTTCGGAGAGCACTGAGGAAACAATCAGCTTTTTATATGCCAATTCATAAGCAGAAACAGTTCCTAGTCTCTGATCGAGAGATTTACCACACGACCTGCCGCAAGGGCTATAAAAAACCCTAGCGCGACAACCCTAAGAGCGCCGAGGCCTGCCAACCCGACTGCCGACCTCACGCCCACTTACGGACGGCAGACGTGGGTGATCATCCAACTGATACGGGGAGGAGATGTGGTCAGCATCTCGGCATCCCCCAGCCGGAATGTTGGTTTCCGTGACCAGGGCCTCTTACCTAGCATAAGCTCCTCACTTGCCTCACGATGCTGAGTGGGCACCGGTCCTATACCCGGGACCTAAAATCCGCACCCCATGGGTGGGATCGAACCCTGGCCGCTTTCCTTGGCCAGGGACCAGTGCATGCTACCTTAGCCGGCTACGCCACGTACGTGGCGTCATGTGCTGTCAAACACTGGACTGTGAACCACTTCATTTTATATAAATACCAGGATGTGGAACACCGTATGTCAGCTAATAATTTTTCTTAATTTTATTTAAATTGTGACATTATTCAGGAAATTTATAGCACTCTAATTAAATCAATAGCTGAAGGGAAACATATTGTAGGTTATTTTCTAAAACAAAATACGGCCATAATGTGGACTGAATAGCTGCTCTCGCCTCTTTCTACTTTAGAGATACCCCGATTTAAACATCTGGGTAGTTGTGGTTTTGAGATTTTAATTTCCGCATGCTATTTCAATAACATTAAAGTCGTTCTCGCCAAATAATAAAACTTGAAGTGAAAATGTGAAGCAATAACGAAAGAAACTTTGTTCTGCCAAAACCTTTTCTAATAAGCACCTATATCCAGTTTATTAACAATAACATTAGGGGGTACGAATAGTGTATATTTAAATTTATAATACATTAAAGTGGATATTATGGATCCTATAGAGGCTAATGAGATAGTGTTTAAATATTAAAACTAATTGTTAAGAGACAATACTTAGAATTCCTGGTGAGTTCTAGCCAAACCAGGACGACTGGGGGACCCGAGCCAGTAAGATAAACACATATATTTCAAAATTCGTCTTAAAATTAAAGTATAAAAATCTAAGTATATAGTCATGAGGTGATGAACATCTAATTAAAACTTCAGTCAAGATGTTGTATAAAAAGTTGTGACAAAATTGAGCATCCAGGCGGAATTTCCCAAAGACAGATGAGTAAATTGGCTGCATCGTTTTATTTTTTATTTTTATGTTATACTGTCCACAGAAACAGCTGCCATTCATTCATTCATTTATTCTGATACGTATCCTTTTATTTAGGGATTCTTAAAATGCCATTTCCTGTAACGTTTCTTAATTTACTGTTTCACCACCATGAAAAATAATCAAGAGCGATGTAAATGTATGTTTTCTAAGGACATAGAAAAATTTCAGCATATAACAAGGACTTTTCAAAAGTAAGTTCAACCTTTAAGGATTCATAACGTTTTCGAATATTTGAGTTAGAAAAGAAACAAATGTATCATTTTACTGTCCTAATGTTGAACATTTGTTTTGTTAAAATATAATTATTTATTCGTAGAAGACGCTATGAATGTAATTTTCCACAAGAATCCTGGAATTTGACCAGTTTCTTACGACACGAAACATGGGATACTCTAGGGTTCTTGGGTGACACTTCGCAAAGTCGTTTCAGCCAGACTTAGATTTTATGTTCCTTACTGGAGGGAATAATGGTTATTCCGAGATTGTTAATTAAACCAATGACGTAAGCAAAGCTCAAAGGGTTGAGAACTACAGATCTTAAGTTCAAGTTGACTGATTGTGAATGTCAATATTCGATGGCTTGCAACGCTTGCATTCCTTTAAGGTGCTAATTAAACATTTTCTTAACCTCTTGTTTCTGATAATATTGGCGTAGAAGTATTGATGACGTGAGTACCATAAATTTAGGTAATCATTTATTTTTGAAGCAACTTTTAGCATATTATCCAAGCTTTTGCTGAGAGCTATTATTTCGCGAAGACCTCATGCAGACCATCAAAAGGTAGAATCTACTTCATATATACAGCGTCTGACAGCAAATTTCGTGAAAAACCGCGCCAGAACTTATGTTTTCGCGGTTTTTTTGCGTACGCCGGAGTTTTATGTCTTGTTTATGATCTTCGCGAAATGAGTTTTAAAAAGCCCTGCAATATTATGCTGTATTCATGATAGAGCATAAGTGGTTAATTGTTAGCTTTTTATTTAGAAGATATATTATGAAATACCTACCTCCAGAGTAATGAATTTTAAGCTACCCAAGAAACATGGAAAGTATAGCGTAAAGATAGTGTCAATTAACAGAAGTGGAAGAAACGTATGCCTAATAACATTCCTCTTACAAAAGCAAGGGAACTTGGTGTAAGGAGAGGAAAACTAGGGTACCAAATGACTAGGGTACTAAATAATCTCTAACAGTGTAATACTTTAACTGGTTTGGAAAGCAATGTTTAACGACCTCTAAGGCCATGCTTTCATCGCGGAGCGTTATAAAACACGCAATAAACAGCGGCTAAAATGTTAGTGGGAATTTTCTCCATCTCATTTGGAGGATAAGCAGCGTATGAAATGTTTTGTTTTGCTTCCATTTTGTGAACAAATTAACGATAAGTACTATACAAAGTGCGTTCGGTCCAATTTCAAATAGTAGTGTGCATGGGGAACAGCATTTTATAATGAGCCACCCGTTGATGTTCACATTTTCCTAAGACAGCACGTACACACCTCTGAAAATGAAAGATAATTTAAAACATGCCCAACTGAAAGCCGATGCGGTTAGGGATGCAGCAGCCAAGAAGGGAATTCTATCCACAATTCAAAATGGTTCTCTCGACTATTTGCTCACAAAAATCCAGTGATTTGTTAATGCTATTAAAATAATAGCAGCGCTGAAAGCATTACCCTATTAGGGCAAAGGGGAAGGCAAAAGTATGCGGAGGGATACATATCAGCGGAGCAAGGTTATTTGAAACAAATACTCGTAGTAGTATAAATTCACCATCCTGCAACACTGCAACATCACCGTCACCTGGTGAATACTGGAGAATATTCTCCCAAGAGGTCTTTTACATATCAGTTTGTTAGCTCCTAATCAACTAGGCCACCGACCGACCATAATCAGCAGCGAAAATCACGAAATAAACATGGTCAGAATAACCGCGTGAACGAGTACCAAACGCAGGACTATCGAAATGAGACTGTCAGCATATGATGAAAGACGTGATTTTCGATAGCCAGCTTCTTTTTATTAGATGTAGCCCAAGAGTTCCAATACTGCTTCACTCATGAAGAGGTATTTGTAGAATATCCCACTACAGCGATAGCGGAGCTCCATTACTTAAATCTCATAGAAAACATGTACTACCAAGAATAGTTAGTTAGTTACTAACACTCCCCACATGGCAACCTTGGCCTTCGGGGTAACCTCACCCCACCAAGTGATGACCGGACCCATTTCTCAGGTGGAGGCACCCAGAGGGCGGTGTCCATTACCTCCGATGATAGGGTGATAGTGAAGATGGCGGTGAGGTGAGAGGACCTACAGTTTTTACCGTGGACTCCGAACCACGTTGGGCATAGGGGATACTTCACGTGTGCTAGACAGAGGTGAAGGCGTGGATAGGGCCGACTTAAAATCGCCAACCCCAGAGCCGGGAATCGAACTCGGGACCCTTAGAACGGGAGCCGCGAACGAAACCACCGCGCTACCCCGGCGCCCTACTACCAAGAATATGAATGTGATATATGCTTAGGACGCACAATTTTTTTAAGTGCAGTTATCAAAGTTATCAATGACAACAATCGAACTGTCGCGTGCCGCGCTTCCCTCTGTTCTCTTCTAAATTGATTCGTTTATTTCAGAAACCACCTAAGTGTGCTTTTTCAGCTTTCTGAAAACTAAGAAAAACTGTTTTGCAGCTTAAGTATGTTTAGTCTCCTTCAAATATTTTTTTAACAAATAAAAATACATGCTGTTGAAATAATCTATTTTTTTTTATTTTTTTTTACTTCCTTTAAGCTTTTGAGTCATACAGTTTTGAAAAAACTGCACTTAGGTGGTTTCTGTAATAAATGAGTGTATCCAAAATGATTTTTTAAAAAAAATATTATTGAAAATAAGTCAAACCATTATTTTTTGCCTGTTTTGGTATCAAACGTAATTAACAGACACACTTAAGTATAAAAAGGCGTGTTTTTATTGGGCCAAAATCGAAAAATACAAGCCCGCCTCGGTAGCGTAGATGGTAGCATGTCTGCACCACGTTCAAGAGGACCCGAGTTCGAATCTCGGTCCGGGTGAGTTACCTGGATAAGGTTTCTCCGGGGTTTTTCCTTATCCTTCAAGATGAATGTAGGGTAACTCTAAGCTCCATGGACCTTGGACTCATTTGAGCATCATTTCAACCAATTCATTCACTGTCCGATATGACCTAACGTTGGAGGACGTAAATTACAACAGAAAAAGTGTACTACACGCTACAGTATGTCTATATACAAAGATCAAGTCTTATTCACTTATTCAGCTTCTGGCGAGTCTTCTGGCAACTCCTTGTTAGTTGTTGGCCATTGTGTCATAGAATGCTTCATAACCAAAAGTGTATTCCATTCAGTTTTTTATATCGTCTATCTTTTTTGGTTTATTGAGACGTGAGCCCAAAAATCTCCCTGTACAAAACCCGATAAAATTTAAAATTTGTTATAGCCTATAAAAATGTTTAGCTAAAAGTAAAATATAACCGTTTAAAATAACCTTGGTAAATTAAAAGTAAACATACCTTCCCCAAAGGATAAGTTTCCTCTGTTGGTAGTTCCGGAGGGCTGGCAGTTTTTAGCAATGTGAAGGTAGATGTTATATCTCCAATGAATTTGCTTGCCACCACTTTTCCCGGAGTATCTTTGTTTTAGAGAAACTGCCTGTACTTGGACACTTTGAATGACTGCTTAATTTCTTTGGGTACTTGCCTGCCTGATGTTTCGTCCGAATTTGGCATTTTCTTATATGATTTGGGCCAACACTTTTTGAAACTGAGAACATCATCTGATGTGAGGTGATATACAGTAAATTGGCCAGACTTACCAGCTTTTAGCGTGAGTTCTGTATATTCATCAGGAGTATAAATCCTGTCCATCGTTCTTAAGAGACGCTTTATGCTTCTAAAATCTCTGTCACATGGGGAAAATGAGTGGCCACGTACAGGGCAGTTGTGAATTATTGGCACAGCGAGTCACAAAACACGTGATTTCATCAAGGCCGCCAACCGTCACGAGTGAAATTTACTGCAGAAAGAACCTAAGCGAGGGTACTAGGGCTCTTTCTCAAATAAAGGGATAATTTTCAAGGCTGAAAATAGCATTGCTGATATGAAACATAGATTATTTCTACACTAAAAGTTATATTTGCCTTTAAATTGTACAGTACCCCCAAAAGCACATTTTTGTTTTTTTAAATATTTTGTCTCTTAGGTGGTTTCTGAAAAAAAAAACGATTCAATTGTAGGTAAAGCTCTCAGGGAGTCTTGGGTGTAATGTATACCTATTTCAGTTTACCTTTATGCAAAGGGCATTCAGGCTGAAGAGATATTCAGGGCTATTTCCAAAAAATGTAAGATATACATTTCATTTGTCATGAGAATAACTTAAAGTAGGTTAATTAAAATCTTCAGAGCTATTTCACAGAAAATAACAACTTAAACTTATTACACATAAAGAATAGTTTGGAGTGGGTTTTCTCGAAAATCTGCGTGTCGTGACCTTGAAGGATGTTGAACTTAAACCTAAGTGTGATGTTTACTAACGATTTTTCGTTTTTGAGTAAGCTGCTCACAGGCAAACACACGTATACAAAAGTTTTCTAAAAATGCTTTTATGGACCCAGGAGAATCAAAACTTGGATTTAAAGGGAAATATTAATATCAAATATTTTGACAATAGGCAATGCTCTACCTCCCATATACGTAAGAGAGAAATAAGTAAAAACTAATCTGTTTCATAAAACCTTGCCTCACTGACATGTGTCACTCCGCGTGCAACTACCTTCCCCCTCATCCTAACTGGATAATGCTTTCGCGCCATAGACCTTGGTGGTACCTTCCCGTCACATTTAAACCTGAAGTAAACGCCATAATAATTGCCAGGAAGATAGATAAAATCATAAAAATAAGAATATGAAGGTATGCAAAAATAATGAAGGTTATAATGAAACCGAGCAAGTAGAAACTGAATGAATGAGGAATGAAGCTGAAACAACTTTATAATGAAAGGCCTTCGGTCTTTTCCATTGGGATTTTTTAAAACCAGCACACATACCTTGCAAAAATGCTTGTCTTTCAGTCTTAAAAGTCATGTCACGCCATACTTTACTTTTGGTGTGTTCTTCATTCAACCAAGTCTCGTCAAGGTAGTATATTTTGCGATTTGTATCCCGGTGCAATCTGAATGTCCTTAAATAACGTCTTCGCCACACAGCAATATCGCTCCAGGAGTGGTAAGTTTTCCCGTTGTCTCAATTTCATGTTGCGATGTTCCTACGCATCTAACAGAGTTCAGAGTTCAGAGCTGAACTTTTCGACTTTTCTCACTGACAAAGACGGATTCTTCTCTGTGAGTGTATTAAACACATGCAACAAAATTCTTTTTTCGCCGCTTTGTAAACGTTTTCCCTTGCGATGCTTCAGCGAAAAACTGGCGGTAGACTCTGTCATTATACATATAATAAGTACACGTGCATTAAACGATCAATAAAATAATTTAGCTCTCGCACTCGGCACAACACGAATGGCGAATGGTGATATATGACTAATCCAGTTCAAAACAAGGTTAGTGATAAAAGTCATATAAACAAATATGTCATCACTACCGCTAAATCACGTGCTATCGTGCCATGTGCTTGAGAGCAAAGGAACCTCCTCTTTACTTCGTTTAAGAATTAGCATGCATTTCGGATAAATTAACACTGTTGCGTAATACATTTTAATTAAAGCTGTTACGAAAATATAAATTTGACAATTCTCTTACAACATATAAAGATATAGCACCATGTTAAATAACGAACTAATGTTTACCGCGCAACAATCTAAACTGCAATAGCAGCCAATGAGAGGTGATAAGGTCACATGACCGTAAGAGATACTGGGCAAGCTTATCTGAAACAAGGATTAGTTGTAGTTACACATTTGACTTTGTGTTTGCCTATCGCATTTATTAGGTGAGATATTGTATACGTTGGAGAATTTGGTTGTTTCCGAGCATTCCGTTGCCTCAATTTCTGCAGGTAGGATATTGCTAGAGTTCGCTACGTAATCAAATACAATAGAAGATGAGAATTGAGATGGAATGAGCTGCTGTTTCATTAAGAAAACGCTCCGTCTCACAAGAGATGCTGCTCTTCATGTTGCTAGCTACCAAATATTGCAACTCCCCCTTTCAATTCACTCGAGCTAGTCCCTGGTGATTACCGCTTATTTCCGAAAATGGAAAGATTACTTCCAGACAAATTTCGGACGAAGGAGCTTGATTACGGCTGCAGAGAAGTGCCTTGAGCCCCATGGGCATCAAGATAGCACTGATTTTGTGTCACTACGTCTAGAAACAAAAGTTTATCGACTACTTCAAAACTACAGAGGTCAGGGGCATTGCGCTGATCCGTATTGAGCTTTAAACAAAAGCACCACAATGAATAAGTTACGCATACACCAATATCTAATGTTAAACTGAAACTGCTTGAAAAGTATCTGGTGAAATTAGCACTCTAGGATATTCATTATGAAGGATAGAAATTATATAATTTATCCTGCTGCCTTGTGACCAATAGATTGCAAAGAATACATCAACTTCGCAGTTCAATCCATCCATATCTTCAAATTATTCTTTTAAGTAAAATAACATAAAAACTGCAACAGAAAATTGAGCAAAAGGCGCGTGTGATGGTAAATGGTGAGTCAATTCTCACCTTTTGTGTCGATCTTGAAGAATTCCTGTAGATGTATGCCTCGGCGCTCTGGAGTAATGAGTCCTATCTCTGGCCGACATATCCGAGTGAGAATAATTTCTATGCTGTTATGGAAGAAGATTTAAAAGCAACGTTTTTCTTCTTCAAAACTCTTGAAATTTATTCCGCAAGACTATTAATATATTATATTACAATGTTAAATTTCGTAGCTTTTGTCCATTCGTAAAGCAATTATTGTTATATTGTTGTATTTTAAATTTCTGCTGACTTGCACAGTACTTCAAAGGAAACGCATATTTCCATGATGCTGATCTTGTGCAGAATGACGCCCAAATTATCTGCACATTCTCTTATCCCTACGCACGAGGTTTCTAGAAAATCTAAATTACTTTAATCCTATTGGTCCACGTCACAACATTACGTAATCACATTGTTATAATAACTTATAGGAAAACTGTTACGTAAGTTGTGTCATTCTATGGCCTACCCAGTTTTACATTCCATTTTATACAAATCACATTTTTTAGAAAAATCCAGAACAAACTCCCAAATATATCGAAAAAATATGAAATAACCGTTACAAAACCTTAATTTAAACATACATTGATTACTTTGTTTCTATGGGAAACGCTTCTATTGTAATAAAATCCGAATGTTACTTGTTTTTTCAACTTGACTGAAAATTCAAAATTAGAATGCACTTACATCAAAATAATGTATTACAAAATGAGATTGTATGTGCTGGAAGAAATATTGACAGCGAGAGTAAAGCGAAAGAGGACACAGAAATACAGAAAGATGGCGCAGACGCAGTCTGTCTGGAATTCAGAATGTCGGGGGTTGTAAATTAGTCCTCTTCTTCATTTACGTCATGGATTCTACTTCTTTTGTGTGTGTAATTTACGTCCTCTAACGTTAAGTCACATCGGACGGTGAACGGAATAGGCGAAATGATGCTCAAATGAGCCCAGGGTCCATAGAGCTCAGAGTTACCCGACATTCGTCTTTCAGGATAAGGGAAACCTCCGGAAAAAACCTTATCCAGGTAACTCACCCTGGCCGAGATTCGAACTCTTGAACGTGAGGCAGATATGCCACCAGGCTACCGAGGTGGGCTATGGATTCTACATGGATTCTTGTTTCTATGTACATCAAGAGAACGAGTTTATCCATCTGGTGCATGGACGTCCAACTCTTCTTCTACCTTTAGTTTGGTAGTGAAGTAATATCTGCGATAATATATTTTGTGGTATCCTTCCTATAAGTTCTAACCAGTTAATTGATTTATTCTGTCGTTTAAGTTAAATATGTTTAATTCTCTTCTAATGTCCTCATTATGTTTTTTTTTATCTAAAAGTGTATATCTCGTTACAGAACGTAAGAATTTCATTTCCAATGATTCTTTCTTCTATCTGGTCTTTTAAGTGTGCAATTATTATAATTTTATTTGAGTTGCTTTGAATGTTTTATTTCTCAATATTCTTCTTTCAATTCTTCTTTCAATTCTTTCAATTCTTTCAAGAATATTCAATATTCTTCTTTTTCAGTCTGACTCAACGTTTCCACAATTTAGCCTACACACGGCCAGTGTGAAAGAATAATTAATTTCCATTAATTAACCTAATAGTGGTTAACTATAAAGCCCGGGCCTTAAAGTACTTACATGTAGTAAGTCGCCATTAAGGTAGTTGTCTCATGTGTTTATGAGAACTCCTAAGTGGTTTACCGGGAAAATACGAGTCAGTTGGATAATTTAATGTCATATCGGCACGTTGGCCATAGTAGCACAATGGTAGTGCGGCTGGACGGAAACCAGAAGAACCGTGGTTCAAATCCCGGCTATGGCATTGAATTTTTCAGTCTGACTCAACGTTTCCACAATTTAGCCTACACACGGCCAGTGTGAAAGAATAATTAATTTCCATTAATTAACCTAATAGTGGTTAACTATAAAGCCCGGGCCTTAAAGTACTTACATGTAGTAAGTCGCCATTAAGGTAGTTGTCTCATGTGTTTATGAGAACTCCTAAGTGGTTTACCGGGAAAATACGAGTCAGTTGGATAATTTAATGTCATATCGGCACGTTGGCCATAGTAGCACAATGGTAGTGCGGCTGGACGGAAACCAGAAGAACCGTGGTTCAAATCCCGGCTATGGCATTGAATTTTTCAGTCTGACTCAACGTTTCCACAATTTAGCCTACACACGGCCAGTGTGAAAGAATAATTAATTTCCATTAATTAACCTAATAGTGGTTAACTATAAAGCCCGGGCCTTAAAGTACTTACATGTAGTAAGTCGCCATTAAGGTAGTTGTCTCATGTGTTTATGAGAACTCCTAAGTGGTTTACCGGGAAAATACGAGTCAGTTGGATAATTTAATGTCATATCGGCACGTTGGCCATAGTAGCACAATGGTAGTGCGGCTGGACGGAAACCAGAAGAACCGTGGTTCAAATCCCGGCTATGGCATTGAATTTTTCAGTCTGACTCAACGTTTCCACAATTTAGCCTACACACGGCCAGTGTGAAAGAATAATTAATTTCCATTAATTAACCTAATAGTGGTTAACTATAAAGCCCGGGCCTTAAAGTACTTACATGTAGTAAGTCGCCATTAAGGTAGTTGTCTCATGTGTTTATGAGAACTCCTAAGTGGTTTACCGGGAAAATACGAGTCAGTTGGATAATTTAATGTCATATCGGCACGTTGGCCATAGTAGCACAATGGTAGTGCGGCTGGACGGAAACCAGAAGAACCGTGGTTCAAATCCCGGCTATGGCATTGAATTTTTCAGTCTGACTCAACGTTTCCACAATTTAGCCTACACACGGCCAGTGTGAAAGAATAATTAATTTCCATTAATTAACCTAATAGTGGTTAACTATAAAGCCCGGGCCTTAAAGTACTTACATGTAGTAAGTCGCCATTAAGGTAGTTGTCTCATGTGTTTATGAGAACTCCTAAGTGGTTTACCGGGAAAATACGAGTCAGTTGGATAATTTAATGTCATATCGGCACGTTGGCCATAGTAGCACAATGGTAGTGCGGCTGGACGGAAACCAGAAGAACCGTGGTTCAAATCCCGGCTATGGCATTGAATTTTTCAGTCTGACTCAACGTTTCCACAATTTAGCCTACACACGGCCAGTGTGAAAGAATAATTAATTTCCATTAATTAACCTAATAGTGGTTAACTATAAAGCCCGGGCCTTAAAGTACTTACATGTAGTAAGTCGCCATTAAGGTAGTTGTCTCATGTGTTTATGAGAACTCCTAAGTGGTTTACCGGGAAAATACGAGTCAGTTGGATAATTTAATGTCATATCGGCACGTTGGCCATAGTAGCACAATGGTAGTGCGGCTGGACGGAAACCAGAAGAACCGTGGTTCAAATCCCGGCTATGGCATTGAATTTTTCAGTCTGACTCAACGTTTCCACAATTTAGCCTACACACGGCCAGTGTGAAAGAATAATTAATTTCCATTAATTAACCTAATAGTGGTTAACTATAAAGCCCGGGCCTTAAAGTACTTACATGTAGTAAGTCGCCATTAAGGTAGTTGTCTCATGTGTTTATGAGAACTCCTAAGTGGTTTACCGGGAAAATACGAGTCAGTTGGATAATTTAATGTCATATCGGCACGTTGGCCATAGTAGCACAATGGTAGTGCGGCTGGACGGAAACCAGAAGAACCGTGGTTCAAATCCCGGCTATGGCATTGAATTTTTCAGTCTGACTCAACGTTTCCACAATTTAGCCTACACACGGCCAGTGTGAAAGAATAATTAATTTCCATTAATTAACCTAATAGTGGTTAACTATAAAGCCCGGGCCTTAAAGTACTTACATGTAGTAAGTCGCCATTAAGGTAGTTGTCTCATGTGTTTATGAGAACTCCTAAGTGGTTTACCGGGAAAATACGAGTCAGTTGGATAATTTAATGTCATATCGGCACGTTGGCCATAGTAGCACAATGGTAGTGCGGCTGGACGGAAACCAGAAGAACCGTGGTTCAAATCCCGGCTATGGCATTGAATTTTTCAGTCTGACTCAACGTTTCCACAATTTAGCCTACACACGGCCAGTGTGAAAGAATAATTAATTTCCATTAATTAACCTAATAGTGGTTAACTATAAAGCCCGGGCCTTAAAGTACTTACATGTAGTAAGTCGCCATTAAGGTAGTTGTCTCATGTGTTTATGAGAACTCCTAAGTGGTTTACCGGGAAAATACGAGTCAGTTGGATAATTTAATGTCATATCGGCACGTTGGCCATAGTAGCACAATGGTAGTGCGGCTGGACGGAAACCAGAAGAACCGTGGTTCAAATCCCGGCTATGGCATTGAATTTTTCAGTCTGACTCAACGTTTCCACAATTTAGCCTACACACGGCCAGTGTGAAAGAATAATTAATTTCCATTAATTAACCTAATAGTGGTTAACTATAAAGCCCGGGCCTTAAAGTACTTACATGTAGTAAGTCGCCATTAAGGTAGTTGTCTCATGTGTTTATGAGAACTCCTAAGTGGTTTACCGGGAAAATACGAGTCAGTTGGATAATTTAATGTCATATCGGCACGTTGGCCATAGTAGCACAATGGTAGTGCGGCTGGACGGAAACCAGAAGAACCGTGGTTCAAATCCCGGCTATGGCATTGAATTTTTCAGTCTGACTCAACGTTTCCACAATTTAGCCTACACACGGCCAGTGTGAAAGAATAATTAATTTCCATTAATTAACCTAATAGTGGTTAACTATAAAGCCCGGGCCTTAAAGTACTTACATGTAGTAAGTCGCCATTAAGGTAGTTGTCTCATGTGTTTATGAGAACTCCTAAGTGGTTTACCGGGAAAATACGAGTCAGTTGGATAATTTAATGTCATATCGGCACGTTGGCCATAGTAGCACAATGGTAGTGCGGCTGGACGGAAACCAGAAGAACCGTGGTTCAAATCCCGGCTATGGCATTGAATTTTTCAGTCTGACTCAACGTTTCCACAATTTAGCCTACACACGGCCAGTGTGAAAGAATAATTAATTTCCATTAATTAACCTAATAGTGGTTAACTATAAAGCCCGGGCCTTAAAGTACTTACATGTAGTAAGTCGCCATTAAGGTAGTTGTCTCATGTGTTTATGAGAACTCCTAAGTGGTTTACCGGGAAAATACGAGTCAGTTGGATAATTTAATGTCATATCGGCACGTTGGCCATAGTAGCACAATGGTAGTGCGGCTGGACGGAAACCAGAAGAACCGTGGTTCAAATCCCGGCTATGGCATTGAATTTTTCAGTCTGACTCAACGTTTCCACAATTTAGCCTACACACGGCCAGTGTGAAAGAATAATTAATTTCCATTAATTAACCTAATAGTGGTTAACTATAAAGCCCGGGCCTTAAAGTACTTACATGTAGTAAGTCGCCATTAAGGTAGTTGTCTCATGTGTTTATGAGAACTCCTAAGTGGTTTACCGGGAAAATACGAGTCAGTTGGATAATTTAATGTCATATCGGCACGTTGGCCATAGTAGCACAATGGTAGTGCGGCTGGACGGAAACCAGAAGAACCGTGGTTCAAATCCCGGCTATGGCATTGAATTTTTCAGTCTGACTCAACGTTTCCATTCTTCTTATTGTTCCTCGGATGTTATAGAATCTGCTTATTTTTATACTAATATCATTCTTTTGTCAGTAGGGGACGTTAAATCCCAGTTAGAATTAACTTCTAACTTCCCAGTTAGAATCTTAGCACACATTCTATTATTTTATTATCTATTACTTAATTACACCTTAAGTGGTTTGTCCCTTGGAAGGCCATCACTTTTGTTTCCATTAACAAACGTAGGCTTCCACGGCCGGCGTCTTGTTCAGTAGAAGATTCCAGACTGTAAGGCCTACTGTACAAGTAGCTACGAAGAGTACAAGGAGGACTTTTCTACGGTACCGATGATGCTTGCCGCAGTTGTAAGCGAAACGTCTGGGATACAGATAAAGAAACCCAGTGGACCACAGCCTTACAGCCCGGAATCTTCTACTGAACTTTTGTTTTCTTCTCTGAAAATCTCATGTTGTGATTGCTGGTTGTTCCTTCTAGTTTGTGTACTGCTTTTGTAGTTCACACTCTGTATTACTAAATCTTACTTGATCGCCTGCAAACAGTGTGGTGTTTAAGGCCTCGTTATTTATAATAAAGCTTACATTTAAGTGTTCTTGCCATTTTCCTATGAATTCATCAAGAAATATACTAAAATGCTGGGGACGTGGGCAGCCTTGTTTAAAACACCTTTATTAGTTTTAATTTACCTGTCACTATTATTGATATATATATAAATATTAGATTACTCTAATCATTAGATTAGATTACTCTAATCAGTGAATCTGAATGGGGGTTTTCTCAATTATCAGGTAAATATTAGGTAACTACTGATGTCATCCTTTAAACCAGAAATAGCTCTTCGTGCAAACATTTATGAATACCTTTTTCTATACTTCATATGTTTGTAGGAAAAAATGAGTTGAGATGTAGACACACTATTGGAACAGATGGCTTCTTCTAGCAGTTATATGGGAAAATCTACTTTTCGGGTAAAGTCAGGTATTTCAAACATCAGAATGCCCACTCTGTTTCCGATGCTGCTGCGAAGTTTTTATGACATTGCAGGAAAAACAAGTTTTATTAATATGTTATTAATGTTTAACTCCACAAGCAGGTCTTTTTATTTTTAATAACTTGAACTTAGATTTATTTAAGCTGTATAAAAGAGTATAAGTGTTTTAATTTGTAATTTTACTTTATTACGCGTAATGTGAAATAAATCTAGGTACAGTATATTATAAATGATAGATAGAATCAAGTTCACTGAGTGAGTGAATGATTGCGCGAGTGATTGAGTGAGTGGGTGGGTGGATGGGTGGGTGGGTTTTAATGGCCAGTCGACAGCTAGGTCATTTGTGCCCGTCGATCAAGTTCAGGTGCTTGTAGAAGCATGCATATAGCGAGAACAAATAAAATAAAATTTTGAGAAAAGCGAACAAATAAAATACACTATTTTATTATAATATTTTATAACCATGACTAACAACTAGATTTTCCCACTTAACTGAATCATTTAATTTACGGGAAGAAATATAATTGGTAAACGGTGTTTATGCGCACGCGGTAGGGGTGTACAAGAGATAATCACAGTAATTGAAGATCATTTTAGGACGTGTAACTTAAGAATTAAAAATTTATACATTGTAGTTGCTATAAAACAAAAGTACTTTAAATGTTAGGGAACGAGGTACTAGAAAGTAAATAAACGTAATGAAAAAATGGAGATTAATTCTTGGCCTGTCACATACTTCAATAATATTTGTATTAGTTCTTTAGTATGAGAATTATAATAAAACTATGTGCTGAAACAAGCATTCACTAAGTATTAAAACGAGGGAATATTTGTGTGTTCGCGCACGCGCAGGTGTAGGGTAAGGCACCCACCCACCCCCCACACCCCCCCCCCCCACACACACACATCGCAAACTGTTTAATCGATTTTAAAATTCTTTAACCACTGAGAATTTGGGGCACCTTTTCTGTGGTTTTTAATGTCCACTTTTCCATGCCGCTACGCAGACGATGACACTGGTGAAATGAAGATGGAGCACTGGTGGAATGTGATAGCGGGGGAAACCGGGGTACCCGGAAGAAATCCACCACGACACCGTTTCATCCACCATAAATCTAACATGAGGTCGTCTGGGATCGAACCCGCGTCGCTTTGTTGAGAGTCGAGTAGTTTAACCACTCAGCCACGACGTGGCCTTGAACTTGAGACCTAAAGTCCTTTCTTATTTCAATTCATATATTCTGAAAGGCTTAAAGATTTACTAGAATATGATTACATTGGAATTCTAAAAGAACGTCCTATCGAAGAAGGTTTGGATTTTCCATTCCGATTGTCATAGAGTAGACAAAGTTGTTATATTTTCAGTTTTCCAACTCAATTTCTGAGTCTCCCTATCACTTAATAAAGTAGTTCAACTTTTACCGAGAGTTTGCTTAACTCCCTAGTGTGAAACAGCTTAACTGCCACTTCAGTTTGTTCTGCGACGTAGCCTGGTAATGAAATACGCGTGGCATAACCTTCCTTACAAGGGGTGTCGAATATCTTCCAGTAAAACACCTCACCACATACTCGCTCTGAGAAGAACGCTTATCGTCGCACTTATTAATTCAATCAATGACTCATTTACGTATTCATTGACTTGGCATTTGCGAGGGCGCTCCCTTATATATCAACTTTGAAGAACTTTTGAGATGTTGGAATAACCAGATATTTTTTCATTCTTTGGCGATGGCGTTTATCTGGGCTAGTGCACATCTTAACACTTTACCGCCCGGAGCTGACCCCCCAATCACTTTACACATATAGCTACGAAAAGCATGTAATATCAATGACAAACCTGTTAATAACCCACATATTTGAAATGTGTGCAGTTATGTTGTAATCAAGTTCGATAGCAGAGCATTCTATATAATTGTATAATTTGAGAAAATTGCGGTATCTTACAATTAGCAGCTAAGATTATTCTTCTCGATGGTCGCGGATCCTCTTTTCCAAAGAGATTAATTTGGTGACCTGAGGCTGGGACTATGTAACTTTCAATGTTATTAAATAACTACAGGATCGAAGAGAAGATACAATTAGCTAAAACTCAATCATTCTGACTGATGGCGTTTCTACCACAACTTGAAGACTGTTTGCATGAATATCACGTTTTACATTCGTTCTTAGGAAGGGTCTAGGCCAGAACTGGGAAGGAAGGCACTGTAAGTGTGAATCTACCCTGCTTCTTGCCCCCAGGTAAACACAACCGGTTGATTCTGCTTATAGTCGTGTGGCAGTCTTATCAGTGCACTGGTGTACCTGTGGTAAGCAGTTTTGATGATGTCTGTGGTCTAGACAGTTTTTTCTAAGGGCTTAATGCATTTGAAGTTGCTGCGAGTCACCTAAGGAGGCATTCATGCAGCTCGTGTTGAAGTTTGCTGCAGAAGATAGTATAAATGCCGTACATTTAACACCCAATAGATGCCGTAATTTACACCAATATTTATAATGATATCAACGTAAATTAAGGTGTGAATGATAATGACTAACAATGTACATTGTAACCAGTTTCAATGCATTTTTAGTCTGTGACGCTTATTTTTAAGAATACAGAGTAGAAATTATTTAAATGCCTTTAACAGCCCAAGGGAAATACATATCACTGCATAACAACTATTGTAATAACAAAGTATAGATAATAATTCTGTTGATTTTGTAAACCTAACGTTTGGCTTATGTCAGAAATGTGGGCAATTTTCTCTCACAGTGGCTATTTGAACCTTCTAACACTGTCGCTACGTCCTTCACTCATATTCTCTATTGTTGTTTACCTTCTTCGTGCATTCCTACTCAAACCTTGCGTTCAAAAGTAAAGTCTGAGTTTTAAAAGAAGGTACGTAAAGGTCATCAAGCAAGGGACGCAAAGGGTAAGAGGGGAAGGTCGTTGCTATGGAAACGTAAACAAAGGTTGCCAGATTGTTTACACTGGTGAGTCAAGAACTCCTCAGGTCAGTTATCTCTAGTTTTGTGTGGGAAATAAGAGTTTTAGTGTTCAGTTGCTTTGTGTATTGTTAGCCTACTTTGTGAAAACACAATTAAAGTACGTTGTTATGGAAGCAAGACGTAGTGGCGGTAGGATTAGAGGAGACGGAGGACTCGTGGCCCGAGGCAAAGATCAGCTTACGGTCGGGGTGTTACGTTGCATATCAAGCTACAGAATTTGTCTGTTCTCTTAGGGAATTCTTTGAACAGGAAGAAGAGAGTTTGCTCCTTATCAATGAACAGCTTGTTCCTTTCAACCAAAAGCGACAGCCCCATTTCAGTAGATATGCTTGCATGTAAAATAATTCCTATGGGTCAAAATTCCAGAATATCGGTGGCGTTGGTATGAACATGGCAATTGACAAATTCGTTTAAAATAGTATATTGCGATACTAATGTGGTAAGCACTTTATACGGAACGAGGAAAGGTTTGAAAAACGATATGATTGCGCCGAAATTTCGTTATGTGCTTTCTACATTGTATTGCAGAATATTATTTGTACTATGTGTATTTATTTCAATCTGAATTTTAGTAGTTAAGATAGCTTAAATATTAATAAATATAACTGAAGATAAATGTTAGATTTTAGAACATGCATCGCCTGTATGTATTTCTATGGAGAAATACCGTACTAGTGCAGGAATATCAACTTATTATGCATAGCAACAATTACGGTAAGTATGGAATATTAGTTACATAGTACAAAAATTATTTACACATGTGAATACGCCACAACGCAATGAATGTGTGAACAACTCATTTTTGTTCTTAAAGTAGGCTAATACAGATTAAATATGTCTGCTTTGTTGACATCTGATAACTTCGAACGCTTATTTATATTTCGTGTGCTGAGAGGGTAAAGAGGGGAGTATGCGTAACATAGTTCTAGGCAACAATGTAGCACCCCACGTGGAGAAACACATGACTTTCACGTATCTTATTTTAAAATCAGACTGTATGTATTTGATCACCTCCAAACCCCGGATTATCGTCACCGTGTCACACGTCACTTGTTTGTTTACTTGCCAGATAGAAGGAAAAAGGAAAGGGTGACTGCAGGGATAAAATACTTCATACTTCGGGTGTTCATCTTAGCGTCCCTGGTCTAGGCTATACAAAATTAAAATTATAAAGTATAAAGGGGAGGATTCGCTCTAAAAACTTCCAGTATAAATTGTGCAATAGGTCTATAAGGAACGACGGGAGATATTTGAACTTCTTAATTAATGAGCTTGAAAAGATGCATCTATAATGTTGGATAAGCTAGTATATGAGTTTTAACATGTAGAGAGAATTGTCTCATAATGGAATAAGATCTATACCTCTAAAAAAAGGTATCAGCTGATGTGATTAGGTTTGGACTATACAAACTGTATCGCTGAATAATACGGTAATAATAAACATATTGACTCTTCTGTGAGGAAGCAGAATCTACTGCAGCGTACAGTAATTTGTATTTCTGGGAGGGTTTGGGACCACTGTGCAAAGTTGGATACCAATCTTGTTTGCTTGCATCTATCAAGTAACTCGTTAAACTAATTCCTTGTTTGTCATCAGGGAAGCGAAACTAGTTGCAAGGAAACTGGCAAAACTCCGAGCTTGTAGAAGCTGTAAAGAATGCACACTTGTGGGAAGATCTAACGTTCCGGCTTACGGAGGAGAGAGTAGAGAGTGATGCATATGAAATGCAAATAACGCAATCTAGAGCACGGCGTGAATCCCTGGCGGAGCAATTAGCCGGATGCAGGACTTCTCCGGAGAATGCGGACGATCAAGATCCAAGATTCTTCAAGTAATTTGTAGCTGGAACTACGCAAACTATTTCACAAAATAACATGCATGGTTTAAGTCTGGACAAATGTAGAAGTTCCTGAAATACGCGGCATGGCAACAGAATACCGTCAGGGCTGGGAAATGGACAGTGTTTATATGGTGCACATTTGGTGCTTACGACTTCAACAGCCATAGTTGCAAGCCAACGTTAAGTAATTCGGAAACCGAAATTCACATAAAGGTTTTCAGAATGAACTAGCAACGATGTTTCTGTGTTCCAGAAGTATTTGGGAGTCCGATATGTTGAATGTGCGGTTTGAAAGCAATTTTTTTTAAATAGCTTTTTCTGTATTAATAAGAAAACTAAATTAACTCGGCATCTTAAAATACATAATTCCTTGCTGATAGTGTTTTTGTTCACTTCATGCAGTATTCAAATACAACAATTTCAGTGCAAGAGGTCATCTCACTTTCAATTCACTAACTTGTTCAACACTTTATCTACAGGGTTCCCCACAAAAAAGTAGGAAATTTGGATTTTCCACAGTAAGAGCGATTGCATGTGCAATGATGTGTATCATAATGAGTTTTATAGTGTTGTACTGTTCCAATGTATATCTTACGTAAGTAATCCACACATCGTTAATTGCTTCTTTTCAGGATGGCTCAGTTAACGAATTTCCAAATGCGAGGTGATAGTCCTTTTCAAAGGAACTCCAAGTGATTCCAAAGGAAATCATTTCAGCACTGGCATTGATTATGAACATTTGAGTGACAGGGTCAATAACATATAAATGAAAATATGTGTGAAAGGGTAGAGCCAGATTGAAAAATTCAATGCCATAGCCGGAATTTGAATCACGGATCTTCTGGCCTCCGTCCAGCCACTCTGAAGCATTGAGCTACTATGGCCAACGTGACAAGATATTAAATTCTCCAACTGACTCGTGTTTTTCCCGGTAAAACACTAGGAGTTCTCATAAACACGTGAGACAACTACCTTAATGGCGACTTACTATGCTGTAAGTACTTTAAGGCCCGGGCTTTATAGTTCGGATCACTATTAGGTACAATTAATGGAAATTAATTGTTATTTCACCCTAGCCGTGTGTAGGACGCACTATGGAAGGGTAGATCCAGACTGAAAAATTCCATGCCATAGCCGGGATTTGAACCACGGATCTTCTGGGCTCTACGTCTAGCCGCTCTAAACTATTGAGCTACTATGGCCAACGTGCCAACATGATATTAAATTCTCCAACTGAGCTTCAATACAAGTATAATAGGCTTTTTAGGGTTTCATTGTTGAGCGATGCCTCTGGTTCATAGTTTAATAATAATGATTACCGAGTTCAGTGGTAAAAATGAATATAATAACATTTCGACTTAAAAGGATATTTTTTCAATGTACAAAATGCACTTACATTTCCAAAGCGATGTTATTCTCCAAATAGATTTTAAGTTTAGAAAATATGGAAATAAATGATGACTGCCACATGAAAAAATGTTTCTGCTTTACCAAAGACAGTAACTGTTTTATGTTGAAGCGTACCATTAGTTGGTCCGTATTGGAAACAATACGTACGTCCCGGCTGGCATTTTGTATTTTATTTAAGAATATTCATTGCAGTTAAAACTTGAACAGCTATGAGATACAACTTGATAAAATGCCTTCTTTTCTACCACGCTGTATTTCAATGGGTTACTTTATCCGGAGGGCTGAAACCCAGAGCCGTTACCATGACCACTGCAAGCAGTCAATGGACGTGTGCTCATCTCAATGGTTCGCCACATTGAATCGTGATGGGATATGACAAGCAGAACATCAGGGTTTTGCTTGTCTCCTTTACACACTTTCTGTCGAGCATTTCATCTTACTAATGCTCTCAGTTCTTACGTATAGGGTGAACCTAAAGTCCTATCTTACTTGCTAAAACGGTCTTCATTCAGCAGCTTTTCCTAACATAAAGAAAAAGTATTATTCTGTTTTATTCACTCTACGAGTGGGTATCTTTGGGTTCGTTTTAGTGGCGTTTCCACTGGTAGGTATTACAAGGGGCGGATTTCTATGACATGTCATATTTTTAAAGCAGCCTATAATATGAGTTACAACTAAGTAAAATCATATATACATATTTTCAGAAGACAATAATGTAATTTTTATTGGCTCTTAAAAGTTATATTTATCATATTTTCGTATCTTTGGTCATATCTATTTATTTCTATGATAAAGTCATATTTATTGGTATCGAAGTTTATTTAGAAAAGTTATCCTTTCACTCGCCCCCACGTCTGAAAATTCAAGACTGAAGCAGATCCGGAGATACTTCAGAGTGCCAGATTGCACCAAGAAGAGTTAGTAACACGTGGCTCATCTTCCCGGTGGGCAGAAAACAACCCACAACCCCAATCACAACGCGGGACATCAGGTGAGAAAAATTCCGTTCCACATGATCGCCGCAACGCGGGACTTCGAGAACATGTCATCAACATCAACACCATAATCCGGCTACAAAGATATGCGATATATAGAGTTGCCATGTACTAGGTCGCATGCATGGTAGCCGACCGGGAAAACGTATGTCTCGTAAGCAGACCAACATGAGTTCGAATCCTTGATGTGCTTGTTTCTTTTTGTTATTGTTATTTCACGTAGGGGAGGGGATCCGTCCCCTTCAGCTGCCGTGATGTGGGCGCTGCGGACCCTTAGCACTCGTGGTACCTCTGACGTTACTAGAGGAACCTCGGGATGAACTGCCAAGCCCCTCCCGTCGGGGAGTTGTTCGGATTGGGTTGGATTCGAGGGGGCAGTGTGTTCCCGACACCCACGGGGAATTGGGTACCTCCGGCCAGGCTATTGCTGCCAGGAGGCGGTAGAGGGTTGCCTCATAAGTCCCGGGTACTAGTCTGCAGAGCTAGTAGAAGGTGTGCTAGATCACCAGGCGGCCCCACCGAGGTTTCCGGTAGTTTTCTCTGCGGGGTTGACGCGCGTAAGTGGCGTATTCACTTCCACCCGTCTTGACGTTGTAGTCGATGGAGGGGGGGGGGTCCTTTTAGACTCAAGGTATCTCCCCATGGAAAGACCCCCGGAGTTTTCCATCGCTCCCGGGTAGAAGGAGGCCCGGGTCCTACGGATCCAGGACTAATGGGAGTAGATCCTCTGCACCTAAATAATAAAGAATGTTATTGTTACTTTAATAGTTATGTCTTAAGTTTTTCTTACATCAGATAAAATGATATTTTAAACCCATTCATTTATAAAACGCAAATAACATATTATTATCGTTTTCAAAATAAATGCAATGTAATTAGAAAATTACCTTAATATTGCTTGTGTAAACAATCGGGATCGTTCATTCTGTTATGACTGGTGCAGTCATATATTACAAAGTATCCTCTCGTGAAAATTTCACTAGCCTTTTGGTATCATCCATGCTTTGTAGAATGAGCGCAATAATAGAAGCAGAGGGTTTACATATCCGCTATCAAGTCCATTTTATTTAATTTTAGATTTAGGAATAAATATTTATTTCAGTTAGTTTAAAAGCAGAGTAGAGCGTTTCGTTTTTATGTGTGAGCAAAAATGCCATAAAATCAGGTAAACCTTAACAATTGAAAGTTAAATTACAATGTGCGTAATACACATTTCGTATTTCTAGAATAAAAAAATGATGACTGGGATTCGAACCTTTGTAGGTCTAGCTCCTACATACTTACCTATAGCCGCTCGGTTATCTGTGCATGTTTAGTAACTGAAACTCAATTATGAGTAAATTATAAGACTCAGCTTTTCGCACACATTAAAGTGTGCATTAAAGGAAGGACTCCATAGGTGGATATTCACGAAACATATGAAACAATACAAATGTGTGAACTTTCTGACCGTTATTATAATTATGAGAGGATTCAGTAGGACGAAGCAAAAGAGACGCATTCCGTGACAACACTGTAAACCGGCCGTGGACACGATGTGGACTTCGAAAATATACGCTTCCAGAGTGTGCTCATTTTTTTGTCAAACATTGTATTCTAGTAATAGTTTGCACATGATTGCACATCATATCGGGCGATGAATGAAATGGGTGAAATGATGATCAAATGAGTCCAGGGTCCATGGAGCTTAGAGTTACCCAACATTCGTATATCAGGATAGGGAAAACTTCGGAAAAACCTTATCCAGGTAACTCACCCTGACCGACATTCAAACTCGGGACCTCTTGAACGTGAGGCAGACACGCTACCATCTACGCTATCGATGCGGGTATGAATAAATTGATTAAAAGTATTAAACCATTAAACATTGTTTTCAAAAATATATATATTCTCTTAAAGTATTTTGATTATGATTTTCGCGGTAATATCAATGATGGATCTTTCTAAGTTTCTAATTTTACTATGCTGTTTATGCTGTGCTGCCTAGCTGTGGAAAAAGAAACACGTGAGCTTAACTTCTTCCAGGGCAAATAAATATATAGTGGGAGATGTATAAACAAAATCGGCTAAAGAAATCCATATAACTGTTAGGCATGACAAAACCAATTTAAGCCACGTGCACCACTTCCATTCTTAATTTGCACTAAGGTGGTATATAAATGACTCTGGGGGAAAATAATGCTGACCGTTATTCTTCAGAGGTTAAGCCGAGTTTTGTATAAGACGCGCGCATCTGAAGGGTTTAACTTGGGGAAATGTTGCGGCACTTAGATTAATGAGTTGTAACGTCAGAACGGGCCGCTACGAGCGAGAACAATGGCGATCGTGTGCAGTTGTACGTGTGGATCGATGAATGGAATACCAGTACGCATGTGCTAGTGCTACACGTTGTAATCTCTGCTACCACACACGGCTGCACACTATCGGACCCTCACCAGCATCGAATTAAACCTCCGTGCTCAAAGAGGATGTCCCCCTCATTATCCGTCCCCACTTTATTATTAATACAAAACTTTGTTATCTTTGTCCACCATATCCACCTGTGATACCACTTTGTATACCCCTGCTGCTGTACAACGATGTGGGACTTAGAGGGACTTATTGACCAGCAGCTGAATGCCACTTTAAGCCTTCTCTGCTCATGAAATGCTAAAACTGATTCGCCTATTGGTTACATCAAGCCTCTTTCAAAAGGCACTGTATCCATTATTGCTTTCTTTATTACGTTCAGAGGAAGAATTGCCCAAATCCACCACAAAATTCGACATCAAGATTTAACCAAAAGTACCTGGTTTGAAGAACGTTTAATCTAAACAATAATTTTTGGCAAAAGGTCCTTGTGTGCTTTTGTGCGAGTGTCTATGAACAGTGCATAATGTAAAACGAAAAACTGGTTAAATGCAAAATTGGAATTTAAGTCCAGCATTTTCCAGGCCGGCGACACGACGATTTTAAACAAAATCTTGACATATCAAAACTTTCTTGGAACACATTTTGAGAATTTTGTTTTGATCCCAGGGACTTTGATTAACCCTTTTAGTCACTGTGTCCATTATAATGGACTAAGCAGTTTTTTTCCTATTTGTAAATGTTTTATTGTTTTTTTTCTGGTATATTCTTGTTATTCTGTCCTTAACCAATTAAACATATTTAATTTTGCACTATGTAACTAATATTACATATTTACCGTTATTGTTTCTATGCATCGTAACTTGACATTCTTGCACTAGTGTATTTTTTCTTAGCAACATATATAGGCGATGCACTTTTTTTTCTTTTTTTACGTCCTCCAACGTTAAGTCATATCGGACGATGAATGAAATGGGTGAAATGATGTTCAAATGAGTCCGGGGTCCATGGAGCGTAGAGTTACCCGACATTCGTCTTGAAGGATAAGGGAAAAACCCGGAAAAACCATATCCAGGTAACTCACCCTGACCGAGATTCGAACTCGGGACCTCTTGAGCGTGAGGCAGACTCGCTACCATCTACGCTACCGAGGCGGGTGGCGCTGCACTTTCTAAAATCTAAGATTTATCTTCAATTATATCTATTTATATTTAAGGCAATATCTTAATTATAAAATCCATATTGATTATAAACACGTAGTGCAAACAATAGTATGCCATGCACATGTAATAGGCGCACGCACCTTGTTTTTTCAAAACTTTCCTCGTTTCGTATAAAGTACTTACCAAATTAGCATCGTAATATACTATTCAGATGTTCCAAATTGTACAAAATCAAAATATATATATTTTTTTAAATTTACAATGAACGTGTACATCACACCAATTATTTTACGTGGGCCCTCCCACATCCTTAACTACACATTTGACTGCGATTGCCAAGAATCGAACTCACGAACTCGGGCTTTGAGTGAATTGTCAATGCAATTCGTGTCACCGTAACCATCATGGCTATTCAAGTCTGTTGCCTGAAGGTGTCCCAGACGGCTTTATCGAAACCGATTCCGAATTAGAGAAACAATGGCATAAGTAGCAAAATTGATCGTGACTGAAAGGGGAAACATTTTAACTATTCTTAGAGAGTTTATTGAAATTGGTTTGATTTTTAAAACATTTACACTTTGCTAAAAAAATTTAGTTCATATTTCGGTTTAGTTTATCTCTTCATTAAAAGGAATAGAATTTCAATGCCATTGCATAGAGACCGGCCCTTAATGGTTTTGACTTTTACTATTGAATACACCCATAAAAATATTTAATTAAACTATTTTTACAAATGTTTATATAATTAATTAACATGAAATAGTTTATATAATTAATTACTATGAAATAGAAAAATATTATAATATTTATAAGAATAACTTGTACAAGAGTGAGTAGAGAAAATCACGTAATTCAACACAACACATTTATTTTTCCTTTTTGTTTGTAGCGCAACAGGAATTTGGTTTATATGGACGCTTTAATATAATATATAGCAAAGCTTTATGCAGTCCTAAACAGTAATCAAGGTGATGTGAAGTTTAGCTCTCGACTGATCCAGCAGGTTTCAGTTGATAACCAGAAAGTAAAAAATTAATTTATTTGTCATAGCCGGGAGAGTATACGTTATATTCCACAGAAGCCGTCCATGCAAATATTTCACAGGATGTGGACTTTTTCAATTAAAACAATAGTTGTATTTAAATTCACGTGACATTCGCTGCTGTTCTACAAAGTATTGCTACAAAAGGTTACTTTTCTATGCCCGTTTTGTTAATAGAGGTAAATGTTCAATGCAAATGCACTCGTTGTAGGTGTAAGAATACAATAGACGAACCTGGAGAACAATATTTACAGGTGTCAAACCATTCCCCTACTTTCCCTAACTTGGTAATCAATAAAAAGAAAACGGGTTCCATCTAATGTGTGTACGTAGTAGCTAATGCAAGTATAGAGGGGAGAGACAACTGTTCACACCTTGGGAACACTTTTCCCAATGCCTACAGCCATCTTAATCAGTAGTGTTGCTCTCCGAGTTATAGTGTGTGTGTGTGTGTGTGTGTGTGTGTGTGTGTGTGTGTGTGTGTGTGTGTAGTATTTAACGCCCGCTTTTACTACATACGGCACCGCAGGCGGTGATACTGATGATGCATGAGATGAAGATGGAGCACCGGTGGAATGAGATGGCGGGGGAAACCGGAGGTCCCGGAGAAAACCCGCCCCAACGCCGTGTTGTCCACCACAAATCTCACTTTGCGGTCGCCCCGAGTTATAGGTATGACCTGCTAAGCCAAGGAGAGTGATTTTCGTTTTCGGGCGTAGAACTACTTAGCCTAGTTTTCTTCAAGAGCAACGTAAAGCCGGTGGTCTCCTGTCATAAACTTATAACGGTAGTAAAGAAAGTTCAAACCTGATAAAGAGCCCTATGAGCAAATTAAGTGGCCTTTCATGCCCAGTGTAGGGTGACGCTGACCATAGTTGTAGTCAGATTATTAAAAATCTGACCATATGGGCATTTTCTTCCCACGATATCGGGAGAAACAACTGAATAGCCACAGTAATTTAAGATGGAAATTATTGAAACCCTCAATCTAATAAACAACATTTCGGAAATGAATAGTGCCAAAAGATGGTTATTTGGAAAAGATTGTGCTTTAAACACATGTGCATTTCTTGAACAGCACGGTTATGTGTATTGGTTATGGCTTACTAATGTATAAAACTGTAAACAAATACTTTTAAATGAAGAGCTATTCACTGGCAAATGCCAAAAAAATTGAGATTTACATTTTATTTCCCAACAAACTCCTTAGAGGCATTTTATAGAACATAGAAAACCTCGAAAAATCTTCTGCATAAGCAGTTGTTTGGAATGAAACGATTTTATTGATACTTTTCGTGCCAAATCTGTGTGAAGATATGACAAAAGTAGTATTGAAATTGAAATTGCAATTAAGTTATATTTATGAGCTCTCTTTAACTGTAGCGTCCCTTTCTATACTGGGCGTGAAATATTACTTAGTTTTGCTCAGAAGCTACTCTGTTGATCTTGAGGTTCATCTACGTATCGTAAATCTAGGAAACGGGACCACTGACAATGCTAAGGGTTTTTACGCCCGAAAAAAAATCCATCGCCCTCTGTCGTGTTTGAACCGGTGACCTCGCAAACCTGAGGCTAGCATATTGCCTTAGTCTACGAAGGACGTCACCAGACTGGTAGGCAATAATCATATATTTTACATTTGTTTTATGATATCCACAGGGAGACACAAAGACGTTTTCCCAATTTTCTTTGTGTTAATTTTTCATTTTTTGGTTTGGGGGAAGTCAAAACACATTTTCCGTGTAATAACATTAAACAGCCCTCCTTGGTAGTGTAGATGGTAGCGTGTCTGCCTCACGTCTAAGAGGTCCAGAGTTCGAATCTCGGTGAGGGTCAGTTATCTGGATAAAGGTTTTTCCCCGGGGTTTCCCCTATCCTGAGAGACGAATGTCAGGGAACTCTAAGCTCTGTGGACTATGGGCTCATTTGAGCATCATTTCACACATTTCATTCATCGTCCTATATAACATTGGAATGCCTAAATTAACCCAAAAAACCATTAAATACTCAGGTCGAATAGAGTCCTTTAAGTAACCTAAGTTTCAAAAAAAATGCTTTTAGAAAATGTCCTGTCCATATGTGTCAGAGAGACAGAGACAGAGAGAGAGAGAGGGAGAGAGAGAGTGAACAGATATGTTTTGTAATTAACGTCCAACAACTTAACTGGCATTGAACAGTGAGTGAAGTGTGTGAAGGTGAAATAATCCTCAAATGTGGTCCATAGAGCATAAAGTTAAAAATAAGATAAGGCACTGATTACTCCACGTGAAATAAACATCTGTCATTTGTGATTCCTACAAATTCCATTAGCTGAAGTGATGAGTTCTTGGGTGCTTGGCACACGATCGGGAGGCGCGGCAGTTCCCCTCTCATTCTTACAAGAACAATCAGTGCGTTATCTGAGAGGTTTCGGTTAACAAAGATAAATCCATGGTAACCGTTCCAGCAGCGCGACTACACCTGACATTTATCTTTCAGAATTAGGGGAAACTCCGGAATAAAACTTATCCAGTTAAATCACCCTGATCGAGATTCGAACTCGGGACCTCTTGAATGTAAGGCAGACACAATACTACAACGCTACAGAGGCGGATGTAAAGAATAGTATAATTCAAAAAGGAAATATAAAATAATATAAAATAAAATAAAACCTGGTATTTAAGTTTAATATCTTATAAAGATGCGAAATAAACATTAAAGAAAATTATCCACCACAAACTGCACTCTACCAAAAAGTTCTGTTACTTTTACTTTCTCATAGATGGCTCAAATAGCATTTCTCAGGTGGTGTTTGATTAACACTCCATATTTTTAAGATATTTCGTGA